>JAQISU010000139.1:3442500-3642929 GCA_029339505.1 Unio delphinus
GGTGCAATATTTAAACAAATCATGGGGACCCCGAGTAGCTGAGTGGTCTAAAGCGTTCTCCGTTGTGGATCACTGCCATCTCAACTTTGCATGGGTTCAAGTCTCAGATTCGGCCAATGTGGGTGTGTGAGAAAGCTTTCCAGTAGCTTCTAGTGGGTTGGTGGTTCTTTCTGAGGGGTTTTCCCGGGTTCTTCCTCCACCATTAATACTAGCCGCCATGTATAACCTATCGTGTGCTAAAAATGGCGTTAAACCCTACAATATCAACAATAAACAAGTCCTATGAAGCTGTAATAAATTCACACCAAAAAAAATCTGAAATTTAACTAAAAATGTCTATATTACATGGTATAGTTGTTTGATTTCTTGTCCCACCAAAAATGTTGATGGCTAACTTAAAGGTATAAAACCTCGCATATTCTAAGAGGCCTTTTGACAATTTGCAGTTGAAGTTAAAACTGATGACATCTGGTGTATAAAGTGCCACCAAAGATTTTAAGGGGAAGTAATCTGTAAGAGTTACATCCCATTGCCTATATTAAAAATATAGACATTTTAAAGTCTCTTTGAAGACTGGATTCATTTAGGTAATAGAAGTAATTCCTAACATTAATTAGACTCCATAATTTTTTTCCAGAGAAACATAGCTTTGTTATAAAAAAAATTATTTTTACAAATTAAAAATAAATGTTATGTCCTATTTTTGGCAGTTCAGTAGGAAGTATGAAATGGTTTTTATAGTGGAGAAAAAGTATGGAGCTCTTCCTCCCTTCCATACTCCTCCCCTCCACAACACTTTACCACAGTCTCACAGGTGTGGTTTGTGGTACTAAACTTCTGCAGTGTTCACCCTAAGAGTTTTGACTAATTTTCTCTATCCAGCATCCCCCCAATACACAGTTTTATAATGGTGCATTCTTTTACTATAGCATTCAGAATAATGATTTCATTTTTCAAATTATTGATTTCATTTTTCAAATTAATGATTTCATTTTTCAATTTGAAATTCAGATGAATGATTTCATTTTCTATTCAAGCTGAAGAACAGGTAACATTTTTCTTTCAGGCTGATAGAAGAATTTATGCTTCTGGCCAATATGTCTGTTGCCCACAAAATCAACTCTGCATTTCCTGAAAAAGCCCTCCTGCGACGACACCCTCCACCCCAGTCCAAAATGGCAGATGATTTGGTAAGCCTTAAGATGCTGTGGCAATATGGATAAACATAGTCATTAAGAAATCTGTCTTATCAGAGTATTTCTTATTTTGTTAATATGGACAAACATTGTCATCAACATATGTCTTATCAAAATGGCTGATGATTTGGTAAGCCTTAAGAGCCTTAAGATGCACTGGTAATATGAACAAATCTGTCTTATCAGAGTATTACTCATTTTGTTAATATGGACAAACATAGTCATCAAGAAATCTGTCTTATCAGAGTATTACTCATTTTGTTAATATGGACAAACATAGTCATCAAGAAATCTGTCTTATCAGAGTATTTCTCATTTTGTTAATATGGACAAACATAGTCATCAAGAAATCTGTCTTATCAGAGTATTTCTCATTTTGTTAATATGGACAAACAGTCATCAAGAAATCTGTCTTATCAGAGTATTTCTTATTTTGTTAATATGGACAAACATTGTCATCAACATATGTCTTATCAAAATGGCTGATGATTTGGTAAGCCTTAAGAGCCTTAAGATGCACTGGTAATATGAACAAATCTGTCTTATCAGAGTATTACTCATTTTGTTAATATGGACAAACATAGTCATCAAGAAATCTGTCTTATCAGAGTATTACTCATTTTGTTAATATGGACAAACAGTCATCAAGAAATCTGTCTTATCAGAGTATTTCTTATTTTGTTAATATGGACAAACATTGTCATCAACATATGTCTTATCAAAATGGCTGATGATTTGGTAAGCCTTAAGAGCCTTAAGATGCACTGGTAATATGAACAAATCTGTCTTATCAGAGTATTACTCATTTTGTTAATATGGACAAACATAGTCATCAAGAAATCTGTCTTATCAGAGTATTACTCATTTTGTTAATATGGACAAACATAGTCATCAAGAAATCTGTCTTATCAGAGTATTTCTCATTTTGTTAATATGGACAAACAGTCATCAAGAAATCTGTCTTATCAGAGTATTTCTTATTTTGTTAATATGGACAAACATTGTCATCAACATATGTCTTATCAAAATGGCTGATGATTTGGTAAGCCTTAAGAGCCTTAAGATGCACTGGTAATATGAACAAATCTGTCTTATCAGAGTATTACTCATTTTGTTAATATGGACAAACATAGTCATCAAGAAATCTGTCTTATCAGAGTATTACTCATTTTGTTAATATGGACAAACAGTCATCAAGAAATCTGTCTTATCAGAGTATTTCTTATTTTGTTAATATGGACAAACATTGTCATCAACATATGTCTTATCAAAATGGCTGATGATTTGGTAAGTCTTAAGAGCCTTAAGATGCACTGGTAATATGAACAAATCTGTCTTATCAGAGTATTACTCATTTTGTTAATATGGACAAACATAGTCATCAAGAAATCTGTCTTATCAGAGTATTACTCATTTTGTTAATATGGACAAACATAGTCATCAAGAAATCTGTCTTATCAGAGTATTTCTCATTTTGTTAATATGGACAAACATAGTCATCAAGAAATCTGTCTTATCAGAGTATTTCTCATTTTGTTAATATGGACAAACAGTCATCAAGAAATCTGTCTTATCAGAGTATTTCTTATTTTGTTAATATGGACAAACATTGTCATCAACATATGTCTTATCAAAATGGCTGATGATTTGGTAAGCCTTAAGAGCCTTAAGATGCACTGGTAATATGAACAAATCTGTCTTATCAGAGTATTACTCATTTTGTTAATATGGACAAACATAGTCATCAAGAAATCTGTCTTATCAGAGTATTACTCATTTTGTTAATATGGACAAACATAGTCATCAAGAAATCTGTCTTATCAGAGTATTTCTCATTTTGTTAATATGGACAAACATAGTCATCAAGAAATCTGTCTTATCAGAGTATTTCTCATTTTGTTAATATGGACAAACAGTCATCAAGAAATCTGTCTTATCAGAGTATTTCTCATTTTGTTAATATGGACAAACATAGTCATCAAGAAATCTGTCTTATCAGCATATTTCTCATTTTGTTAATATGGACATACATAGTCATCAAGAAATCTGTCTTATCAGAGTATTTCTCATTTTGTTAATATGGACAAACATAGTCATCAAGAAATCTGTCTTATCAGAGTATTTCTCATTTTGTTAATATGGACAAACAGTCATCAAGAAATCTGTCTTATCAGCATATTTCTCATCTTGTTAATATGGACAAACATAGTCATCAAGAAATCTGTCTTATCAGCGTATTTCTCATTTTGTTAATATGGACATACATAGTCATCAAGAAATCTGTCTTATCAGAGTATTTCTCATTTTGTTAATATGGACAAACATAGTCATCAAGAAATCTGTCTTATCAGAGTATTTCTCATTTTGTTAATATGGACAGTCATCAAGAAATCTGTCTTATCAGAGTATTTCTCCTTTGAATACGTTCCCCGATCACATTACTTTATGGATATAAGCCTGCTACCTCGCGAATCCAGCCCTACCAAAAGGCAAAAATTCGTCTTTTCAGTCTATGTCATATAGACAAAGGGCAATAACTCTTGCCCCTTATGTCCCCTTGCCACCCGCTAGGTGTCGCTAGTTTTTAAGCTTCGCTTGTACAGTGCAAACACGTACAATTAGACCTCCAATGAATCCAAGCCATCTTAGTGTAAATTCTGACCATCCGAAGTTAAATTTGGAATTACTGTGTTGGATAATCATTCCTCTGCAGGTTGTATACATTATTTTACAATATTTTCCAATTTTGAGTGACTTTGTCACCTTTCTAGACTTTGGACCAGGTTGCAACATGGTCAGAGGACGATTATGGCGGTACTAGCATGTACTACATGCGGCACTAAATAATTTCGCTTATTCCGTATGTAACGGTTATGATATTAGCGAATTAATAACTTGATGCATTGATAATTTGTGCTTTGTTTTATCTTCTTTGTTGTTTCAGTAGACTTCGTCTTTGAACGACCAAGTTGCGACTAATTAATGGCGGACTTCGTGTTGTAGTTACGAGTTCACACGACACTAAATCATTTCGCTTCCTCCGTTAGGAATGGTTAGGGTAATAGCGACTTAATAGCGGGCTGAATTGCTAATTTGTGCTTTGTTTATCTTCTTTGTTGTTTCAATAGACTTCGTCTTTGAACGACCCATTGCAACACGCTCATGGCGGTAACTAGTGTTGTCATTAAGAGTTAACATGGCACGGAATAATTTGACTACTCCGTTAATAACGGTTATAGTATTATCAATTTAAATAATATGCTGAATTTTTAGTTTGTGCTTTGTTCTCTTCTTTTGTCGTTTCATCATCTATGTCACCTGGTATGCTATACAGATATGCAAGCTGTACCAGAACCAACGTTCTCTCTGAGCGAATGGTAGCAGTGCGCGCAGTGCTCGCTACACTACACAAGCATTTGACAATTCAGCTTCGAGTGGATGCCTGAGTTGACCAGAACACAACTCAGCACTCAGTGAGTGTGTCGATACACTTTCAGCCGTCCACAGATCCGGTCATGGACCGGACTGAGCTTAGCGCCACGGCCACAAAAAAAAAA
Source organism: Unio delphinus (assembly GCA_029339505.1). Lineage (NCBI taxonomy): Eukaryota > Metazoa > Mollusca > Bivalvia > Unionida > Unionidae > Unio > Unio delphinus. The sequence continues at coordinate 3,447,254 of JAQISU010000139.1, forward strand.
AAAAAAAAATTATAGGTTCTTGGGAACTTCAGAATGCCCACCACCTCATACTGCCGTTCAAGACTACACAATTCAGGCATCTGTAGATCTTGAATGGGAGGAAGAGACAATGTCCTTCCTGCTTCTTCCCCAGTCGGTAAAAAATTCAGGAAGCTAACTTCCAGCATCGTTCTAGTGTAGCTGGTATGAACACTCCATCAGATGCTTTCAGTACTGATCTCCAAATGCCACGTCAAAGCTAGTCCGAAACGTAGTCGATACGTTTTCATTGTTAGACTTGGCTTCACTAACCATTTTTTCCAACTCCCTAGGCAAATCCGGCCATGACCACGCTTGTGAAGTGACGGCCTGGCTTGCTAGAATCGTTAACAGGGCAGCTCACCACTCCATGACCAACGTGTTGACTGCTTCTGCCAACTTCGACCTGATACGACGTGACGCCTGTAAGTGGGTCACCTTTATACTTTGTGGGAAAATTGAACAAGTTTGGAGGCAGGCAATTCAGGAACTGCCTCTCCAACTCGTTGCCCAACTTTCGCAGGCGTTTCGAAACAATCATCCCCTGACACAGCGGAGGGATGATGGGCGGACCAGGGAAAAGGGATCCTTACAATCAAATGTGTAATATAGATCCCAACCCAATGCTGGGAGCCAACAGTCTAATCAAGCTAGGCGGCAACCATGCAGAGGCGGCAAGAACCCAAGTTTCTCCGCCTTCACGCCTCCTAACTCCAGACGTTGACACACCCTGTCCACCGCCAGTGGACTGCCTACCTGTGGGCAGCTGCCTCCTGCAATTTCAGGACCACTGGACCACTTTATTACCTCACAACATTTGGGTGATTCAGGTCATTTTGGAGGGACTTTGGACTTCATTTATCCATCCCCTCCCCCGTCCTCCTCTCCCCTCTTCATGGATGTATCATCAGATTGGGAGAAGGATGCCTTTATATATATGTATATCTTAATAAACCTGCAATAGCTGGGGTTTTATTCATGGCTGTTTCTTCTCCAGAGGCCGTTCATTGACCTGAGCCGCCTCAACCACCCTGAACTTCAATGTGGCAATGACGTGATCAAGCCATCCGACGGGTATGCTGTCAGTCTAGATATGACCGACACACATTGTCACGTCCCTATCCCACGAGTCACGGACATTTCTCCGTTGTGCTTGTCGGGACTCGGTTTATCAGTTCCAGGTCATACCTTTTGGCCTCAACTTCAGCCGTTGGGCTTGTACCAAGGTTATGGATTACGTCGTCACCCTGTTCCGCTCAACTTCATCTATAGTGACGGCAGTATACTCGGACGACATCCTCCAGAAACATATGTTAAGTTCTACTCTGCTCAAAGGCAGAAACGAGTTTATATCACTTTACATCATATAGGCTTTCTCGTGAACTGGATAAAGTCTGATCTCTGTCCAGCCCAGAGTTTTGGTCCATCTGGGTGTGGAGTTTCTCCCCAATCTGAATCTGGTAAGGTTTCCACGAGTTTGCGATCATAAAGATGATTGCACTCATAGAGTCAGTTTCCAACAGGAGGCGCATTTCAGTGAGAGAGTTGCAGCTCCTCGGATTATTCAATGCGGAAGCGGACTTGATCCCGCTCAGCTATCTTTTTATGCGCCCTTTACATAGGATGTTGCTAGCGTAATGGCGCACTTTTTAAGTCCCTTCGATCCCACAATGATGCTCATGCCAAAGATACGATCATTCTTGAGTCAGTGACACAACCCCTGTGGGCTGTCCACAGGGATTACTCTGGAGAAACCTCAGGCGGAGATAACAGTATGTTCCGCCGCTAGTACCTATTGTTGGGGTACCCACCTGTTGCCGGACTTCGATACCGTCAGCGGCACAAGGGTGCCAGGGGCGAGCCCTCTCCTCATCAACCTTTCAGAAATAACGGCTGTCATCAATGCCTTTCATTTCTGGCAGGATCAATTCTTATTGCAATCTGTCCTCCTTATGTCAGACAACTTTGTGGTGGTGACTTGCCTCCTTAAAACAAGGGGGCACCAATCACCAGACCTGTGAAATCTGATCTGGCAGTTTCTACATTGGTGCGATTATCTCCACCTCAATCTACAAATCAGACACATTCCTGGCAGACTCAATGTCTTGGCCGACACTCTATCTAGTCATTCACATGGAATGGTCGCTCCATCAATCGGGCTTTCTTCCAATCGACACTCTTTGGGGACGTCCGATGATCGATCTTTTGCAACAAGGTGGAATCGCAAGTTGTCCACCTTCGTCTCGCAGGTTCCAGGCCCATAAGCTTGGGCCGTGGATACTCGGTCAATCAGCTGGGAAGGGTTGTGGTCATTCTCTTACCCACCCACGGTCTTGGTACTGAAAATAATCCAGAAGTTAAGGGGTCAGAACTGTCAGATGGTTCTGATTGCCCCTCACAGATGGAACAACTCCTGGGTCTCCGATCTACTTGATCTGGCGATAGATCTACCCAGGAAGATTAGTCAGCCCAAGTCTTCTCAAGCAACCGTGGCCAGGGGTGTTCCACCCCTGTCCTGACCGTCTTTATCTTCAAGCTTGGTTCTTGTCCAGACAGCCTTGCATGATAATTTAAATCTTCGATTGTGGAGAGAATCTCGAGAGCAAGAAGGCCCTCTACTCTGAAGGCTTATGAGGGCAAGTGGCATGTTTTCAGGGACTGGTATCATATCATTCACATTGTTCCTCTGTGTCACAATCCCTCAACTAGCCGACTTTTCTCTGGCTTTTCAAGGAGAAACAGCTGGCCCCAATTATCATCAAATGCTACCGCTGCATGATATCAGACACATTCTGCCATTATGGTACATGTGCTATCAGCTATGACAAAGATCTGTCAGATCTTTTAGCCACTTTAGAGTTCAATCGACTAATATCCCTCACCCTGTTTCCAAATGGAATCTGTCCTGGGTTTTAACATGACTCAATTCAGACAGTATTGAGTCTTTAACCCACAATTCGTTAAAGCTACTATCATACAAATTGGGTTTCTTGATAGTCTTAGCTTCAGCATGCAGGGTGAGTGAGTTACAGGTTCTTTCTAGTGACCCAAACTATCTTTTCAGATCAGATGGTTTGGTGGTCCTCGTGACGCAGCCAGGCTTCGTAACTGAAAAATAGGTTACAAACCATTGGCAATCAACGAGTCGTCATTAGCTCACTTACTTTTATAGATAAGTCCGGATCAGCATCCATGCAAGATCCTGTTCGTGCACTCTAGCACCATTTAAATGCATAGAGGTGAGTCAGGTCACATGCAAGCACCTCTTTCTTCTGGTGATAGCTGGGACATGAGATATCACCATTCAAGCCCTTGCTTCATGGCTGAAGTGGGTTATACGCTCGGCGTACTCTGAGGATTCACAAAATCAGTGTCACTTTATAGAAGCTGTTGGCTGGCATGCAGAGTCAACCTTCTCCAGTTTTATCTTCAAGATTTGTACTCGCAGAGGCAAACCTTGATTCTGGTAGGTCCGGTGTTGGCAGCCCAGATGCCCACCAGACCTATGTGCAACAATCAGCACAGCCTATTAGCTTCGCTGGATTCGCCAGATAAATTTTTGTAGGTAAGAAGATTTCAATAACTATCTTCTTAACTGTATAAAGGGGTCACATTTCACGTGACTCTGGGCTGTGTTGCTGATTGAAAATTAGGAGACCGGGTTATCGTTCACATGGGAAATCCAGCCATCATTCCCTAGAGGATACCCGGGGTGGAGGTCGGATGCTCTGCATTCCCTCCTCCTATTACTTATTCTCCTAAAGTAATGTGATAGGGGAACGTATTCAAAGGAGAAAGCAAATTTTTTAGTAAATTATGTTTCTCCGAGAATACTTACCCGATCACATTACTAAGAAACCCTCCCAACCACCCCGCCATGCGAGCATCCTTGTATATTATATACCGCTCAGCTTAAAAACTAGCGACACCTAGCGGGTGGCAAGGGGAGGTAAGGGGCAAGAGTTATTGCCCTTTGTCTATATGACATAGACTGAAAAGACGAATTTTCGTCTTTTGGTAGGGCTGGATTCGCGAGGTAGCAGGCTTATATCCCTAAAGTAATGTGATCGGGTAAGTATTCTCGGAGAAACATAATTTACTAAAAATTTGCTTTCTCATTTTGTTCATATGGACAAACATAGTCATCAAGAAATCTGTCTTGTCAGCATATTTCTCATTTTGTTAATATGGACAAACATAGTCATCAAGAAATCTGTCTTATCAGCATATTTCTCATTTTGTTAATATGGACAAACATAGTCATCAAGAAATCTGTCTTATCAGATTATTTCTCATTTTGTTAATATGGACAAACATAGTCATCAAGAAATCTGTCTTATCAGAGTATTTCTCATTTTGTTAATATGGACAAACAGTCATCAAGAAATCTGTCTTATCAGAGTATTTCTCATTTTGTTAATATGGACAAACATAGTCATCAAGAAATCTGTCTTATCAGAGTATTTCTCATTTTGTTAATATGGACAAACATAGTCATCAAGAAATCTGTCTTATCAAAATGGCTGATGATTTGGTAAGCCTTTAGATGCTGTGGCAATATGGACAAACTCATCAACAAATTTGTCTTATCAGAGTGTTTATCATTTCAGTTTTTAGCTTCATTTCTGTTTGTATCATATCATACATATCAACTTTCCAAATGCAAAGTAGACAGAATGAATGAAAAAAAGATAAGGATGTTGGGACCTAAAATCAGGATTTTTTTTGGCAGCACTTTTAAGCGACATTTGTACTAAATATCTAAATATTGACTGATCTTCGAGTCATACCAAAGACTTAGAAAAATGGTACTCACACCTGCCTTGCTTGGTGCTCAGTATTAAGAAGTTAGTGTTAGGACTGGTCAGCCTGGTGTCAGGATAATGTGACTGGGTGGGAAATCGTGCTACATGTCTGCTATATGATGTTCCAGTGATAGACAACACTACAAACTGCCACACTGCAGACATCATAGAAATATGACTGAAATTTTTTTAAAGCTACGTTAAAAATCCAAATCACAGACTCTCCGTGTGAAGCACCATATTTTCCTGCATTACATGGCCCATTTCCATATTATGGTCAGCAGTGGCCAAACTGTACAGTATCTAGAGATTAGACTTTAGTATTTTAAGCTAGAAAAAGTAATGAACAGTTATATTCTTATCTTTGCAATTATCTTGTGAGAATGACTGACCCTCCAACATAATTAAAAGAAACCATGTATACCTTTTTATGATATGGTTGTTTTCTTTTTCAAAATTTATAATTTAACAAACTATTACAAGCTGAGGAGATAATTACAGAAGAATACCATGAAATTCATATTTAATGTCATTTATTCTATTACTATTGATTTCCTATAAATTTCATGTGCAATTGAATTGTTAGCACAGATGTGGAAAATGCTTGGATTTTATGCACAATCTGGTAACCATGCTAGTGATTAGTGTTGATTTTAGGCTGGTAGTAACCCTTGGGCTGCACTTTTTTCATTTTATGTAGTGAACAAAATTTTATCATTTTGAACATAATGTGTGTAAGTTGGTAATCATTTCAGACAGTTACCATGTTATTAGGTTACCATTGAAAATTAGTCACTGACAATCATCAAGGAAGTCCTAGATGAAATTTTGAAATAAATTCATATCAGACTGATAATGTCATAGAAATCCAAGCCTTTTCCTTTAATAAGATGAAATTTTGAAATAAATTCAAAACAGACTGATAATTGTCATAGACTTTCCACGTTGATAATAAACCCATCAACAGGACTCCATCTGGAAATATCACACATCAGTCTCTAAATTTGTACATATATGATCAGAAATCCTGCCTTGTTGAGATCAAGGGTAGCTGAGAAATATTTAAGGACCAGATTTGCCAAAATTTAATTACAACAGCATGATCATAATTTTCACTCTTTATAATTGCAGATTTGGTAAGGAGGCACATCATACATGTTACTTATTTTAGGCTGTGGTAGGGGATCTTAGAAGATTACTGTTATAAACATATTTGTTTTAAAAGAAATGGCAGAGGTTCATAAAGTTCAGCAATGAGAGTGGGATTAGTTTAAAATTGTAAAAGACATGGGCAGAATATAAATCATTTTAAAATGACATTAAAGAAGGTTAAATTAATTGCTCATGATTTAAAGAATTTATTTTGTTCCCTGACAGCAATTGAGGAGGCATATTGTATTACCTTACTCATCCATCCATCCAACTTGATTCTGTCACCTTGTTCATCCATCCATCTGACTAGATTCTGTGCATCATACCTTCATTATTGTTTTCATTCAGTTTTTAGGTGCAGTGGTGGGGTGTTTTCATTCAGTTTTTAGGTGCAGTGGTGGGGCATGCATGTTCCATGAAATAATTTGTGCTTTTTATTTTTTTTAATTTTAAAAAAAATGTGTAGTTAAGACTAAATGCTTGAATGTTTGTTTATTTTATGCATTATATTTCCTCAGCACTGGCAGTATATCTTGTTCTTATATGTCAAGATTTGCTGATTCAAGATGTCCATGCAACTAGTACGTGATTTTTAGGAAATAATACTATGCAATTAATCAGAGTTCAATTAAGAAATACAAATTTGCCGTTTTAACTCATTCAGCCCCAAGACACTTACCAGTTACACTGTTGCTGTGCCCTAGCAACACCATGCTGTGTCTAGCTGCTTGTGCCCCAGAGTGTTTTACCTGTTTGGAAAATTTTGTAAACATCATGCACATGCGTTCATACATACCTTAATTTCTTTACTTACATCCAATAGTAATCCATGAAATTTTCACCAATTAATCCAAATGAATTTGTCTACACATTGATGTATTTTTTTCTCCATTAGTCCAAGTCTTTCACACTTTATTTATACACTATTTACAAAACTATGTGCAACATTGTTAGGAATATTACATCAGCCCTTTTTACAAAACCATGTGCAACATTGTTAGGAATATCACATCAACCCTTAATTCCATTAAAATAAACCAGGAAATTTTAAAATGTGATATGGCTTGAAACATGTTATACATAAATTAACTTGACATCGTTCACATCTTTGTTTTGGTTCAGATCGAACTTTGTTCAATGAACATATTTTGCAGGTTTTTTTCTTTGGCATGACCACTGCCCAATGATGACTATTCTGAATTGGGGTATGAACTTCTACTTCCCTTTTCCTTTTACCTAATAAATGAAAAAAATCTATTTCTCTTTTTTCCTTGTCGATGTTAGTTGTAGGTCTGGGATTTGGTCACTTAAAATGATTTTTTTTACAGGTCGAAGATGATCACTCCACTCTGCTAGATCGGCAGAAACTCTATCATTATCGCTATCAGCATCCTCTTCTTCGGACAATTCGATCTCGGAAACTTCAATGTCCGATTCTAATTCATGCAAATTATCCAATTGGCGAACATATCTTTCCTCTGCTTCCTCAATATTAACTTGATCAAACCCTAGAAACTCCTCATTTTTGCTCTCATTGCCATCAAAAATCACTCGTGCTTCCGCCATCATTTACAAAATTTCAAGAACAGAACACTTGATGGGAAACTGCTCTCAATTTGAAACGCTTGAATCCTGAACAATTTAAATTTCAAATTCAAATTTGCACACAGAAAAGTAAATTCATTCTGATTGGTTACAAGTGGGTCTGATTCTTGGAAAAGCCCCATTTGTAACCAGTCAGAGACTTTCTCTTGACCACACATTTGGACCGTGTATGAACGGGACCGGCCATTGAATGCAGTTGAGAAATTTTGTGTGATGATGGGATCGGCCGTTGAATGCAGAAACTGGATTATGCGCATAGATGGTATCGGGGCCGAATGAGTTAAGCACGATTGGTACAAAGTTGATTATAATAGTGTAAATAACAGGTTCATCAGAAAGATCTTTTAAATAGTTGAGATCTTTGCCTTCACATGTGGGTTCTAATTGCTCGAATCTCATCTTTGATGTCTTGTGAGTTAGTAGGTTTATTTGCTCTCCTTTTGACAATAGTCACTGCATTCATTCTCATTTGTTCTTACACTTTTATCAAACAGTCTCATGTTCTGACAAGGATCCTGTCATTTTATGCAAACCATATTATATATTTCCACTCTCTTTTATAGCTATTCTCCTGTTTTGTTACCATGACAACATGATGCTTAGCTTCTATGTTCGATATGACTCAAAGTAGTGTTATGATCAAAAGTTATTCCTATTAAATTTTGTTGGCCAGTTAAGAGATATCTTTGATTATTATGCCTAATTTGTAGTTCAAATACTGAAATAAATAACTGAACATTCAAATCAGAATACTTCTTTGTGAATATTCAAATATAAGAAAATTATTATTTGAATTTTATATCAAGTTTCACAATATGTAAAACAAGAAACAAGCAAGGTGACATTTAAATTCTGTAACATTGAATTGGTTTACAAGGGAACATTAAAATATAAATTTGAATTTCAGTTCATAAATTTGTTGTTGTAGGATTTAATTCCATTTGTCAGCACAAGATAGGCTATACATGGTGGCCAGTAGAAATATGGAGAAAGAACCCAGAAGAATTGTGGAATGAACTACCGACCCACAAGATGCTACTGGCAAGCTTTCTCACATACCCACACTGGCTGAACATGATACTCAAAACCATTCAAACAGAGGTGAGATGGCAGTGATCCATAATGGTGAGTGCTTTAGACCACTTGGCCACTCACGGCCCCACCTCACAACATAATCGTAATGTTCAAAGTTTGAATAGTACAATTCCTTCTATTGATTGCCATTCAGGTGCTCTTGAAAAGACGATGTATAAGTAGATGTTGGTAAATGACATTATAGAATGGAGACAATGTCATAACATTATAGAATGGGGACCATGTCATAACATTATAGAATGGAGACCATGTCATAACATTATAGAATGGGGACCATGTCATAACATTATAGAATGGAGACCATGTCATAACATTATAGAATGGAGACCATGTCATAACATTATAGAATGGGGACCATGTCATAACATTATAGAATGGAGACCATGTCATAACATTATAGAATGGGGACCATGTCAAAGTCAGCAAAGTCTTTACATAATATTCATGTTCCACAGCTCAGAAAAATTTGTAAACTGTTGTTGGAACTTGGTTCCATCAAGAAAAGTTTTAGTCACTCACACCATTACTGAAAATCCACTCCTTTTTTTGTACATAGACCAGTTTACATGATTCCATACAGGACCATTTGACATAATTCTGTATATAGACCAGTTGTCATGATTCAGGAACATAATCAATTAGATTTTTTGGGTTGTTTAGGTTTTTGCTAGGTTATAGCCTGCTATACTTTCTGTGTTTGCTGTGCATTATTACAAAGCCTTATGTATCAGCATATATTTTAATTTGTGTAGGGATTATTTCACATTTTGCTTCCTGTGCTTTTTCCAAGATGACTTAATTTAATGCTTAAAATCCCTTTTTACTTGTAAAACCAAATAGTCTGCCCCATAACTTGTCTGTCAGTGTACTGTTTGCCAGTATTTATGTAGAATGGACATACTACTGTTTAAAGAAGCCACTTGACACCTAATGCAGTGTATATCTTACATATAATATAAAGTCAATACACCACACCTGTATATTGGATTCAGTTAAAATAATTATTTATTAATTCTGAAAATGAGTTTTTTTTATGGATTAGCAGAAATGATTTAAGCATTGCATAGTTGGTTAGAATTTTAGTCCTGTTGGATATGTCAAATTCCAGATACCTGCAATGAACATATCCTAATTAAATTTAATTAAATTAGCCCTACATCTGTTTGAGTTCGATTGTAAACATATAACTTACCAGAGAAATTTTTTAGTTTGTTGCAACATTAACTACAGTTCAAAGTTTTCCCCTTCTTTTATCTTCCATTTTTGGAACATTTATGGTCATACTGAGCGTGAAGATTAGCATTGTTTTTTTTTATCCTAATAATATATGCAACATCCTTTTAATATTGTTTACATCTCTCCCTCAACAACTCACGCACAACAGGGTCCTCAAACATGAACTGCACTATAAGCGAGGGTGCAAGTTACCAAGGGACCTCCAAAATTTGCAAAAATTGCTGTGACATCGAGAAAATGGTGGGGGTGGGGGTGGCATTAAGGAACTGGGTTGTTTAATGATTGAACCTTCATTTTACAATCATGTCAATAATAACTTTTAATAACATGCTTTTTCTAATGAAGTTGTTCATTATTCTGTTAATAACATTTATTTATGTCTTTTTTCCCCACCTCCTTTATTTGATTCAATAGACATAATTAACATTATAATACAAAGGAGGCCAGCTTTTAATTCAGTGCAACAATACAGCAAATGCTTCCCCAAGTCAATTCTCAAAACATGGTCGGGACTTAATTAGGTTCTCAAAGAAACACTCACAGACATAGCAGTTGTGGTAGATTGATGCATTGTACGTTTAATTACAAGAGGACACATTGCATTTATGACGGTTACACTTAAAAGGAACTAAATAATAGAACTAGAACACAAATTTAAGTTGATACAAAAATTATTTTATTTCTTTTTATTAATTAAAGTACTGCCTCCAATCAACGTAAGCTCATTTTCACTAATCAAAATTTCCTTACATATCTTTAATTGAGTTGTACTAAAAATGTCATTTTGAGGAAAATGTAAAAAAAATTATGACTTATTTTTAAATTTCATATTTCATAAGTTGATTAAAATTTCCATGTCTTTTGTAGCATTCTTGACAATAAAATGAGCAATATATCAAAGTTTTCATTACCAATTTTGATAACGATTTTCTTAAAGTTGAACAAATAAGGATCCATTTTGGGTTTATTTTCTGGTTTAAAAAAATGGGATCCACACCTGACCCCACATTATAAGCAGATTTGCAAGTTACCAGGGCACGAGTTATAGAGAGAGTGGTGTAATTAGATTTAGATGACTATGCCAGTGTTGATGTTGTAGCTTGGTGAGGATGTTTGGTGGGGGGGAGGGGGGGCAGCAGGCAGTAATTCCCAGAAGGATAGATATAGTGCAATCCATCTGTTGAACAGAGTTTTCTTTGCTACTTCCCTTAAACTACATGGAGAATTGCCATAAAACTTTTCAGCCAAAGTCCTAAATAAATTAGTATCAATATGGCCACCATAAGTGGTTTCACCAGAAGGCTTTATATCATGTCTTGTTGGTACTAAATGAAAATTACATTGATATGACCACCATGGCAGCCATTTTGAAAATCCTGTTATTGCTATTCACTCCTTAAACAGGGTCGCTGTCAAATTTCCCTGTTGCAAACATTTGTGATCCACCACAGTAGGCAGAGCGAAAACAGTTCGTAGAATTTGGTTGTTTTCAGGTGTAATAAAGAAAGCTGACATAAGCATATTTCAGTTTCACCAATAATATAATTTATCTACTTTTCTAGTTTTTAAAAAATGTTTTCATTTTATATGATTTATTTTCTTTCAGAAACAATTATGTGAAAATCTTGGACTGTCCATTGATATAAGCAGTGCAGGAGATCTGCAGGTAATTGTCCTCATTGTATAGAGTTAAAACAAGGCTTCTGTAATACAATATACAAACAAATCTTCTGTAATACAATATGCAAACAAATCTTCTGTAATACAATATACAAACAAATCTTCTGTAATATAATATACACATCTTCTGCGATACAATATACAAACGAATCTTCTGTAATACAATATACACATCTTCTGCGATACAATATACAAACAAATCTTCTGTAATACAATATGCAAACAAATCTTCTGTAATACAATATACAAACAAATCTCCTGTAATATAATATACACATCTTCTGCGATACAATATACAAACAAATCTTCTGTAATACAATATACAAACAAATCTTCTGTAATACAATATACACATCTTCTGCAATACAATATACAAACAAATCTTCTGTAATGCAATATACACATCTTCTGTGATACAATATACAAACAAATCATCTGTAATACAGTATACAAACGAATCTTCTGTAATACAGTATACACATCTTCTGTGATACAATATACAAACAAATCTTCTGTAATACAATATACAAACAAATCTTCTGTAATACAATATACAAACAAATCTTCTGTAATACAATATACAAACAAATTTTCTATGATACAATATACAAACAAATCTTCTGTAATACAATATACAAACAAATCTTCTGTAATACATTATACACAAAAATCTGTAATTCAATATTAAATCTTCTGTAATAAAATATACCACGCAAATTTTCTGTAATACAATATACACAACAATCTTCTGTATTACAATATACACAAAAATCTTTATTTCAGTATACACAATAATCTTCTGTAATACAATATACAAACAAATCTTCTATAATACAATTTACACAGAATTTTATTTATTACAATATACACAACAATCTTCTGTATTACAATATACACAAAAATCTTCTCTATAACAATATCCAAATTTTCTATAATACAATATACACAAAAGTCTGCAGTAATACAATATACACAAAAATCTTCTGTAACACAATATTCACAAAAATCTTCTGTAATACAGTATCCAAATTTTCTATAATACAATATACACAAAAGTCTGCAGTAATACAATATACACAGAAATCTTCTGTAACACAATATTCACAAAAATCTTCTGTAATACAGTATCCAAATTTTCTATAATACAATATACACAAAAGTCTGCAGTAATACAATATACACAAAAATCTTCTGTAATACAGTATACAAACAAATTTTCTGTTATACAATATACACAAACATCTTCTGTAATACAATCTGATGGAAATATGACAAGGAAAAATTGCCAGTGCCAACCAGAAGCTTGCTGTATTCATGGACAACATTCTTTTGCATACCAGTTCCCACAAACATGGAACGAATTGGCCACTGAACTTAGACACAAAGACACCATGATCTCATTCAAGAGTGCTCTTAAAACTCACCTATTTCAACTGCAAGAACAAACTTAAAGACCTAATAATATTTTCTAAACTTAAAGACCTACCTTAAATATTTACAGCATTGTTTTATGTTCTCTAATTTCATTTTATGTTTGTTTTGTAATCATATCATTATTTACATTTCTTTAGGTGTTGTCTAATGTTATAAAGCACTTATAACTTCTAAAGGCGCAATTCAAAGTCCTTATTATTATAATTTTCAGATTATAGGATTATTTCATTAGACTGTATAAAGAATGCAATTATAACCATGCAAACATCAGTATATGTGAAATATGTCAAATCATTTCCATTATACATGTATATCACAGACCAAGTCATTTTCATCTTGTCTCCTTATGGCAAGACATAGGTATCAGTTTACCACTGACAATAGTCATCATAAGTAAGCAATATTCAGGTCAAGTGTTAAAGTGTTTTGAATATCACATCTGCAACATCAGCAATATTCAGGTCAAGTGTTAAAGTGTTTTGAATATCACATCTGCAACATCAGCAATATTCAGGTCAAGTGTTAAAGTGTTTTGAATATCACATCTGCAACATCAGCAATATTCAGGTCAAGTGTTAAAGTGTTTTGAATATCACATCTGCAACATCAGCAATATTCAGGTCAAGTGTTAAAGTGTTTTGAATACCACATCTGCAACATCAGCAATATTCAGGTCAAGTGTTACAGGTTGTAAAAGTTTTATCTGTTGTTGCTGTTGTTTTGAGTTAAATGCCAGTAAGAACCACTAACCCATGGGAAGCTGCTGGCAATCTTTCTCAAATACCCACATTTGCTGAGCCTGAAACTTGAACTCATGAGAATAGAGGTGAGATGGTAATGATCCATAAAGGCAAAACATGAAGTCACAAGGCCACCCAGGCCCCATTTTTATCTGATATATCAGCAATATTGACATCCTGTGTTCAAGGTTTTGAAGATAATATCTACTGTATTGGCAAAGTCAGGTTCTGTGTTGAGAAACTGTTTTCAAGGTTTCAAAAATCATTTGAAAGTCATATCTGCTACATCAACATTTTTCAGGTCCTATGTTAAATTCTTTGACAGTCAAATCTCCTTCATCAGCAACATTGAGGTACTGTGTTTAAGGTTTTGAAGATGTTCAACATAGCATTAATGATGCCATATTTTCAATATTTTGAAAATTATATCTGCTGCATCAGCAGTATTCAGATTCTGTGTTCAAGCTTTAAAAATCACATCTTCTACTTCAGCAATATTCAGGTTCTGTGTTACTAATTTTGAAAATCATGTCTGCTACAATACCAGTATTCAGGTCCTTTCTTAAAGGAATAAATGTCATATCTGCTAGACCAGTTGTTTTCATACACAAGCGAGAAATATATTCTTTAGAACTCTTGTTTTTCTTAGACTTCAAATTTTCTTGAGTTTTATTGTATGTGTGGCAATGACAGGAATTATAGAGTAAATACTAGCATTTATTTAAATTTCAGCGATCACTTTGGAGCTATTCTGACCCAGATGATGAATATTCAGTGGCACGAATGCAGGTTTTGGTGTCACTTTGTGCCAGACCAATGCAGGTAAATTAATGAGTTATCTTTTCCTATAAAGTTGTTAATGCAGATATAAAGTTTTAAATGAGGATGCAGCAGTGTAAATGTCTACAAAGTTATACTGCAGTAGCATGGCATGTCACACACTTATGTTTAGAAAAACAAACATGGTTTCCTTAAGCTTAGCAAAAACAAAGAGAGACCTTTCTTTACTACTGTGATACATGCCAGTAAATAGAAAATAGTCCTCCTTTGTAAAACTATCCATGGGGCAGTTCATATACTGTATTATCAAAAATTTTCATGGAGTCCGAATTTCATTGTTTTCATTGTTGCCTCTAACCCCAGATTTTAGGATCCGAAAAAGATTTATCTGCATATAATGATGACCACCTCCTTAGCCCATTTTCTTTCAGGTTTTTATTGCTTGAGACATATATGCACAGTTTTCTGGGACCAAGTGTTCAAAATCCAGGAGATAGTGTTCAAATCAGGGAGATTACCATAACAATTGTACTTTGTACCAAAACTAAGTAAATTAACTACAGTGAATAAGATTTACTCAACTTTACGAAAATTTTGTTACATGTTATGTTCACTATGCTTTACATTTAAATTCATCTATCCAGGCACTGTTGAACTTACAAACATATTTCTTTTATTTTCTATGGCATATTTTCCTTTGAATCTGTTAATTATTATTATATTTCCAAATAGCTGAAGAAATGTTGTATACATGTCAGGTTGACTGCAATCTGTTATACATGACACATTACTCAATAATAAAATATTGACGAGTAAAACAATTTACATATGCATCATTCCATATCGCTCACCATGATTTTATTAGTTGTTTGATTGATAACAACTTGACTGATGGATTACGAGTCTTAAAAGTCATAAATAGTCTTTGGAATGTCTTAGCTGGAAGTGCTTATGCTTGGTGGATGTTGTTTTAGCTTGAAATGCCTATGCTTGGTGGATGTTGTTTTAGCTTGAAATGCCTATGCTTGGTGGATGTTGTTTTAGCTTGAAATGCCCATACTTGGTGGATGTTGTTTTAGCTTGAAATGCCTATGCTTGGTGGATGTTGTTTTAGCTTGAAATGCCTATGCTTGGTGGATGTTGTTTTAGCTTGAAATGCCCATACTTGGTGGATGTTGTTTTAGCTTGAAATGCCTATGCTTGGTGGATGTTGTTTTAGCTTGAAATGACTGCTTGTTGGATGTTGTTTTAGCTTCAAATGCCTATGCTTGGTGGATGTTGTTTTAGCTTGAAATGCCTATGCTTGGTAGATGTTGTTTTAGCTTGAAATGCCCATACTTGGTGGATGTAGTTTTAGCTTCAAATGCCCATACTTAGTGGATGTTGTTTTAGCTTCAAATGCCTATATTTGGTGGATGTTGTTTTAGCTTGAAATGACTGCTTGTTGGATGTTGTTTTAGCTTGAAATGCCTATGCTTGGTGGATGTTGTTTTAGCTTGAAATGCCTATGCTTGGTGGATGTTGTTTTAGATTGAAATGCCCATCCTTGGTGGATGTTGTTTTAGCTTGAAATGCCTATCCTTGGTAGATGTTGTTTTAGCTTGAAATGCCCATGCTTGGTGGATGTTGTTTTAGCTTGAAATGCCTATGCTTGGTGGATGTTGTTTTAGATTGAAATGCCCATACTTGGTGGATGTTGTTTTAGATTGAAATGCCCATCCTTGGTGGATGTTGTTTTAGCTTGAAATGCCTATCCTTGGTGGATGTTGTTTTAGCTTGAAATGCCTATGCTTGTTGGATGTTGTTTTAGCTTGAAATGCCTATGCTTGGTTGATGTTGTTTTAGATTGAAATGCCCATACTTGGTGGATGTTGTTTTAGATTGAAATGCCCATCCTTGGTGGATGTTGTTTTAGCTTGAAATGCCTATGCTTGGTGGATGTTGTTTTAGCTTGAAATGCCTATACTTGTTGGATGTTGTTTTAGCTTGAAATGCCTATGCTTGGTGGATGTTGTTTTAGCTTGAAATGACTGCTTGTTGGATGTTGTTTTAGCTTGAAATGCCTATGCTTGGTGGATGTTGTTTTAGCTTGAAATGTCTATCCTTGGTAGATGTTGTTTTAGCTTGAAATGCCCATACTTGGTGGATGTTGTTTTAGCTTGAAATGCCTATGCTTGGTGGATGTTGTTTTAGCTTGAAATGCCCATACTTGGTGGATGTTGTTTTAGATTGAAATGCCCATCCTTGGTGGATGTTGTTTTAGCTTGAAATGCCTATCCTTGGTGGATGTTGTTTTAGCTTGAAATGCCTATGCTTGGTGGATGTTGTTTTAGCTTGAAATGCATATGCTTGGTGGATGTTTTTTTTAGCTTGAAATGCCCATACTTGGTAGATGTTGTTTTAGATTGAAATGCCCATACTTGGTGGATGTTGTTTTAGCTTGAAATGCCTATGCTTGGTGGATGTTGTTTTAGCTTGAAATGCCTATGCTTGGTGGATGTTGTTTTAGCTTGAATAGCCTATGCTTGGTGGATGTTGTTTTAGCTTGAAATGCCTATGCTTGGTGGATGTTGTTTTAGCTTGAAATGCCTATGCTTGGTTGATGTTGTTTTAGCTTGAAATGCCCATACTTAGTGGATGTTGTTTTAGCTTGAAATGCTTATGCTTGGTGGATGTTGTTTTAGCTTGAAATGCCTATCCTTGGTGGATGTTGTTTTAGCTTGAAATGCCTATGCTTGGTGGATGTTGTTTTAGCTTGAAATGCCTATGCTTGGTGGATGTTGTTTTAGCTTGAAATGCCTATGCTTGGTGGATGTTGTTTTAGCTTGAAATGCCTATGCTTGGTGGATGTTGTTTTAGCTTGAAATGCCTATGCTTGGTGGATGTTGTTTTAGCTTGAAATGCCTATGCTTGGTTGATGTTGTTTTAGCTTGAAATGCCCATACTTAGTGGATGTTGTTTTAGCTTGAAATGCTTATGCTTGGTGGATGTTGTTTTAGCTTGAAATGACTGCTTGTTGGATGTTGTTTTAGCTTGAAATGCCTATGCTTGGTGGATTTTGTTTTAGCTTGAAATGCTTATGCTTGGTGGATGTTGTTTTAGCTTGAAATGCCTATGCTTGGTGGATGTTGTTTTAGCTTGAAATGCCTATGCTTGGTGGATGTTGTTTTAGCTTGAAATGCCTATGCTTGGTGGATGTTGTTTTAGCTTGAAATGCTTATGCTTGGTGGATGTTGTTTTAGCTTCAAATGCCTATATTTGGTGGATGTTGTTTTAGCTTGAAATGACTGCTTGTTGGATGTTGTTTTAGCTTGAAATGCCTATGCTTGGTGGATGTTGTTTTAGCTTGAAATGCCTATGCTTGGTGGATGTTGTTTTAGATTGAAATGCCCATCCTTGGTGGATGTTGTTTTAGCTTGAAATGCCTATCCTTGGTAGATGTTGTTTTAGCTTGAAATGCCCATGCTTGGTGGATGTTGTTTTAGCTTGAAATGCCTATGCTTGGTGGATGTTGTTTTAGATTGAAATGCCCATACTTGGTGGATGTTGTTTTAGATTGAAATGCCCATCCTTGGTGGATGTTGTTTTAGCTTGAAATGCCTATCCTTGGTGGATGTTGTTTTAGCTTGAAATGCCTATGCTTGTTGGATGTTGTTTTAGCTTGAAATGCCTATGCTTGGTTGATGTTGTTTTAGATTGAAATGCCCATACTTGGTGGATGTTGTTTTAGATTGAAATGCCCATCCTTGGTGGATGTTGTTTTAGCTTGAAATGCCTATGCTTGGTGGATGTTGTTTTAGCTTGAAATGCCTATACTTGTTGGATGTTGTTTTAGCTTGAAATGCCTATGCTTGGTGGATGTTGTTTTAGCTTGAAATGACTGCTTGTTGGATGTTGTTTTAGCTTGAAATGCCTATGCTTGGTGGATGTTGTTTTAGCTTGAAATGTCTATCCTTGGTAGATGTTGTTTTAGCTTGAAATGCCCATACTTGGTGGATGTTGTTTTAGCTTGAAATGCCTATGCTTGGTGGATGTTGTTTTAGCTTGAAATGCCCATACTTGGTGGATGTTGTTTTAGATTGAAATGCCCATCCTTGGTGGATGTTGTTTTAGCTTGAAATGCCTATCCTTGGTGGATGTTGTTTTAGCTTGAAATGCCTATGCTTGGTGGATGTTGTTTTAGCTTGAAATGCATATGCTTGGTGGATGTTTTTTTTAGCTTGAAATGCCCATACTTGGTAGATGTTGTTTTAGATTGAAATGCCCATACTTGGTGGATGTTGTTTTAGCTTGAAATGCCTATGCTTGGTGGATGTTGTTTTAGCTTGAAATGCCTATGCTTGGTGGATGTTGTTTTAGCTTGAATAGCCTATGCTTGGTGGATGTTGTTTTAGCTTGAAATGCCTATGCTTGGTGGATGTTGTTTTAGCTTGAAATGCCTATGCTTGGTTGATGTTGTTTTAGCTTGAAATGCCCATACTTAGTGGATGTTGTTTTAGCTTGAAATGCTTATGCTTGGTGGATGTTGTTTTAGCTTGAAATGCCTATGCTTGGTGGATGTTGTTTTAGCTTGAAATGCCTATGCTTGGTGGATGTTGTTTTAGCTTGAAATGCCTATGCTTGGTGGATGTTGTTTTAGCTTGAAATGCCTATGCTTGGTGGATGTTGTTTTAGCTTGAAATGCCTATGCTTGGTGGATGTTGTTTTAGCTTGAAATGCCTATGCTTGGTGGATGTTGTTTTAGCTTGAAATGCCTATGCTTGGTTGATGTTGTTTTAGCTTGAAATGCCCATACTTAGTGGATGTTGTTTTAGCTTGAAATGCTTATGCTTGGTGGAAGTTGTTTTAGCTTGAAATGACTGCTTGTTGGATGTTGTTTTAGCTTGAAATGCCTATGCTTGGTGGATTTTGTTTTAGCTTGAAATGCTTATGCTTGGTGGATGTTGTTTTAGC
Source organism: Unio delphinus (assembly GCA_029339505.1). Taxonomy (NCBI): domain Eukaryota; kingdom Metazoa; phylum Mollusca; class Bivalvia; order Unionida; family Unionidae; genus Unio; species Unio delphinus. Next base: position 3,466,752 of record JAQISU010000139.1, read on the forward strand.
TTGAAATGCCTATGCTTGGTGGATGTTGTTTTAGCTTGAAATGCTTATGCTTGGTGGATGTTGTTTTAGCTTGAAATGCCTATGCTTGGTGGATGTTGTTTTAGCTTGAAATGCTTATGCTTGGTGGATGTTGTTTTAGCTTGAAATGCCTATGCTTGTTGGATGTTGTTTTAGCTTGAAATGCCTATGCTTGGTTGATGTTGTTTTAGCTTGAAATGCCCATACTTAGTGGATGTTGTTTTAGCTTGAAATGCTTATGCTTGGTGGATGTTGTTTTAGCTTGAAATGACTGCTTGTTGGATGTTGTTTTAGCTTGAAATGACTGCTTGTTGGATGTTGTTTTAGCTTGAAATGCTTATGCTTGGTGGATGTTGTTTTAGCTTGAAATGCCTATGCTTGTTGGATGTTGTTTTAGCTTGAAATGCCTATGCTTGGTGGATGTTGTTTTAGCTTGAAATGCCTATGCTTGGTTGATGTTGTTTTAGCTTGAAATGCCCATACTTAGTGGATGTTGTTTTAGCTTGAAATGCCTATGCTTGGTGGATTTTGTTTTAGCTTGAAATGCCTATACTTTGTGGATGTTGTTTTAGCTTGAAATGCCCATACTTAGTGGATGTTGTTTTAGCTTGAAATGCCTATGCTTGGTGGATTTTGTTTTAGCTTGAAATGCCTATGCTTGGTGGATTTTGTTTTAGCTTGAAATGCCTATACTTTGTGGATGTTGTTTTAGCTTGAAATGCCCATACTTAGTGGATGTTGTTTTAGCTTGAAATGCCTATGCTTGGTGGATTTTGTTTTAGCTTGAAATGCCTATACTTTGTGGATGTTGTTTTAGCTTGAAATGCCCATACTTAGTGGATGTTGTTTTAGCTTGAAATGCCTATGCTTGGTGGATTTTGTTTTAGCTTGAAATGCCCATACTTGGTGGATGTTGTTTTAGCTTGAAATGCCCATACTTAGTGGATGTTGTTTTAGCTTGAAATGCCTATGCTTGGTGGATTTTGTTTTAGCTTGAAATGCCTATACTTGGTGGATGTTGTTTTAGCTTGAAATGCTGATGCTTGGTGGATGTTGTTTTAGCTTGAAATGCCGATGCTTGTTGGCTGTTGTTTTAGCTTGAAATGCCCATACTTAGTGGATGTTGTTTTAGCTGGAAATACATATGCTCAGCAGTTTTGTAATTTCTGAGAGTTTTGTCAGCAAATTGGTAGATCTAAAGATTGGAGCTGAAATCAAAATAATACTAGACAGTCCAGGGGACTTGGCATATTGGTACAAAGGGGCCGTCCATAAATGACGTCACGTGATTTTGGCCGATTTTTTACCCCCTCTCTCCCCCTCGTCACACGTCGTCACAAAAAGTTAGGCCCCCCTCAAATATGACGTCACAAATCTTTGGACCCCCCCCTCTAAAAAGAGAGAGAGAGAGAGAGAGAGAGAGAGAGAGAGAAAACAATCATTATGCATTCCACAAAATGAAAAGCTCTGGTAGAATCACTGGAATTATATTTTAAAAAATTTAATAACAATTTATAAGTCAAAAAATACAAAATTTAAGCTTCTCCATTTTCCCATGGTGAAGCAAAATGTTCCTTCATGGAATAAATAGGGAGAGCTTGGATCTCTTCATCCTGTGGAATGGATATTCCATTCAGATCAAGATCTTCTTCGTCCATCCAATCTGTACTCTCTCCATTTTCTTCGTTTGCGATTACAACCATTAGTTCACGTCGACATGCAGCAACTCTCTGTGGCCTGATGCGTTTGGGTGGAATTATTGATTCCACCTTGTGTGTTAAAGAATGACTATGCAGCATGACTAACGACGCGAAGTATATGTGACATTTCTTGCAAATCCTAACGCCAAGCACGGACTGTACTGACGGACAGTACAAATCATATGGAATTGACCTATAAGGATTTGAGGAGCAAGGAAGAATGTCATCCACTTTCAAACTTTGAGTTGCAAACAGAGATGGGAATTTATGTGATGCTCTGTCTATTGTTTGTTCTGGAATTTTCAGACCTTCGCTTGTTTGAACAACTGGTACATGAGGAGGGAGAAATCTATCTGTTACAACACTGAAATAGGAACTTCTTGGTTTCGAACAGGACTTGTTGTCGGTGCATTTTACAATTTGTGTCAAGTATTGGCTTGTTAGCACATGGATGTCATACCATTTCTGATCTCTGGACAACATCTGTTTTTCATCGAGCTCAGATTCTGTTGGATCGATGAATTCGGCTACTGTCAGAAAATTATCGACTATCAATTGTGACCAAATTTCAGCTAGAGTGTTTCCTGCAAACTGAAAATTCTTCTTCTCTAAATCAGTGTCTGTGGTAATTACTCTTTCGTTTAAATGACTACCGTAGCGGTCATGTGGTAATATTAATCCAGTAAGTTCTTTACTCAGCGGAGCCATTTTTCTCTCGACCCTATTAAATGCACTCCTTCCTGGAGCATTGGTAGCAATGAATAAAGCATCAAAATCGTACTGAAGAAAGTTGTGAACTGCAACCTTAATAACATTTTGGTATCTCAGGTTCTCGTCTGGGCCACCATCAACTGTCAACACTAAAATTGGTTTCACCAGACGATCAATTCCACTCCTTGTAATGACGTTAAACTCCTTGAGACAAAGCAGTTTTTCTAAATCAAGTCCGTGGCTGAATGCTGATGATGACGAGTGTTTTCCCGATCTGATTGCTATGTAGGTCAGTCCCGAATAACCAACAGCTTCTCGATTTCCTAGACCATTGGACTGAATTTAAATTCCAGCATAGACAGAAGGAATTAGCTTGTGTCCTGTGGCTACAACCCAATCATGGTCAGGCAAGCTGACTCTGTACTCGACGTGCATTAACAATGGACTTTGCTTGTTAGCAGCGGTCATCCCGATTGGAACACAAGCTTTGTCGTCTTGACTCACAAAGCACACTTCGTTCGGTCCTAGCATGGACGCCAACTCTTACAAGTGTTTTATTGTTGCCGTACAAAACAAACCATTGATATTTTTGGCATGGTGATCGTTCTGTGCTCCAATGAGTTTCACTGGGACCGTTGACACATGACGCTGTCCTTCAAGAGATGAACTGCGTCTCGGTAAAAGACGAAGGTAGAGCCCACTTCTGCTTATTGTAAAGCCATCCAGCTTTAATTGTTCAGTCAGCTGATTTAACGTTTTAATGCTTCTGTATACATCGCTCTGCCTTCTTTCATGCCATGCCGATCCATGCATAGCAATGTCCACAATAGTTTCCAGCAATAACGGCTGATCTTCCTCAATTCTCGGCCTACCAGTCTTGGCCCTGATGTTCAGAGATGAAAATAGTTCTGGATTTTCTTCAAACAGAGCATTCAATTTTCTTTTCTTCTCGTCTCTTGCTTTTTGTGATCTTTTTTGATCATCCTTCTTCTTCTTCTTTAGCTGGTTTTCCAATTCACTCTTCTTCTTATTCTTCCATTTCAGTTCTATATCCTGTTCCAGTGTTAGCATTCCATGTTTCTGTCGTTCGTACAAGCCGACGAGATCAGAATTCAGAATGTCAATCTCTGACTGCAAATGCATCTGGGCTGTAGCCATTCTTGATCCTGTTGACTTGCTAGTAGTAGGCACTGAATCATCAGCCTGAGCATTGGTCATTTTTTCATCAGACTGCGACACCGAACTCTCGGGGTTTTCCACAAGCACTTTTTTTGGAGCTTTTTGTATCGGCATTTGCTGATTGCTTAGCCCAAAACGTCAGAAGTGATCCTTTTTTTTGTGGCGGCAATTGTTTTTAATTCTTTCAAGCAGTAGTCAATTTTAAGTTGTAAATCTGCATCATTTTTTATTCCATTCCACTTTTGAACCACTTCTTCTTGGCAAATCTTTCTGCTTTTTGTAGGATATGCAATCACGTACGCCTCAAAAGTACACTGGAACATTTTATTTTTATCCATCGTAGCGGTCAATTCTTCAAAATCAAAAGAAGAGATTATTATTGATGTAATATAAACTTTAATTTATTATGTTTGTAATATAAGCTTTATATTAATATATATATATATATATATATATATATATATATATAACAAACTTTTTAAATTAATTCTTTAGCACAATATTATTAAAATTAAAAAATTAGCAGAAAAAAAATTAACTTCATTACAAAATTAACTATGTTTTCTTTTATATTTATATTTTAAAACTATATATAAAAATATCAAACAAGAGTGTTATTATTTTTTCATCAAACGCCGGAGAATCTTGCTGTCTGCTCTGCTTGACGTGTCAAACTGTCAGCAGAAATATAAATCCATAAAATTAAAAGCCTAAATATAAATCTTCCACCAGAAACAGACAGCTACATAAATAAAATCAACTGATCTCGAAACTCTCCTAAATAAGACAATCATTTTCACAACCATATTAACACTTGGGGGGAAAGATCCTTTCAGCCTCGCTTTGTATACACCAGTGGACTGGAAACGGAATAATGCTATTTGGAAAATGCTGCTACTGGGGCTAGTAGGGGTGTTGGTAGATCGAAGACGAGTCCATCTTAATTTGAGCTCATGCACGACACGCGTGAAGCTACTTAAAACGTCATTAAATACATTGTAAGAATTCACCTCTGCATGATTTATTGCAGGGAGTTGTTGTGATATTTCTTGCAAATCCTATCGCCAAGCACGGACTGTACTGACGGACAGTACAAATCATACAGAATTGACCTATAAGGATTTAAGGAGCGAGGAAGGATGTCATCCACTTTCAAACTTTGAGTTGCAAACAGAGATGGGAATTTATGTGATGCTCCGTCTATTGTTCGTTCTGGAATTTAAGTGGAACTTTTAAAGTTGCGCGTTTTGATGTGACGTCACAGTTCTTAAACACCCCCCTTCCCCCTCGTCACACATCGTCACAAATGTGTGACCCCCTCCCCCCCAGGTGCGTGACGTCATTTATGGACGGCCCCAAAGCTACTATTAATGATAAATCAATGTCAGTGTGATAATAAGATATTAGCTTTTACATGTATTTGCTTTATATTAACCCTTTGAAAAAGAATTATGAAGCATGTTTATATTGTTGCAAAGCACATGAATGGATAAGGTAGCTGTAATTAGCCAGTTGCTGTTTAAAATCAGTATGTGAGATAAGTAAGGACAGAGAGAAACAGTTAGAAGGTATCCAAACACAGTATAACTGCAAATTAAAGCTGTTGTTGGAAAATTAAATAGTTACCAACTACTTAATTGGTTGAAAATAGATAAGTATTTGTCCTTAAAGCTCTGTTGTGGGAGAGCACATTTGAATAGGTGAAGCAAACTAAGTGGAACAACCTAATTCATTTGAAGTAAGTAAATCCCAAGAGAATTGTGCTGAAGAACAAAAGGTTTTACACATCATTGTCTTGTTGAAGCCATCTTCATTAAAGTTTATTGGCAAGTTCACAATCAATGGCAATGTTTCTTTGAAGAGTAATCCAATGATTATATTGAATACACAAATGTAATTAAAGTTGAACTCCATGAAAACCAACATTACAAATTTGAAAAAGTATTTATCTTTATATTCACGTTAAATGCAGTATGGGCAAAGAAATAAAAATTCAGTTCTGTCCATTATGTTGACATCCTTGGTTACCTTTGTGTATAAAATCCACCATAAAATATTGCATCTTTTCAGAATGCAAAGTATTTCTGTACGGGTTGTTTGGATGATGAAAACCTGTATCGTCACTATGCCCTCAATGTTCGATTATATACACACTTCACCAGCCCCATCAGGCGTTACCCAGACATCCTTGTACACAGACTTTTATCGGCAGCTCTGGGTAAGGATAGACTATTGTTACACTTAACATTTTGCTTGTCGAGAAATCTTTTATACAGAGAACTAAGATCAGTTTGTTGTGAAACATTTTAATTTGCAAGATTTAATTGCATGGCAGTTACTTTTGAATAGTGGATAAAGCCAAAAATTATTGTACAAAGGATATACCACTAACAAGTGGTTTTAATCTGATGTCATGTCTAATGATGTAGTACGAGTGTTACTGTATCCTTCATTTACACTTTGTAAAATGTAAAACCATTTTCTGATTCTGTTTTGAGTCAGAAAGAAAGGATATATCAGTTACAAATGGTTTAAATTTTTATTTAGGCTGGAGACCAATCAAATTAATTACCTGTCACTTTGTGTTTTTGTATGTATACTTTTGTTTATTAATCATATATATATATATATATATATATATATATATATATATATATATATATATATATATATATATATATTTTGTATGTATACTTTTGGTTTATTAATCATATATATAATATATATATATATATATATATATATATATATATATATATATATATATATATATATATATATATATATATATATATATATATATGTATATATGTATAAAGTCTTGGAGTGTATATCTTAGCATGGCCCCTGGTTCATGATACAGTGTTATTTGAAAGTCTTAGAGTGTATATCTTAGCATGGCTCCAGGTTCATGACACACTGTTATTTGAATGTCTTGAAGTGCATGGCTCCAGGTTCATGACACACTGTTATTTGAAAGTCTTGGAGTGTATATCTTAGCATGGCCCCTGGTTCATGACACAGTGTTATTTGAAAGTCTTAGAGTGTATATCTTAGCATGGCTTCAGGTTCATGACACACTGTTATTTGAATGTCTTGAAGTGCATGGCTCCAGGTTCATGACACACTGTTATTTGAAAGTCTTGGAGTGTATATCTTAGCATGGCCCCTGGTTCATGACACAGTGTTATTTGAAAGTCTTAGAGTGTATATCTTAGCATGGCTTCAGGTTCATGACACACTGTAATTTAAATTTCTTGGAGTGCATATCTTAGCTGGGCTCCAGGTTCATGACACTGTTATTTGAAAGTCTTGGAGTGCATATCTTAGCATGGCTTCAGGTTCATGACACACTGTAATTTAAATTTCTTGGAGTGCATATCTTAGCTGGGCTGCAGGTTCATGACAGTGTTATGTGAAAGTCTTGGAGTGCATATCTTAGCTTGGCTCCTGGTTCAAAACACAAGGTTGTATATTTTCTTTGTCCATTACTTCTCGTATTAATTATAATATGTTATATACAGAGTTACAGTCACAGACAACTTGTTCATGGTTATGAAATGATATGTTTGGTCCGAGTCCCCAGACAAAGGTGAGTTGGCAGTGATCCGTGACGGAGAGCGCTTTAGACCACTTGGTCACTTGGGGCACCTGTCACTTGAGGTAAAACTATTTTATGGATCATATGTGTGCCAGTTTTAAACATATTTTTTAATCCAACTGCTCGGGTAATCAGATTGGCCAAGTAAACTAGTTATCCTTTAATCAGCCCCATATCAATATCTTTTCTTTTTATGAAAACCAGTCAATCATCTCATTGTGCCATCATGTGAGAGCGTAATCTTTGGTGTGTGATCTCAATAAATATAAGAGAAAAATAATAAAGATCTCTTGGCATGCAAAATTTACAACTATGTATTACAATATATTTTTGCTTGGTATTTTGGTAGTTCAATCTGGCAACATCATGTTAAACATTAACATTAATACTAACCATGACACCACTTCCACCCCCAACATGTCTTTGCAGCGCATCATACCATCAGACCTTGGTAAAAATGCAAATCTATTTCCGGAGGCAGTTTTCAATGTAGAATCACACACTCTGGATGCATTTGATAATGACTATTAAATATAGTTTTTATAGTCAGATTACATTGATTAGGGCACTAGCTAGATGTAAGTGGATTTCAAAACCAAAAATTCAATAGGTATATTATAATTTTATGAATTCTTTGTGTCAAAATATAAGACAACCAAAATATAAGACAACCCTTTTCTTGATAATGTTGTTTGTACCAACATACAGTTAGGCTGAGATAAAGTTTACATTTTTATTTATACTAACACACATTTAGGGCAAGATAAAGTTCACATTTTTAATCATATTAACATACAGTTAGGCTGAGATAAAGTTTTCTCACCCAAGCGACAGAGAAATCTAGCTGTTTTGCTAACATTACTTTTCTTATGTCAGTCTAGTCATCTCAGACCAATCGTCTCAGTCATGGTGTCCACACTCTCAGAACTACTTTTAACAAAAGAAACACTTCTTGTCTTCTGCTGTGCCATAGTTGTTCTCAAATAAAACAACAACAAAAACAACAACAAAAATATATAACAAAACATATTTACTTAAGGTCAATCTGTCTTAGAAAACACACCAAACAAATACATTTTGATAGAGACAAATACACACATGCATACTATTTCGAGGTTATAATGTTATGTTAGTTCGTCCTAACTAGCATGGTCAAGTTTATCCTATATGCAGGATTAGCTCAGTACATTTTCAGATCATCATCATTAAATGTAGCTTAAGCAACCGAACTAGTTGTAAACACTTCAAATGAAACATGGTATATACTGTTTGATACATTTAATGAAGCTGACCTGAAAATTTACTGTGCTACAGATAGGATAAAATTATCAATGGTGTGTGAAATGAACTATCAGAAAACACTGATCCATGCACATAAAACTATATACCAATACACTTCATAGCATCCCAACTCTCTAAACACCAATGGAAAACTTAGCAACAGCCAGAAATGTTTTGTCAAACATGCTCTATTATAATTTGGTTAAGCATCTCCGTTGTGCTCCAGCTGAATATACCTGCAATATTTATTGACAAATAATACACTTACCAGCCAGAAGGAATAATTTATCCAACAACACACTAATCCACAAGCAAATTTCACTGCATCACTTGCCATATTTCCAAGACAGAAATATAAATTTTCAAAGAATCCGTGAACTTGAAAGTTTAGCACATGGTTATCCTATAGGGTTCGCATATTTAGAGGGTGATGAGGGTCTTTTATATGGGAGAGTGGGGTACTCAAAATTGGAAATGATGAAAGGAAAACAGTTTCTTTCTAATAAATATTAAATATTTATTGTCAATTTCATATAACATCCATATATTAACGGCTAAAACACGGTATTGGTGCTGATAAAGGAATTTTCATGTTATATGCATGAAATAGAAAAATTAAACAAGATATGAACCAATTTTAAAGATTGGTAGGCCTGGCATATACCTCTCTTACTTTCCTGAAAATTTCAAGAGGTTAGTGTAACCCATTGTTGAGATATGCATGGAAACAAGCTCTAAAAATGGCCATTTTTGAGCGTTATGTAGTCTCACTCGAAAAAAGCTTGAATACAAAATAGAGAATTCTCTAAATACATACTGAAATTATGCATTTATTGGTCTGGTTTTATGCGGAATTCTATCCTGCAAATATTGCTTCTTGAATTAAAGAAATCGGTAAAATATTATGGATTTTATAAGCAAAATACCGTCAGTAGAAGTTTTGTTTCAACACTGAAATTCAAACACTAATCTGTTGTTATATGCCAACATTTTGTACAAAATAACATTCATTATAACTTTTATTGACATCTAGAACTCGACTTTATATTATAATAAGTAGTAAAACCATTTAAATCACATGGCTAGCCAAGATATTCGAATGAGAGCTTGTTCTTTGTCAAACTTTCCAGTTCTAAATTTTGTAGTGTCTGTAACCTTTACAAGTTTATATGGCAATAATTTTGTTGTTTCATTATGGAAAAGTATAAATCCTACAAAGGCTCATGTGTATCCATGTGATGTCCAAGTTGGCCAAAATTGGTGGTGCTGTATTGTACCATTAAAAAACAGCAACTCAATAAAAAAAAGTTACAGACACTACACAAACAGGTATAAAAATGAAAGATAAAAGTATTGTTGTACTTGTCATTAAAACATTGTTTTTCTCAATAGAAAGTTCCATCTTATGTGATGTAATGCTGCATCATCTATTTACCTCTGCAGCCAAGAGCAAAAAAGTGATGCAATAACTCTCTTGATTGAATATTGCATCATTCTTGCAGCACTGTCTGTTTGAGTAATTTACTACAAGACAATGTAACCTGAATTTCTTATCCTAGAAGAAGCTGCCTAATTACTTTTTCTGTTCTTTACCACATTTTTAATCATACTAACATACAGTTGGCTGTGATAGAGTTCACATTTTTATTTTGTATATTTAAACAAAGTTGCATGCAACTTACATGCAAAATTACTGGAAAATTACTAATATCTCAACATCAAAGACAAAAGGTTATTTTTGTTAGAAAACAAACTGATCTCAGAAGCAGACTTTGGTTATTTTTTTTGTAAATGATATCAATACAAAGGTTATTTTATTGCAAAACAAGTCATCATTGCAAGCTGATTATGGATTCCTTGAAGTGAGCCCAATTTTTGTTTTTTGAATATCCAAGGATGGATTAGATATGGAAGCAAAGTTTGGTTCCATTTCACCAGTATTCACGATAATTTAGAAAATAATGAAACAGTTTTTAAAGTGACACAATATAGTGCTTCTTGCATGAACATCGATGACCCGGAATTCCCCAGAAGATTTGGAGAAAATAAAGTCATGTGATGAATTCGGGAAGGCTAGAAGAGAAACAGATCATTTTGCCGAAAATATTTTCATTAACATGAATGAAAATCTAGTTTACTTTGATCGCATTCCTGGACGGACTGACACTAAGATGGGGGTCAGAAGTGTGAGAATTAGCAAGACTAGTGCAGATTTGAAGAAAAAAATCCGACTTTTGACCTTGCAGTTTCCATTTTAGGTGATGTGTTGCCTCTACAATTTTTCATGGTATGAGGCAGCTAAAAATAAATATGTACCAAAAGAATGGATTGTACATGTGCAGGAGTAGGGTTGTGTTGATGAGATGCTGCTTCAGTGAATTAAAGAGTTTATATCAAGTACACAGTTTTATATTTTTTAACATAAAATTTTAGTTGGAGTGTATTATATATATATATATATATATATATATATATATATATATATATATATATATATATATATATATATTCTAATGATTTAAAAGTGTCCCACAACTGAAGACTAAAAGAAACAATGTGTCCCAGAACCTCTACAGTGCACTGAAAATAAATTACTTTTAAAATTTATGGTGTTCCCAAAATTATTTTGTCCCAACATATATGGTAAATGTTCCAGTAATACAGATGATGAACTTGAGTCCTTTTCCAACTGGACTTGGATTTCAGTGAAAGATTCCCTATGACTCCTCAGATTGTTCACTGTGGCATTGAATTTGGTCCTGCTGACCCCAAATAGATGACCTTTCTGACCCCAAATAGATGACCTTGCTGACCCCAAATAGATGACCTTGCTGGCTCAACTCAATGACAAGTTTACGATCACAAATAAAGTATGATCATTGTTGCAACTCCATTGGGTTCACAACAAAAGTTCCTCTGGAGAAGCCCTATTGTGAAGTGACATTGTGTGATGCCATTATACTTGGTTGGAAAGTCCACCAATTTCCAGGCTTTAATATAGTCAGCAGTGCATGGCAGACAGAATGGCCTCACCACATGAGCCTTCTCAAAATGAAGGATGTTATCAATGCCTTTCATTTCTGGAAGGATTGTTTCTCTTGGTAACAGACCTGATTAAGCTGGTAAAACAGTAGAGGTGACCCATCTCAAATGGTGGCCTCCCAATCATGCAACCTGTACATTGTGGTTTGGCAGTTTCTATCTTGGTAAGACCATTTCATATGAGGCATATTCTCAGCAGACTAAAATCTCTTTCTGACATCCTATACAGAACGGGTCAAGTCATTCAAATGGAAAGGTTCCTCCATTAGATTTGCGCATTTTGGTTGTGGTGTTGGGGTGGTAAATGATTGATCGCAAGATAGAATCACAAATTGCTCATCTTTGTCACCCCAGCTCTGGACCTTGAGGCTCAGGCCTTGGATATGCTATAAATCAGTCATGAAGGTCTATGGCCTTCCTTTTAGATGGGACAAGTCCTGTGTGAACAGTCAACTTGATCTAGCAAACAACCACAATTGTAAGTATTCCGTCATCAAACCACATTCTGTTTCATGTTTGACTCTTGTCAGGACAGTCATGTGAGAGTAAGAATTTAGACTAATGTTGTGGAGAGAATATTGTAAGCAAAAAGGCACTCCAATCTGAAGGCTTTTCAAGTAAAGTACAGTGTTTTTAACAACTAGTGCCAAGTCAAGTTATTTTTTGATCACTCTTTGGGCCAACTTTTTTCTCGGGCTCTATTTGATAAGTCAGAATAAATGTCTATCAGACTTTCTAGTTAATTTTTATTTGATTTGACCAAAGTATCTCACCTCGATTCCAAACTGGAACATCTCCAGGATTTTAAAATCCCGGCTCAATTCAGATAAATTAAGACTTTAACCCAAACCTCACAAAAGCTTCTATCTTACAAAACATGTTTTATCATGTGGGGTGAGGGAGTTCAAACTTTTCAGTTCATCCAAGCTATCTTTAGTTCTATTTGGAATTGTATGCAGACTAGGTTGTCATAATGAGCAATAAAAGACTCGTCATATGCTCTCACTTCTTAGTACACATACTTAAAGAAACAGCCATGCAAGACCCTGTCTATACCCTAAAGCAATACTTGAAGAGCACAGAAGCAAATTTTGGCAGACAAGTCTTTCTCCCTGTGAAGTCCAGGAAGCTGGATATAACCCTTCCAGCTCTATCTTTGTGGCAGAAATGGGTTATTTGCCCAGCATACTCTGATCATAGTCATCTCAATGAAATGAACCATGTTTTTGATCTGAGACATAATAGAAATGGGTTATTTGCCCAGCATACTCTGATCATAGTCATCTCAATGAAATGAACCATGTTTTTGATCTGAGACATAATAGAAATGGGTTATATGCTCAGTATGCTCGGATGATAGTGACCCAGAAACTTCAAAAAGTTCAAAACACAGCTGCTTGGATCATCTTTAGAGTGCCACGATCAGAGCACACCTCCCCACTGCTCTGTACCCTACACTGGCTATCCATTCAATCCAGAATAAAACACAAAAATTTGTTCCCTGTGCTGTGTTTCACTGATGCACTCCAGTCCAACATACCTATCCGGCCTCACCCATGTGTACACACCAGCAAAATACTTACACTCGTCTTCTGACAATATACACATTATTTCCATTTTGAAAACAAAGTCATATGGACATTGTTCTTTTGCATACCAGGGCCCCGAAATGTGGAATGAATTTCCCATTGAAATTAGACACAAAGACACAGCGATCCCTTTCAAGAGTGCTCTTAAAACTCACCTTTTTTTACTGCAAGGAAAAACTTAAAAACCTAATAATGTTAAGTACTTAAATATTTTCAATTTTTTTTATGTTTTCCGATTTCATGGTTTTTGTTTTTTGTTTTTCTGTAGTCATATCATTATTGATGTAAAGCACTTAGAGCTTCTAAAGATTAGGTGCTATAAAAAATCCTCATTATTATTATTACTATTATCATTATTATCTCAGTGAACCTTGATTTTGAATGTTAACTTTTGATCTAAGACATAATAGATGACCAGGAGACCCAGTTAAAGCCAACACAGCTTCTTTACTTTTTCTCGAGTATCCACTGTCAGTAAGAAGAATTCAGTAATCATCATATTAACCTGTTATATAGGGGTCATAGATCACATGACTATAGGCTGTGTTACCTTTCAAGTTAGGAAAGCGGGTACACATAGAAAATCCAGCTATTTATTCCCCTAATGGATAACCAAGGTAGAGGTCACTGTTCCCTCTTCCTATTACCTAATAACTTAATGTTAATGTGATTGAGGAATGTATTTGAATCAGAAAACAAATTTTTGTATAAATTCTCTATGAATGCTTACCCTATCACATTACAAAACCTTCCAAGTGGCATTGCCATATGGGCATCCTTGTTGGTATTTCACTCAGTTAAAACTAATGACACCTGGTGACAGGAAGGGGAGGTAATGGACTAGATTCATTGTCTTTTGTCTATATGATATCAACAAAAATGATGAATTTTCATCCTTTAGTAGGACTGGAATTGGGCGGTAGCAGGCTTATATATTAGCTTTAATGTGATTCAGTTAAGTATTCTTTGAGAAACATAATTTACCAAATTTGCTGTGTAGATTACTGTTATGAGCCAAACAAGACACCCATTTTTATCCAGAAGTATTTTGACCACATTTGTATATATTACTTTCTTGTAGATTACTGTCATGAGCCAAACAAGAATCCTGATTTCATTTGAAAGCAATCAGAGAACTGTTGAATAGATTATTTTCTTGTAGATTACTGTCATGAGCCAAAAAAGACACCTGATTTCATTTGAAAGCAATCAGAGAACTGTTAAATAGATTATTTTCTTCTAGATTACTGTCATGAGCCAAACAAAACACCTGATTTCATTTGAAAGCAATCAGAGAACTGTTGAATATATTATTTTCTTCTAGATTACTGTCATGAGCCAAACAAGACACCTGATTTCATTTGAAAGCAATCAGAGAACTGTTGAATAGATTATTTTCTTGTAGATTACTGTCATGAGCCAAACAAAACACCTGATTTCATTTGAAAGCAATCAGAGAACTGTTGAATAGATTATTTTCTTGTAGATTACTGTCATGAGCCAAACAAGACTGACACCTGATATCAACCTGAAACAATCAGACTACTGTTGTATAGATTATTTTCTTGTAGATTACTGCCATGAGCCAAACAAGACACAGGAGTTAATTCAGAAGCAGGCAGATCACTGCAATGACAGGAAGCAAGCATCCAAACGTGTTCAAGATCTCAGCTCAGAGCTTTACTTTGCAGTTTTTGTAAAGGTAAGATAGCTTAGAAAACTTCATTGAAATTTGTAAATTGTGTATCTTATTCATTTGACCACATTGTCTATTAATGAGTTGTAATGTGTTCTTATTTCTGCTAAAAATATGTAGATATCTTCTCTATTATCACTTCGATTGTTGAGATTGTCCAAAACTGAGTTATACAGAAAATATGTAAATAATGTTTTTCTGGTTTCTATATATGTATTAGGTTGAGTTGGTTTTTTAGAGACCAATAACCAGACTTAAGTACATGTGTTACATGCTGCCATTGTAGTAAAGTAGTAATTAAAATTCTATTTTGATTAGCACCTCTATCTTGTAAATGATGTAATCATTGGACACATTAGTCAGCAGTTCATTTTGTTTTTTTTATATGATGTGAAAATACAATGCTAGTTTTATATAAGAAGTCTTCTAACATAGTTTTTACTGTTGCCCATTTTGAAGTAGCCTGACAGGTACTTTAAAAAAAATTCAAAAATTCTTGTTAACACATTAATCCATGGCAATGCATTTATGGGACAGGAGGTAGTACCCTACTGCCAAGCTCAGTAGCATCAAGGTCATGTATGATACACTAAAGTGGTTGGTATTATAGAAAGGTAGACAGATTTAGCTCTACAATGATGCTAAATAATCTGGATGTTTTAGTTGCACTACAAAATAGAGAGCAAAAAAACTATTTTTTTAAAACCCATTTTATTCCCACCCAAAATTTGCCCAAGCAAAATCACCAATGGAAAGCAATGTTTTTAACACATCTAGATATTAGGCTAATGGAAAATTGCTTGGAATTCAATGTATTGGGATGTATTCAGAAATAGTCAGCAAAATGTGTTTCTTACTCACATTTCATGTGAAAACAGTAAAAACCTGCAAAAGTTAATGTGTTAATAAATGTATTTTCATGACATAACCAAATTTGAATATTCCTTGCATATTCAATCACTTGTGCATCAACACTGCACATAAATTAAAAATTTAGCCATTCAGTGACAATTTGCCAAAAATTAAAAAAATTCTTGTTAACACATTAACCCATGGCATCGCATTTACAGGGCAGGAGGTAGTACCCTACTGCCAAGCTCAGTAGCATCAAGGTCATGTATGATACACTAAAGTGGTTGGTAATATATAAAGGTAGACAGATGTAGCTCTACAATGATAACAAATAATCTGGAAGTTTTAGTTGCACTACTTAATGTAGAGGGAAAAACCTAATTATTTTACCTGTTTATTTCCACCCAAAATTCACCCGGGATCGGAATCCAATTTTGTATCCAGACTTTAGATTTTTTGGCCGCAGATCTAAGGCAGACTGGTCTGAACTAGACACAGAGAGAGGTGAACCTGTGCAAAAGGTAAGATAAGGTGGGCATTTTTAATAAAGAGTGGTCTCCATACAAAAATGATGCGAAAAAAAAAAGAAAAAAAAAATCCCAACTTTTCCTTTTCTGCTCATGTATGAGCAAAATAACCAATGGAAAACATTTGTTTTTAACACATCTAGACATTATGCTAAAGGAAAATTGCTTGGAAGTCATTGTATTAGGATGTATTCAGAAATAATCACCCAGATATGTTTCCTACTCGCATTTCATGTGAAAACAGCAAAAACCTCCAAGGGTTAATGTGTTAACCGATTAAAACAGTAGCCTGTCAGGTACTGTAACCCATTTTACTGTAGCCTGTCAGGTACTGTAACCCATTGTACAGTAGCCTGTCGGGTACTGTAACCCATTGTACAGTAGCCTATCAGGTACTGTAACCCATTTTACAGTAGCCTGTCAGGTACTGTAACCCTTTTTACTGTAGCCTGTCAGGTACCATAACCCATTTTACAGTAGCCTGTCAGTTACTGTAGACCATTTTATAGTAGCTTGTCAGGTACTGTAACCCATTTTATATTACCCTGTCAGGTACTTGAGCCCATTTTACTGTAGCCTGTCGGGTACTGTAACCCATTTTACAGTAGCCTGTCAGGTACTTTAACCCATTTTACAATAGCCTGGCAGGTACTGTAACCCATTTTAAAGTAGCCTGTCAGGTACTATAGCCAATTTTACTGTAGCCTGTCAGGTACTGTAGCCAATTTTACAGTTGTCTGTCAGTTACATGTGCTGTAGACCATTTTACTGTAACCTGTCGGGTACTGCAGACCATTTTATAGGTACTGCAGTAGATGTGGCATTTCTTTGTAGAGGTACAATGCATAATGATCTAATGAATTAGGTCTATATCTTTTTTTGTCTTAATAAAAATATTTTATATATTATGTATATTTTCTGGAACAGTTAGTTTTGTAATTATTGTATGTGTGGTTTTTTTTTTATA
Source organism: Unio delphinus (assembly GCA_029339505.1). Taxonomy (NCBI): domain Eukaryota; kingdom Metazoa; phylum Mollusca; class Bivalvia; order Unionida; family Unionidae; genus Unio; species Unio delphinus. The sequence continues at coordinate 3,483,915 of JAQISU010000139.1, forward strand.
TAGCATGTCAGCACAATACTGGCTCGTGTTGGAATCGTTACTTTGAAAGTAGAATTTTTCTCATGTTTTTGTACCTGAATCTTTCTGATGTTTTTCAAAATGGAAAACACTGACGTAGTAAACTAAAAAGGTTACAAATAACAAATAAAACTAGAAATTACATGATCATTTTGAATGAGAAAAAGCGTTACTACTGCTACTCTTCCTTTTCTATTAAAGCTATATGTGTTTATTAACAGATGGCAGGTCCATTGGAAGAAAGAGGAATGGTGATGGGAGTACTTGACAAAGCCTTTGATGTGTTTGTCCTCAAACTGGGTGTCAGCAAACGAGTTTATCTTGATGTAAGATAGCTTTTATTTTACCCACATGAACATTGTGAGATATAGGTATATTATTTCTGACTGCAATGTCAATGGCACTGATAGCATATTCATCGCTAAGATTTACATGTTCATGGTCTTCATAAAGTAAGTTTTCACACTCTGATGGGAAATTGTTTTGGATAGCTCTAGGAGCAACAATGGTGCAGATGAAACAAAGCAAGAAACTTGAAAATATGTGCGTCATGCATTACCCATCATAGATTAAACAAAGCAAGAAACTTGAATACATGTACGTCATGCATTAGCCTGCATAGATTAAACAAAGTAGAGAGCTGCAGTACCATTTCATACCAGTTAAAACACTTCATGGTACCACTTCATACCAGTTAAAACACTTCATGGTACCATTTCATACCAGTTAAAACATTTCATGGTACCATTCATACCAGTTAAAATACTCCATGGTACCATTTCATACCAGTTAAAACACTTCATGGTACCATTTCATACCAGTTAGAATACTCCATGGTACCATTTCATACCAGTTAAAATATTTCATGGTACCATTCATACCAGTTAAAATACTCCATGGTACCATTTCATACCAGTTAAAACACTTCATGGTACCATTTCATACCAGTTAAAATACTCCATGGTACCATTTCATACCAGTTAAAACATTTAATGGTACCATTTCATACCAGTTAAAATACTCCATGGTACCATTTCATACCAGTTAAAGCATTTCATGGTACCATTTCATACCAGTTAAAATACTCCATGGTACCATTTCATACCAGTTAAAACACTTCATGGTACCATTTCATACCAGTTAAAATACTCCATGGTACCATTTCATACCAGTTAAAACATTTCATGGTACCATTTCATACCAGTTAAAATTCTCTATGGTACCATTTCATACCAGTTAAAACACTTCATGGTACCATTTCATACCAGCTATAACACTATGGTATCATGTAATGCCAGCTATAACACTGTATGGTATCATCTTTAACCATTTGCTGGAAAAAGCTTGGATTTTTAATACAGAAAATTCAGACATACTACGATATATTCTCGTGTATAAGCCCATTTGCGTAATATGCTGACCTCCCGAAACTGAACAGATATAAACACTAAATGTGCATGACTTGCATATAATCTGACCCATAAGTCTGAGGCATCACAAGACGCACATGGTAAGTTCTAAATACATTTATTTAGGCAAACTTATATTGACAAAAATTACACAGATGCTTATCTCAGGCTTTTCATGTATGATTATTAAAAAGAAATGATTTAAACTTGTTTTAAATGTAATTTATTTAATTTTCTGCTTTCTTATTGTTTCTGCCAAATTTAGATTTTTGTATAATTTCATTGAATGATGACAAGAATTGAGCAATCACAAGTTGCTGAAATACTACCTCTTCCTTTGGACTCAATTATTGTTTCTTTATGCATTATTGAATTGGACATTTTATGTCTGTGCACCAGTAATTATTTTTTTTATTTTGCCTTGAAATTGTAAATATATAACTCACAAAAATCTGATTCCGGTATGACAACACTATGAACAACAATATGCTTTGATTCAATTATTGCCATTAGGATACTGAACTTATTTACATAATGGCGCCACCACATGTACATTGTAGGTTTGAACACACGCTGAATGAAGTACATCCCTTAGAGTCGAATTGTGGGCACCAATGCACTAAATTTTAATGATATCTCCAGAATACAATAATGATATTTCAGAAATAATCCTTCAGAAATTTTGCTACTATCGTAAAAGCTCTGGTTTTGTTTGCTTTGGTGTAAGCAACCTTTCACCATGCCTGTCAACTCTCAGTTGACAATAAGGGATTAAGGTCGGATATACAACGAAGGGAAAATAGTTGCCACATGTACGGTACCATAAGGCTGCTTATTTAGGTACTTAGTTCAACAAAATTGGTAATTCTTTATTTGCCAATCAATTAATTGCTGGTGCTTGCATAACACACAATAGTGTACAACATGGTTTCTTTGAATCATGATAGATGGTCAGTTGTTTTCACAAAATAGTTGCATTGATAAGGATTAACTTTTAAATAGTCGCGTTGACTTTCTTGCATGTTTATTTAGGACTAACCTTTAGCTATTGGCCATAGCTGACCATGTGAGATACGGGTCTATAAATTATGAGCAGGAGATTTCTGTTGAATTATATTTATATTCACTTTAATTTTGTGAAAAGCAGGTTGTATACAATTTATTATTTAATAAGTATCATGAATGAATTGTAGTGTGTGTACTGGTGGATATTTGCAATTGCCTTAGCAAGGTCTCCCTGTTGTATCATTCTTGCCCATAACATTCAACAGAACAAACACTATTGTCTTACACTTATATTGTCAGTCATAGTTGAGGCATAGTGTACTGTTTAGTCATTTTTAATCAATATTTATCTAAATTTTTAGAAACTGCCTCTAAAGGACTCATCATACACATATGAGAAGAAAGTACCAAAGCTGACTTTAATCTGGAAAGCAGAGGCGGATGGGACAGAATTAGTTCAGGACATAAAAATTTTCTCCCAAGTAGACTGTGTCCTTTTGAGTGGAGAAGTGCCTTTACAGTGGATGGTAAGCTTGTATTATAGCAGGATTTAAATTTATCCAAATGGCATTTGGTACATGGGTGTTTTACATATGTAGCAGTTAGATAAAGAAATTAAGGAAACAACTTAATACAATATTCTTGGAGCTGCTTACTCCAAGGATCATATTTTACTATTCAACAAGTGTCATACATTTTATAGCAAATCAAAACCAAATCTGTGATTCATTTTATCACATGAGTTAAATGATGTAATTATTCAAGAGCATGCCTAACAGACACCTTCTTTTTCAAGATTGCTGAACACAAGTCCAAACATAGGTACATTGATACTTGACTAGGTAGGTATGTGGATACGTAGGTGGAGTTATTTCCACTTTCAAAATAAACCTAAATCCTACTGGGAATAGATCATGACACCCTCTCATTATGTCAGATATTGTCCTGTTGGAATTTAAACAGATACCAAAGGCTATCTGGTCAAGCCAAACATGGCAGACCATAAACAAACCTAGTTTCATAAGATTAATGTACTTCCAAATGGCTATTTCATCATTGACTCACATTGACATCATGCCAGACATAACAGTTATGTTCTTGTCTCAGTTACACATATGAATAAATGAAATTCATTACATGGTTTAACTACATTATTTTCAGCAAATACACACATTCAGATCTTTAGCAGACATGAAATCATCTAAGATCAGCAAACTCAAAACTATTTGTGAAATTTATATTTAGAAGATCATTGTACAAATTCAGATAGATGAACAGTTATATTCATATCAAGAAAATTGATTCACAAATTTAAACAAATAAATTCATGCAAATATAAGCAAGTAAATTCAAGCAAATCATTATATTGTTATCAACAAATTACATGAGATTAACGCAAATAAATTGTGCTTTCAAGCTTTGCTCACTTCTACTGCCAGAATTTTGTCTGTCAGCTTTTTAGACAGCTGGTCCCTTAGATAAATGTTTTACAAGAGAATTTCTTCTTAATTCAATCTCGGAGTCTCATATATTTTCACACTAGCATGAAAAACATTGACTTGATTTTTTGATGGGGCAGTATTAAAAACCAAGAAATTTTGTGTGGGAAACACACCTCTTATTTAGCGTAACCAATCAGGATTACATATATATACCGTCTTTTATAATTAGTCGCCAAAATTGCAGTCAACCTGGCTTTTCTAGATTTCCAAATAACTGATTCTGGAAAATCTAAATTCTGACATAATTGATATTAAGATTGAAGTTGGCCTTTTCCTTCCAGTCTGTCTGACAGTTAAATAAACAAAGACTTAGTTACAAATCACTTCATGACATTAAAAATCATTGCAGAATACCAATTTAACACGTACTTGTCCCCATAAATCAAATTGTTCTCTTGCCCAAAGTAATGTGCTCTTTAGATCAACAGAAATTTACATCCTTACACCATATCTTCTTAGGCAGACCCATGTCTTCCATCCTTGCTCAGACCATCTTCTCTTTCACACTTTGTTCTTGTCTGGTGAGCCTTGCAGCAAAAACAAATAACCCATTAATCATGGAAAGAATTGCAGGAGCTAGGAGGCACTCTACTTTAATGGCTTATGAAGGGAAGTTGTGATTTCAGGGACTGGTGCAAAGTCAAAAACATTGTCCCTTAGAGTGTCACTGTCTCACAAGTAGTTGATTTTTTCTTTGTTTGTTAGAGGAGAAAAGGTTGGATGCAGTTACCATTAAGGGCTACTGTTATATGATATCAGAGACATTCCATCAGGACCCAGTATGTGTGCTCAGACACAATCTGAGCCAGTTCATGAAACTCAAAGACAACACTTTCTCTTAGTTAAACTTGGGAAAGAGAATGTTAACCCCTCAAGCTGTCTCATTGTGGTTAAAGTGTGTAATATGTGTGGCATACTCTGACTTATCACTAGAACAAAGTTGTCTCATGAAGAATTCTTCTCAAGAATAAGAGCAATCTCTGAGCTTTGCCTTGATCGTCCTTATCAAAGATATTGTTGAGGCCATTGGTTAGCACACACATTAAACCTTTTCAAGTTCTATCTATTAGATGTGGCTTCACAGCAACAATTTTGGATCTGGTAGACCCAGTCTCAGTTGCACATGTGGCTACCAGACTTATTTGATCTCAGGAAAACCTCTGGATGGGCACCCTGTGCAGATTTTACTGGATTCACATGGAAATTTTGTGTAGTAAAATTTCATTTCTTCCCAGACTTGATACCTCCAGTTGTGCTGCTCACAAACTATGAGAGTGGGTTAACCTTCATATGGATAATCCAGTCTTCTTCTCCCTAATGTTATTTAATTTTTTTGATAGGATACTCAATATTCCTGCTAACTAATACCTATTTTAACATTAATGTGATCAGGAAACATATTTGAAAAAGAAAGATTGTTTTACTCTCAATATATTATGCTGCTTCGAGAAAACGTACCAAATTACATTAATACCCTCCTATCCTCTTTGCAAAGCTAGTATCATTTTACACAATGTTCCTCTAAACCTAAAACTTGCACTAACAGTAAGTTCTTCAGGGAGGTAATGAGCAAGAGTTATTGCTTTTTTTTCTTTAAATATAGAAGACAAATTTTCATCTTTGGGAGTGCTGGATTTTAGTAGGGCTTATATTTACTTTATTTTATTCAAAGTTTATTTGATTAAGATGACCTCTCAACTTGCTGCTTTTTTGCTCAGATGACGTTACATGTGATACAGAAAACAACTTACTGCTTTGTGCTCAGATGACATTACATGTTATACAGAAAACAGCTTAAATGTTTTTTGCTTAGATGACATCACATGTTATACAGAAGACAGTGTAACAGAATTGTTACCGAGAGGAGGGTGGATTAAATGAACAATACAAACACAATTTGTGAAAGAAAATATAAATTTATGTAATAAATTATAAATGAAAAAAATACAGATGTAACAACACAATAATTCATGCACTCAACCCACAATTAAACTCACAACCATTCACAATACATGAACAAATTAAATAACAATACAAAAGGAATCACAAATGTAAAGGGATCTCTTGGATTATACACAGATCCAAGAATCCTTTACGAAAGTTAAATAAATGCAAGTATGATTTACGAAAAAAAATAAACACAAACGACAAACTATCTATCGCACGATGGATTGCGATAACTAGCACGATCATATACTTGTATTCAATCAAGTTGCTAGCTTTTATTGATATCTATGTGATCACTTGAAATATTATTGCGATCTGACATAAGCATGCAAATACAACAATGTATTAAATTATATTACAATTTCAATACACCTATGTGTCTCCCCTGTATAACCGCACGATTCAGCAACAGTTGAATCGTCTCCCAGTTTCCCCGAGAACCGAGGGTTGACCAATACTATTATCGGACGTTTCCCTACACGGATCCACCACAGTTATACGTTCAGACAGCATACAACATCTACCAGAACCAACGGTTCCTCACTACCCTAGATGTCGACCCGGACGTTTTACAACTCTAAGACAGCTCCGACACTCGGACTTCTAGCTTTCCGGATATTTACACGTTATACAGATGTTGACGAACAGACAGTTCGACACACAGACAGATACTTCAATTCCGTTTGCACAAATTAACGGCACAAGCACATTCAGATATTTATACAGAGATGTTCCAGAACAAACAATAGATGTCCCACAACAAATCAGACGATATCAAAGACGTTTATCAAAAGATGGTATCAGATGTGTTAACAGCTACGGTATCAACGATGTTATTAGCAGCTACGGTATCAATGATGTTATTAGCAGCTACGGTATCAGATACATTGTAACAACTACGTTAGCAGCTACGGTATCAGAGACGGTATCAACGATGTTATTAGATGCGCTATCAGTGATGTACTTCTACGGTATCAATGACGGAATCAACGACGGAATCAGCTATAATAAACAAAACCAGACTAATAATAGTTGTCTCAAAAATAATCTAAGCCGTAGATTACGATATTGTATTTAAAATCTAAAAGTGACTAGTAATTCCAAATATTCCACGTTTAATTGCAATAAAAGCATCATTATACGAAATGATAATCTGAATAAAATTCACAATAAAACGAAATGTAAATTTAACACTCACCCCTTTGGCTGGAGATTTGCAAGACGAGGTTATCTATCCTTTGATTAGATATTTTGGTTCCCGTAAAAAATTATGATAAATACTTCGCCTTATATACTCTCAATAGGTGAACATAAATCACATCGAGCTTGCCGTGCACCACGTAAAACGAGTATTTCGGATTTCATGTAAATTACAAATTGGCACATGCAAATCGTTACACGCCACTTAATCACCCCAGGTAATGCGTGTACGACGAAATCAAGAAAATGGTGAGTTTCGTTTGCAATTCAAGTACAACAAAAATCAGTTCAAATTTTCGCCTAATTCTGTGACAATACCTCCCCCCTAAGAATAAAAATGTACACATTTTTAAAACTAACACAGAATAGAAGAAAAATAACTACTGATGATATCTTACAACATTTACACTGGTTATACTACAAACTGGATTTTATTACTGGGCAAATTCATACAAATTTCCCATCATGCCCTACTCAAGTAGTCTGCGCCTATATTTTCAACTCCCCATATTGACATTGTCGCTCTGTCTCTTGATGTATAACTTGAGCATGTTTGCATGGAATGTCTTTACATTACCGTCCATGTCAATTTTATAGTCCATGTCACCTTTTACTTCTTTAACTTCATATGGACCTTTCCACTGGACTAATAACTTATTCGAACTCATTGGAAGAAGCAATAGCACCTGATCTCCCACAAGAAATTTCCTATTACGCGCTCTGCGGTTGTAATACTTGGCATATCTGCGCCCCGATTTAATCAATTCGTCACGTGCCATCTGGCATGTACTCTCAAGTTTGTTTCTTAGATCTAACACGTACTGGTAAGTCGTTTTTATTTCCTCGTTCGCGACATCACCAGTCCATAGTTCGCGTAGTATCCGCATCGGGCCTCGAACTGTTCTACCATACAACAGTTCAAAGGGCGAGAACCCTAAACTTTCCTGCGGTACTTCACAGTACGCGAACAAAACAGCGTTTAAATAACGGTCCCAGTCTTGCGGACATTCCGCGCACATCTTCCTCAGCATGCTTTTCAGGGTACCATTAAACTTCTCTACCAGTCCATTGCACATCGGATGGTATGGGGTAGTGTTCAGCTGTTTGATGGATAACAGCCTACTTATTTCACCCATGAGTTCAGAGGTGAATTGGGCACCACAATCAGGGAGGATTTCCTCTGGCACCCCTACCCTACTGAAGATATCAACTAATGCTTCAGCTACCCTTTCCGTTTCAATAGTTGGTAACGCTACGGCTTCGGGGTATCTGGTTGCGTAATCAACCAGAGTAAGTATGTACCGATTCTTTCTTTCGGTAACCGGGTGTATTGGTCCTACAATATCTACTGCCACTCTTTTAAACGGTGTATCTATTAATGGCATTTGTCCTAAGGGCACCCTTGTGACCCTTCCCTTACAAACGGTTTTCTGACATACGTCGCACGACCTACAGAACCGTGTGACATTGCCATTAACACCGGGCCAGTAGAATTCAGCGACTACCCTGCTAGTGGTCTTAGCCTTACCTAGGTGTCCTGCCATGCTTGACTCATGCGCCACCCTAAGTACTTGAGATCTATATCTCTGGGGTACGACCACTTGCCAATACTTCTTACCCTCCCGAGCGCTAAACTCCCTATGAATTAATCCGTTCTTGCGTACGAATCTAGAGCTACCCCCACGCTTGCAATGTTTAATCGCGCCGGACATGATTTTCTCAACAATTGTTCTGATGGATTCATCACGTTCTTGCTCTTGTTTGAAATCATCACGGGAAATTCCTGAGATCGATTCAGGGACTATTAATTTATGAAACGCGGTTTTCTCTCGCAGTGTTTGCGCTCGCTTTTCGACTGCCTGGGCCAAAGGTATTTTAAAATCGGCCATGGTTGGAAGACGGGAACCTTCAACATTACCGATCGTCAGATCGTAAATAGGATTGTCCATACAAAGGGCATCAACAGTTCCCGTTAAGAACTGTGTTTTTACTGTGATCCTTGCTACGGGAATGCGACCCATCGTCTGATCAAGTAACATACATGGGGATTCCCACCCGAGCATTTGGTTATCCTGCACGAGACAACGTTTGATCACTACGCCCGTACAACCAGTATCACGCAATACCACGACTTCTCGACCGTTGACAAACCCTCTCGCGGTTGGTACACGCGCTTCAAGAAATAAACACGTGCCAAGTGAATGAATACAAGGTTCTACATGTACGTTGTTATCGGATATACCTTTACTTTGTATAGCCACTGCTACCTTATGTATAAGTGCCTTTCTTTTAGGACAGTCTTTTTGAACATGACCCAATGCATTACACAAGAAACACCGCACACGCTGAAAAACTGGATTCCCAACTGACCTTTTTACCTCAGCTGATTTTACAGGCTCCCTAGGCATAGGTCTTACAGACTGGTTTCCAGACTTAAAATCTTTTAAAACCACGTTCTGGGTTCCCCCATGAGCTTCGGCAAATAAATCGGCTTGCTTAGCCATATCTTTTACGTTTGTGAAGACTTTCTCCTTCAGAAATTGATCTAATTCTCGCCCAACTGTATTAAATAATTGATCTCTGAGCAAGAAATCAGTCAACCCTTCAAACGTTTTCACCGCTTTGCCGCATTCAATCCACCGCTCAAAATAGTTCGTAATTCTGACGGTGAACTGACCAAAGGTTTCTCCCTTATCGGGCTTGCTATACCTGAACTTTTTTCGAAAACCTTGTTCAGTGAGCTCGTACCTTTTGAGAAGTGCTTCCCTTAGGACGTCGTACTTAAACACATCGTCCCAAGGAAGTCGCGAGTATACATCCAGTGCTTTACCTTTTAATAAAGCACTCAGATGCAGCGCCCAGTCATTTTGACTCCACTTCTGGTTTTCGGCATACCGCTCAAACCGATGAAGATAACTATCTATGTTATCTTTTTCATCGTCAAAGGGAGGTAATTTGGGGCCCCTTAATTTGCTAAAGGCAGAATCGTGTTCTCTTCCAGATGTCGCTAATTCTACCTTACGCTCATGATCCCGTTGTTTTGCTTTTTCATCTAACTCTATTCGCTTTTGCTCCGCTTCCATTTCCCATCCTATCCTATCCTTTTCCGCCTGCTTCTCTAATTCTATCTTTTCCCTCTCGGCCTGCTTCTCTAATTCTATCTTTTCCCTCTCGGCCTGCTTCTCTAATTCTATCTTTTCCCTCTCGAATTCTATCTTTTCCCTCTCAAAGGCCCATTTCCTATCTTCGGATTCCCTTTCTAATTCCCGTTTCCTTTCATCAGATTCCCTTTCTAATTCCCTTGACCTTGCCCTTTCTTCCCTTTCCCGGGCATGTTCTTCCTGAATAAATTTCCTTAAGCTTTCACCTTCATACCCAAATTCTTTGCCTAAGGCAACCAAGTCCTTAAGGGATGACATGACAATTGTAATATGAATATAGATATATAACCAAACCAATACTTTAAACACGTTTATACTGGACACACGGACCTAGGTAAACTAAACAAAAATAAACTCCAACTAGAGTATTATCTTAACAGAAGATCACGCTCAAATATAAACATTAAATGTATACCTTCACAAAAATGATTGACAGTTCACTTAATCCAACGATCCCACTTCTGACACCATTGTAACAGAATTGTTACCGAGAGGAGGGTGGATTAAATGAACAATACAAACACAATTTGTGAAAGAAAATATAAATTTATGTAATAAATTATAAATGAAAAAAATACAGATGTAACAACACAATAATTCATGCACTCAACCCACAATTAAACTCACAACCATTCAGAATACATGAACAAATTAAATAACAATACAAAAGGAATCACAAATGTAAAGGGATCTCTTGGATTATACACAGATCCAAGAATCCTTTACGAAAGTTAAATAAATGCAAGTATGATTTACGAAAAAAAATAAACACAAACGACAAACTATCTATCGCACGATGGATTGCGATAACTAGCACGATCATATACTTGTATTCAATCAAGTTGCTAGCTTTTATTGATATCTATGTGATCACTTGAAATATTATTGCGATCTGACATAAGCATGCAAATACAACAATGTATTAAATTATATTACAATTTCAATACACCTATGTGTCTCCCCTGTATAACCGCACGATTCAGCAACAGTTGAATCGTCTCCCAGTTTCCCCGAGAACCGAGGGTTGACCAATACTATTATCGGACGTTTCCCTACACGGATCCACCACAGTTATACGTTCAGACAGCATACAACATCTACCAGAACCAACGGTTCCTCACTACCCTAGATGTCGACCCGGACGTTTTACAACTCTAAGACAGCTCCGACACTCGGACTTCTAGCTTTCCGGATATTTACACGTTATACAGATGTTGACGAACAGACAGTTCGACACACAGACAGATACTTCAATTCCGTTTGCACAAATTAACGGCACAAGCACATTCAGATATTTATACAGAGATGTTCCAGAACAAACAATAGATGTCCCACAACAAATCAGACGATATCAAAGACGTTTATCAAAAGATGGTATCAGATGTGTTAACAGCTACGGTATCAACGATGTTATTAGCAGCTACGGTATCAACGATGTTATTAGCAGCTACGGTATCAGATACATTGTAACAACTACGTTAGCAGCTACGGTATCAGAGACGGTATCAACGATGTTATTAGATGCGCTATCAGTGATGTACTTCTACGGTATCAACGACGGAATCAACGACGGAATCAGCTATAATAAACAAAACCAGACTAATAATAGTTGTCTCAAAAATAATCTAAGCCGTAGATTACGATATTGTATTTAAAATCTAAAAGTGACTAGTAATTCCAAATATTCCACGTTTAATTGCAATAAAAGCATCATTATACGAAATGATAATCTGAATAAAATTCACAATAAAACGAAATGTAAATTTAACACTCACCCCTTTGGCTGGAGATTTGCAAGACGAGGTTATCTATCCTTTGATTAGATATTTTGGTTCCCGTAAAAAAATTATGATAAATACTTCGCCTTATATACTCTCAATAGGTGAACATAAATCACATCGAGCTTGCCGTGCACCACGTAAAACGAGTATTTCGGATTTCATGTAAATTACAAATTGGCACATGCAAATCGTTACACGCCACTTAATCACCCCAGGTAATGCGTGTACGACGAAATCAAGAAAATGGTGAGTTTCGTTTGCAATTCAAGTACAACAAAAATCAGTTCAAATTTTCGCCTAATTCTGTGACAGACAGCTTGCTGCTTTGTTCTCAGATGACATCACATGTTATACAGAAAACAATTTACTGCTTTGTTCTCAGATGACATCACATGTTATACAGAAAACAACTTACTGCATTGTTCTCAGATGACATCACATGTTATACAGAAAACAACTTACTGCTTTGTTCTCAGATGACATCACATGTTATACAGAAGACAGCTTGCTGCTTTTTGCTTAGGTGACATTACATGTTATACAGAAAACAACTTACTGCTTTGTGTTCAGATGACATTACATGTTATACAGAAGACAACTTACTGCTTTTTGCTTAGGTGACATTACATGTTATACAGAAATCAACTTACTGCTTTGTGTTCAGATGACATTACATATTATGCAGAAGACAACTTGCTGCTTTTGCTCAGATGACATTACATGTTCTACAGAAGACATTTTACTGCTTTTGGAAGGATCTTATGAATGCATTTCCACAGGTAATATAAGTAAGTCAACTAAATGAAATAGTAACTGCCATCAATAAGACAGTAGACTTAGTCCAAGACTTGTATTCTATTCAGAGGTGGTTTCCTACCTTCTGAAGTGAGTATGGCTTCTAAATGGGCTGTTCGGATGACATGTAAGAGAGAGAAGACTTTACATAGTAGTGTCAGTTTAAATCAGGATTTACTCATATAAAAAAAGAAAAATTTCAAAACCAAATCTCTGCTACATAAGCATTTGTTGTTGTCCCACATCTTTTCAAAGAAAAGCATGAAATATAGTTGTATTTCCATTCATCTATCCACATGTTTGTCCATGACTTTCTTTTTTTTAAACTTTAAATCTGTGATTAAGGGATTAAACTTGTTAAAATCCAAGATTTATGGTCATGGTTAAATATTTTTACATTTTCATAACACTTATCTTCTGCTCTATAACATTAATGCTCTTTGATATTGAAGGGATGAAATTTAGCATTCTTGTTTTCATCACTGGGAGACATGCTGGCTACGATAGTGGGGTTCCTATCAATATCAAAGTGCCTTTTGAGATTAATTGATGAAGCTTTGTATACTGATACACTAACACTAGCAAGTATACTAACACTAGCAAGTATACTAACACTAGCAAGTGTGTTATATGCTACTACAGGATTCTTATCTTCAAGGTCAAGGTCATGGCTAAATATTTATATTCTCCATCACACTTTCCTTCAGCTTTATAAAATTAAATTTGCATGAGAATAAGATATTTAATCAAAATGTGTTGGATTTCAAATCAAATTGGTATGTGGGTTTACAAGTTCAATATTGAGTATTCTTTTGTATTATTTACGGAAGTTATGATGACTCTTTGCCCATCCTTTCAACTTTCTTTTGCAAGTAATGTTGAATTTCACCCAAATTTGACATTTGAATTTATTTTGACAAGACCTTGTGTGAGGTCATTTTGCTGCATTCCAGAACATATTATTATAACCTAGATTTTCAATTTGCCAAACTTTGAATTCTGGAGCACAACTTTGGATTTTGGATTTTAACTAATTTAGGATGCATCTTTATATTCAATAGACTATGTACTAGTTAAATTTCTATCATTCCATGACATCATTTACACAGTTGTGACCTCAGATTGCGAGTCATCCCAACTTTTTGTTACCAAGGTTGTTTGGCATGCAGCTTTGAATTCCTATAATCTTAAAGGAGAACAATAACATTAGTTCAATATCATGTATCTCAGCAGAACGTTGTGGATGACCTGAACTTTGGGGGTCAAAAGGTCAAGATCACTGACAGAAACAAGAAATATGATTTTAGTGCAGTAACATTTGAGGACAATTAAATATGGAGTGAGAACATTAATGTGCCATCCATAATACTCTGTTTACACTTTTTATAAATATTTTTTCAAGTGTAAAACCCACCACCACCATTTTCTTAGGGCATCTATATTGTGCTTAGTTTTAATAGGAAAAAAGTTATCTGTGCCAGAACTTAGAGGACATCATGTATAATAAATAGAGGACATGGTGTACAGGGCATAAAACAAACTAGATAACATGTTGTGTGACAAGTCAGAGGACATGGTGTATATAAAATCAGAGGACATATTGTATAAAACACAAGAGGACATAGTGTATATAAAACCATCGGATAGGACAAGGTGTATATAAAATTAGTCTAAAAATTCTAAAGGATTCAGAATATTTTTGGCTATGCAGATATAGAGCATGACTTTTTTCTTATGTTGATATATAATTTTCTTTTATGGGGTTGTGTTCTTTTTTCAGGCAATAATAAAACGCCCACAAAATTCTACAAAATCCTAGTGCAATACGAGGTCTCAAGGAGAAAGCTGCTGTGTGTTGATCTGTTAATTCCAGATGTGAGCAAGTGACAAAGCTTGATAAGACTGTTATCGGATGACTGTTGCAACAAGAATTTTCTAAAATAAAATTGTACAAAAGAGTGAGCCAAATCCTTATGCATCTGATAAATCTATAAAGTGTGGTCATTATACATATTTGAAGTTTATCGATAAAAAGGGAAATGATAATACAAGTAATACTGTATGTATATATTTTACAATGAGATGAAAGAAGTCTCAACCCCAGTGTTGTCCATGAATTTTGGAAGGGAATAATTTTGTTGTGAGAAAGATGGATTTGTCACATATTAAGTGATTTACAGGTCTTTTTACATTGTATCTTCAGAATATTTAAGGAAATGAGAAAATACATTGCTTATGTGTGTAAAACAGTCAGTTATGCATAGTGGTATTACATGATTATTTAGTACTTCCCTTCATTTATTCATTCTTTTTTTGCTTTTAAAATGTATGTTGATAGGTTGGTTTTTAATAACATTTTCAGCACTTTGTTTGGCTATATCATGCAAAAAAAAATGGGGAATTGAGTGTCTAACTTGAGGTGATATTGGCAGGTAATGAACACATCATCACTGAATTAGGAATCAAACATATCAGCCGAGTTAAAGTGACTGTCTAAATTTTGAATGATTTTCTTAAAAGCAATTTTATTTCAAATATAAATATCAGTTTTTACTCCATGAAATTCATAATGATTTTTAAATGTATTTTTATTAGCATATTTGGCAGTATAGATTATCAATGCTAGTGGGAGCATAAATGCGAGTCAAGGACTGCTTTTATAGCATCTAAAATTTATAGAATATCAAAAACTTTACTTAAACAGTTAGTATCCTAAACAGCTTTAAAGAAAGCTGCAGCTTATATTAAAATAATTTGTTATTTTTATTCCGGTTACTGTTGTGAGTACACGTGTGGAGAATCTTACTTTTGAAATTTGAGTACATTTCATTGAAAATATCGTTAGATTGTTGTTAAACTTTCTGGTGCATCTTGTCGTTTTGTTGTACATAACAAGCAGTTTTAATTATTTTTAAAATTCAGATCGTGGATTTGAATTTTCAGTCAGTCATTTTCAGTCAGTTATAATTGATTTTAACATATTATTTCTTTCTTTTGAGGTTGACTAAATTTGGACTTGTTGGTTTTAAACTGAAATATGATCATTCTTGTTGTAATTATATCTCTGAATTCTATGTAGATTGTAGTGAATATTTTTTTTTTTCTTCTGCTAAAGATGGTAACATGCATTGTTTGGCAAATAATTTTTAAGTCCCTGAATTAAATGCCAAAAAATAGTTGCTTGCATAGGTACATCATTAATAAGGAAAGACAGATATAATGTTACATGTATCATGGTTTTAGACAATGCACAATAAAAATTGCTGATTGAAAATGGTTGCTTTGGCATCATATTTAGATATAAAGTCATCATTTCCTAGTAAAACTGAAAGCAAAATATTTGGATACATATATATATATATATATATATATATTGGCCGTTTTTAAATAAAGATAAAATAAAAAAAATTATGATATAGAAAGCAACTGTATTTGTGATGGTTTCATTTTTTATTTTTTAACATAATTTTGTTATCGTTATTGAAGTGCAGCTTTAATACAGTTTGTAGAAAGATTATTGCTTTCTACTGAATTCAGATTAAAATTATATAAAAAAATTGTGAGTTTAGATATTTGTGGACTGCTGGTTTAATAGTTTTTTAAAAAAAGGAGTTTTAGCTGGTTTTTTAAAAAAAGTACAGTAATGATTTGCTGGCTTGGTTTGATGAAATCAGTTTTAACTGTTGTTTTTAAATTTTTGTGGACTAACTACGCTTGCATGGACTAACCACTAACCACAAATTTGAAGAAACAGTGAACATGTATCTATTGGTGATATGATAACGACCCCCTCCCACTGACACACTCCTCCCCCCATTTCCCATCAGAGGTAAGTCTAACAAATGCAAAGGCAAATGTTATATTTTTAATTTGATATCATCAAAATTAATTGATTCACAGCATATGCCTGTCAGACAAGATATAGTCTTGTGCTTGGTGGACTTGTACCAATTAATTGAAGTGGAAACTTGTCATGAGGCATTCACTTTTTCAGTCCAAGTAATCTTTGAGAAATATTGATAATTTTAAACTTTGTAAAAGTCTTTTTAATTTTACTAGTAAATGACCAACACATTGCACATGACAATCTTTTATTTGTTGTTCATCTTCATCTGTCATATAGTTGTCAATTAACATCTGAATAATTTGTCTTCATGATTCCTTTCATATTCAACTGGACCATTTGATGGCTCCCAGGTTGTATGATAATTTTATATTTTACTTACTTTTATGCATTTTTTGTAAAATGTTCAAATTAAATTAATTTTTTAAATTTTAATCAATCTGTATGAGCTACATTTAATTGGATATAAGTTATTGCATGCTCTAATGCATGTTTGAGATTAGAGGTACATGGATCTTGTTTGAGATTAGAGGTACATGGATCTTGTTAAAGGGGGGAGGTATTTACCACAGTACATGCTTTCATTGTTTCCTGTATGTAATGTAAACAAAGTTGAATGAAATAAATAAAATCGCCATTTTAAAAGGTTTTGTTTTATTGTTTCTCACTCTAAGCAGTGCCTGTATTATAGTGAAAGTCATTCAAAGCATTTCGAATTGCTGTTCCAACATTTAATGCTAAAATAGTTTAACCAAAGCCTATTCAGTCCTGAATGTTGAATGCTGTCCACCTTAATGTCATCAGAAAACATGTCTATGGACTTATGCAAAATGGTAGCTAGGTACAGAATGCTGAGAAAAGAGAACATTTGGGTTTATAATAACAAATAGCAAGTTAGTACGAATTTGCTTTCAATGTGGCATGCTGCTTTCATTGTGACATCCCAACACACTGTTGGATAACCTTATCCAAAACTTTCCACATGATTTAGCATTGATTTTGCCAGACATATTTCTCAGGGCAAGTAAATTATGGCCTTCCTATGAAATATAGATTATGAGGATCCAATTAAAGTGAATAATTGCCATTTAAAAGTATTTGTAAATAAATTCTAACAGATGACACCCTTTGCTGAATGCATATATAAATGTAGCGAAAGCAACATATCTGCCATCAGTCAAAGCTTTTATTTTTCCATGCCAGCTTAAGTTGTGTGAACATGGATTGACTCATTGTATGATTGGCAAGTTTTATTTAGCATGAAGTTTGGCATCTGAATATAGTTTAAGTACAGAATGTCCAAAACAAATATTTTACCAATTTTCATAAAAACTGACAAAGCCATTCTGGACAAGAGCTGGAAACAGAATTTCCATTTGTTTCCCCCTAAAATCAGTAAGTAAATCACAACAAAAAGTAAACTGCAACAATAAAATTGTCAGCAATTAGTTTCAATCCCAAGAAAAATCACTGTGATTGCCCTATCACTTGCATTCCCACCAAAGAAATTTATATGAATGGACACATGGCATTACTATACCATGTATACAAATATTAATTACCATCATTAACTTAAAAGGAATGAATGCAGCATAAGTGTCATCAAAAACTAACTCAGAATAAATGTTAGTTAAACAATGTTAAATGCCTTTCAAGTTGAGAATAAGGAAATAATATGGGACATAAATCGTGTGGAAATATAGTTGGCATATTTAGGGACTGCTAGCTTTAACAATATAGGGCATCATTTATTTGCCAGTGAATTCCAGGTGCAGACATAACACACACTGTTGAAATATGGTTTCTTTGAATGATGTTGGAGGGCCAGTCCTTTTCACAAGATAATTGTAATGATTAGGATTAACTGTTAATTAGTCACACTGGCTTTCTTGCTTAGTTATTTGAGACTAACCTTTAGCTGTTTTACAGTTTAGCCACAGCTGCTGACCAGATTATGAAAAGAGGGCACAACCTGGGTTAAATAATGCACATCCCAGAGAGAAACAGCACATCCTTGGAAAATTTCATGCATATTGGACCCAGGAGATCAGTCAAGTCTTGCTGAAAAATAGGCTTAAAAATGCCATGAAAAATCTCTTTATATTTGGTCCCAATCACCCTATTTTGTATTTATTTATACCTGGCCTTCAAATGTTGTCAGGTATGAAACTGGCCTGTTATTTCTAAAGAAGAAAAACAAAAATAGGTTTTACATTCTGTGGCCAAGGAAGCCAAACCATTGCTAAGGGAGCCATCCCAGGGGAAGTTTGATAAAGCATGCCCTAACAAATATTCCTACAAAGTGGGATACAAAATTAGTTCAGCTTTTGTAGAGATTCATAAGAAGTCACAGCACAAAAATGTCATAACTACCTAGCCTTCCTCACAAAGGGTTTATTCTGGATCTAATAGACCTATATCACAAGGTTTGGGGCAGGATGATGATATTGTCACAACACTATGGTCTTAAACTAAGTAACAGAAAAGAGCAAAATCCAACAAGTTTTGTCAGATTAACCAAATAATTAATTTTCCCAAGAATACAAAGTACAAAATTTACAAGAACACTTAAGGATTGTGAATAAAATACCAAAGAGTCGTACAAGTTTTATTAGAAGCACAGATGTCTGAGGTTTCAATTAAATTCCACTGGTATCTCAAATAAGTTCCAATGTTAAATTGATGTGATGGTAGTCTTGTATATGATTTTGTGCCCATATAATGGATTGTGATGATGTGCTAAAAGTCTTTTGATATATTAAAAAAAATAAAAATTGTTCTTGTCCAAATTAACTACAACTCCAAAATATTGTTTCTGTTCAAAATATTATGAGCACTTTGTATTTCTAGTGAAAAAGATTTCAAAATAATAATTCCACCCAAATGGGAAATTGATCACAACAAAAAGACTACCTCAACTTCAAGATGTTAAGGCAAGAATATATTGTCGCTTAAGTGCTTACTTAAGCATGGTTTATGCACAGCAATATGTGACCCAATCACTAACTTTCTTGCAAATAGTCCGCATTGATATGCATGAGATGTATTAATACAGCACTTGCCGGCCAATCGGAACAGACCCAGCTGTCACGTGCAGCGTCCTTTGTTCTCAGTTGTTTTGGTTTGGATGCGCTTAATTCGGTTGGAAAAACTCATTTCGTTTGGAAAAACTCTGCATTTTTGCTTCATTTCAGCAACATATACTTATCTTACCTGAGATATAATTCCCAGTTTATATCTTCCTGTTTCGGGATTCATCTAGTGTTTAATTGCCATTCATTGGACCATCCGCAATTTTACTTTGTTTAGAAACAATGGCGTCACGCTCGTCAAAACAAAGGTCAGTACCATACGATCTGGACAATCCGTACAACTGGACAACACTTTATTTGAAGCGGAAGCTTGAATCCATAGGTATTAAGTTGTCTTCTGTTCTCCCGAAGCACGCCTTGCGACAGTTATACATCGATAATGCGCCTTCCACGAAGTTCGCGGCCTGCTGATCATGTACAGCGACAATCGAGGGACAGCCCACCACCTCACGCTCAACTCAGCATACGTCCTACGGAAGAAGTAGCATCCTCCCTTCCTCAGCCAACTACACGTCGAAGTCGCCGTAGCGCGACAATTGTTCATGCTAATGCGGCAGAGATTTCTAGTGCAGCGCGAACAGCAGTACAATGTAGTATTCCGGAAGTAAGGTCTACATCAAATATGGCCGACGTTGCCGAAAACCAGTTATCTTCTGACAATATAATAACCTCTATCCACTCCATGCAGCGTTCTATCGCTGACTTAACTAATTCGCTTACCACCATTATGGCACGACAACAGGCGTCTTCTTCGGAGTTTTCCTTCAGTGACTCCACACATTTCACGACATTGCCCGCAGCCCAGCCTGTGACGTCGCTCGATCAGCTGATGCAATCCCACGGAGTTTCGCCAGAAATACTACCAGCCATCGACGTAGTGTCCGAAAGCTAGAGGAAGCAGATTCTCGAGGGTAAGCACTTTTGCTACCCCCACTTTGAACTGGATATATCAAAAGCGGACGTCAAGGCCGCGAAGTATGATCCCAGATTACTTAAGCATTTCAGTCTAAGTGAGTTTATGGCGGCTTTCGGGAAATATAAACGTATCATCTGTTCAGTTTACTCCAACAGACGACACGAATTGGATATGTACGAGGCCGACATTATAAAATTTCTAATGCGTATGGGGACATTTTCTATGACTACCATAATGTCTACTCCAGTCAAGCTGCTATTGCACTTCGCGACTACAAACTGAAAGTCAACTGGGCTATTAGGAATCGGGCAGCTCTTCAGCTGTTGATTGGAGGCCGAAAAACAAAGTCGTGTAACATCTGCAATTCTGTCACTCACTCCACCGATTTTTGTCCACAAACAACGCGCACTGCAATGACCATGGTGAATTTTGCCAACAGGAGAAAAACCGATATTGACAAGTACGGTCGGCCTAGACCAGCGGTTCTCAACCTTTCTAGTGCCGCGACCCTTTTAATGCAATTCCAAATGTTGTGGCGACCCAACCATAAAATTATTTTCGTTCACAACTGTAAAAATGTATATTTCCGATGGTCGTAAGCAACCCCTGGCAAATCGTTGTTTGACCCTTGACGGGGTCGCGACCCACAGGTTGAGAACCGCTGGCCTAGACAGATGATGGATGGGAAAGAACTTTGTAATAATTTTAATTCCATACGCGGTTGCCATCGTACTAATTGCCAGTTCTTGCATACCTGCAATCAATGCAGGGCCAATTCGCATGGGGCAACTGCATGCCCAAACAATACACACAAAATTTTTCCTAGCACTGGTACACGCAATATCAATGCCCATAGTAAATCAGCACTATATAAGATGAAACAAATCTGACAGACTGTCTCGCCATATGCTTCCACTCCCATTGATATTAACCGATTGAAACATGAACTACTTCATCATCCAGATCAGAACTTCGTCCGATATTTGTCTTCCAGCATGAAACACGGTTTCGACACTATGGTGCAAACAACTAGCTTGCCTACAAAAGAGTGCAAGAACTTGCTTTCTGCGTGTAAACAAACATATTTTGTGGATCAGTTATTGGCAAAGGAATGTGCCAAAGGTTTCATGCTTGGCCCTTTTCCATCTCCACTATATCAAGAATATAGAGTCAGTCCTATCGGCATCGCAGAGGGGAAATATTCAAAAAAGAAGAGACTTGACCTGCCCCTCCCCCCATGGCAATAATGTGCATACAAGTATAAATGAGCTGATCGACAAGGATAGATGCTTCCTAAGCTACGT
Source organism: Unio delphinus (assembly GCA_029339505.1). Taxonomy (NCBI): domain Eukaryota; kingdom Metazoa; phylum Mollusca; class Bivalvia; order Unionida; family Unionidae; genus Unio; species Unio delphinus. The sequence goes on from JAQISU010000139.1 coordinate 3,505,889, forward strand.
AAAAATTGATGATGCTATTAGAATTATTCGGAGTTTGGGTAAGGGAGCAATCATGTGTAAAACTGATATTTCAGACGCTTTCAAACAGATTCCCATTGCACCTTCCCAATGGCCTTTGTTCTGTGTAAAATGGAGAGGAAATTATTATGTTTGTGTTCGCCTCCCTTTTGGATCACGTTCAAGTCCAAAATTATTTGATACTTTGTCTCAAGCGATTTGTTGGATAGCAAATTATGGTATTGACAACAACTTGCACCTCCTTGACGATTTTCTTACAATAGATCCTCCTTCTGCATGTGGCGAGAGAACGATGGCTTTGTTGACTCTCATTTTCAACAGATTGAAGATTCCTACCGCTCCAAGCAAGACCATTGGCCCCTGTACAGTTATAGAATATTTGGGAATAATTCTAGACTCTGAGCAAATGCAAGCACGTTTACCGCAGAATAAAGTGGAGCGCATTGTAAGCTACATTAAACAATTTCTTAACAAACGCAGTGTCCGCAAGCGAGAACTGCTCCAGTTACTGGGCCATTTTAATTTTGCTACTCGTGTTATCCTACCTGGGCGTGCGTTTGTATCATATCTCATACGACTGTCTACCAAAGTCAGGGAACTGGATCATTATATTCACTTGGATGCAAATTGCATTTTTTAGCTTCATGGAATGGGGTTTCTGTGTTTCTTGACAATCAGTCCACTACAGCAGACGATTTTGAATTGTGCACTGATGCTTCATCCAAAGTAGTGTATGGTGGTTATTTCAAAACTCACTGGTTTGCAGCTGCATGGTCGGATGATCTTCAAATGCTTTTTTCTGTGGAGGATGATTTCTCTATGGCCTTCAGAGAGTTGTATCCTATCGTTGTGGCTGCCATTATCTGGGGTGCAGAATGGACAGGCAAACGGATAATATTTACATGTGATAATATGGCCACAGTGAATATACTTTAAAAGGGGAGATCAAAATGTATGCATATAATGAAATTAATGCGTAAACTTACATGGTGTGCTGCTACTTGTAACTTTCATTTTTCTGCCAAACACATTCCGGGAATTGTCAATACTAAAGCTGATGCCTTGTCCCGCCTTCAATTTCAGAAATTTCATGCACTGGCTCCGGATGCAGATCGACAACCCTGCAAATGCCCCCTACCCTCGGAGGTCTTATGGACCCGGATGAAGAGGTAAACTTGTTATGGAACCAGGCTTTAAGCCCTGCTACACAAATCGCCTACAACTCTGCATTCAATGTTTTTAGGACCTTCATGCTGATGTGTGGCTTTGCCTCGTACATGCAACTATTGCCAGATATTACGGAGAACACCTTAATATACTTCGTTACACATTATGCAAGAGCCCTCAACTTGAAGCATTCTACAATAAAATTATACTTATGTGGCGTTAGGTTCAAGTACATGCAGGCTGGTATTCAATCACCATTTCACGACCGACAGAAATAATATGCCGCGTCTTGCCACCATCCTAAAGGCCATCAAAAAACCCAAGGTACATCGGCAAAACTAAGGAAGCCTATTACATACAATATTCTGACAAGCATATGTACTGTGTTGCGAGGAGGAGTATTTAACGCACACACAGATTTGTTGTAGTTGACTGTCTGCATAGTTGCTTTCTTCGGATTTCTCAGATGTGGGGAATTCACTATTAGGGATTTCTTCGATCCAACCATTCATCTCTGCGTGGGCGATGTGCATTTCCAACAAGAAATTGCTTTCTTAAAGCTAAAATCGTCAAAAACTGACCCTTTCCGGAGGGGTGTGACCATTCAGTTACATGCCACGGGTCGTGCTCTATGTCCATATTCTGCTCTGACAAATTTCATGCTATTCAGGAGACGTTCATCACATCGGTTCAATGCCCCACTTTTCATTACGTCTACAGGTGAAGCGTTATCAAGAGTTGTATTTCTTAATCATATGCAACTTGTCTACCGTAAGATGGGACTCGACACTTCCCAGTATAGTGGACATTCATTCCGTATAGGTGCAGCTACTTCAGCAGCAGCTGCCCATCTGGAAGATTATGATCAAAGTTCTCGGCCGGTGGTCTTCAGATTGTTACTCAAGATACACTCGCACACCTCCGGGTACTATTAGGTCAGCGCAGAGGGCCATGGCAATGGATGCGGATAGTACTACACATTGATCAGGATCATTCTGCATTCAACAGAGATTGTGTTTTTAGATCTAGTTCATCCCTACTGTACCAGGGATGTATTTCCTGGGGTTCCAGTTTCCATAGTCGTGCATTGTGTTTTCTATATTCATCTTGTTCGGAGTTTCTGCACGCGTGTGATGCCAGTGTTATTTGTATTTGTGTGGTACTTGTGCCTATCCATTGTGTGGTGTTTCTGCACGTGTGATACCAGTGTTATTTGGATGTCACTTGTGCATGTCCATTATATGGGAGTTCTGCACGCGTGTGTTACTAGTGTTCTTCGTGTGGCACTTGTGCATTTCCATCATTTCATAGCCATACATGCATTCAGTGGTTTATTCCTGGAAATTCTCAGGTTATTCTTCTAACCAATTTCATGGGTGCGATCATCTAGCTTCTCTCCGAATTGGATGGGATAACTTCGTCATTCCCATTCTCAAGTTTATCTTTGCTGTATTCCAAGATATACTCGGCACCACTCGGGGACATTCTTGACATTTAATCATAGTTCATTGACTTTTCTATATGCATGTGTACGTTTTTATACATTATTGTTGCTATGCTGATCGTGTAAAACATATATATATATATATATATATATATATATATATATATATATATATATATATATATATATATATATATATATATATATATATATATATATATATTCTTTCTCTCTCTTCATGGAACACTGAAGGCTTCCCCACTATTTACATTCATGGGGGACAACATCTGCTGCGCATGTTTTCTTTGGGCATTCACTTCATTCCATTTTGTTATTCACCCAAGAATCTAATGTCAGCACTATATAGTGTATTCATACTAAACCATTGAGTGAAGTCCACACAGCTGCCGCTGTCATCCCAACCTACGTTGGACAGCCCAGTCTTCGCTGGGCTCCTTCAGTTTCCGCTGAAGGAACTTTACTCAAGGGTTATCCATAACATTCTGTCAGGGAGTTTCACAGACCGGCTGTGACCTCTGTACAACCACGTTGTGCCATTCAGTAGCCACTGAATCACTCACTGACAGAATGAACCAAAACGGCTTCATAAGTAGCAGTATAGTCCTCCTAGCCAAAGAGTATAATTATCAATTAAAACTTAACTGAATCTGTGTTTTGTTGTGTATAAATAATTTCTCAAGTAAATAATATTATGCAAAAAGGAAAAAGGATGAGGATCAAAAGTTTATTTCTAGAAAATTCTATGTTGTCAGCAAGATAAGGTCAATTGCAAAAATTATAATAAAGATCCTTGCAAACATCAGGTACACCATGTTTTTCCATGGGTAATTCCAGTGTCCTAGACTTCTATTAAGATAAATGTTTACCTCCATGATAATGATCCCAATATTTAATCTGTTTTACAGGGAAATATTAGCTATGTATTATGATTTTTACAAAATGTCTGTATTCAGGTGCATATTGAATTTGATTTTGGACTAAGGTCACTTACAAATGACAAATGTATATCATGTAATCATTGAGAGAAAAAAAGCCAACAAACATTACACATAAAATATAAGTATCAATATAGCCATGTTCATCATTATTGATTCTCAGGGATTTCATCATGATCAGGAGAAGAGGGCTCACTCTTTATTCTTAGGAACTCCAAATTCTTCCCACCAAGTGTCTTGGGTGATTGACAAGGAATATACATGGTCTATTGACGTGGCTGTTGATGGAGCTCAACTCTTTCTTTCCTCTTATGTACTCTAAATTATCTCCAGTTTACAATGATGTTCGGAGACAATGCCCTGACCAGATTTTGCTCTTGCTTCACACTCATCTATGGTCAGAAAAATTGCTCATAGGTTGGGTATTGTGATAAAGTAAGTTATAGAAAGAAGCAAAACCAACAAATTTTGGAAAACTTATAAAACAATTTACTTTAAAGTTATTAAATGAAAATATAAGAAGAACTTAGTATTTTGTTTAAAGTCCAAAATAATCCTAACAAATTCTGTTCAAGTTCAGAACAATCGAACGTTCTGAATGAATTTCAGATCCTTGAATATACTTATCAGAATGGCATTGCCCAGAATGCCAATGAATGATTCGCATTAGTTCTAGAAAAATCTAGTCCAATGAGCACGTGGGAATTCCAACGAATAATGCTAACAAACGTCTCTCAAATTATCTAAACACAACATTAAACACATACATATTTGCAGACTGATTTTAAAATATGAAGGCAGAATCCAGCATAGGACGAATCCAAACTTGGAATCAATTAATTGCTCGGCTTTTTCCTTATATACATCTCAGAATTATGACTATATGTTGTAAAATACTCCACGTGACATACCCTACTTCTCAACATAATATTTCACAATACCTATTCGTGTGACTTAACCCACCCTTTGGGAAATAACTTAATTCTTGGAGGAACCTACCTGAGCTCACCAGCCATTGAGACATTATCCCAAACTTGACATGTTTTATTTTTCGAAACATGAAATCGCCGTAAAGCGGAGAGGCTTTCGCTTTCATCCAGAATCTCACCTCTGTCTGCGTGGGTTCGAGTCTAAGATTCGGATAATGTAGTTATGTGAGAAAGCTTCCCAGTAGCTTCTTGTGGGTCGGTGGTTCTTTCCTGGGGTTTTCCGGGTTCTTCCTCCACCATTAATACTGGCAGCCATGTATAGCCTATATTGTGCTTAAAAATGGCGTTAAACCATAAAAAACAAACAAACAAACTTTCATCCAGACTAACTATTCGTAAGCACATCTATAAAGCTGCTATAAAGAACGTCACAAACAGTCCATGCAGCGAAATCAGCTCACTACAGTACTAAGATACAAGAACGTTTCAGCTACTGTAACTCAGTTCTGTCTGGTTCATCTCAATATTTACTCCAGAAACTTAAAAAAAAATTAAAAATACAGCTGCTCGGATCAACCTTAGAGTACCATGATCAGAACACATATCGAAGCTTCTCTGTACCCTACACTAGCTTTCCATCGATCTAGAATCAAACACGAAATCTGTTCTCTGTGCTACATTTCACTGACGGACTCCAGCCCAACATACCCATCTGACCTCACCCTTGTGTATACACCAGCAAGATACATACGCTCCTCTTCTGACAATCGTATACTCCTTATTCCCACTATGAAAACGAAGTCATATGGACAACATTTTTTTGCATACCATGGCCCAGCAACTTGGAACGAATTGCCCAATCAACTTAGACACAAGAACACTCTGACCCCATTCAATCGTGCTCTTAAAACAGACCTATTTTGACTGCAATAACAAACTTAAAGACCTAATAATGTTTTCTACCATAAATATTTTCAGCATGTATATATTTTCTAATTTGATGGTGGGGTTTTTCCACCAATCATATTATATATTTTTATTTTGTTCTTGATGTTATTAGGTGTTTTCTAATGTTTTAAAGCGCTTAGAGCTTCTCGAGATTAGGCGATATACAAAAGTTTCATCTCATTATTATTGTTTTTTCATGCATAACATGGGAAACATAAAAATTGGCAAGCCTTAAAAAGGGGTGGCCAGTCCCCTTTGACACCCTGAGACCAATGGTACTGTCATCAAGCAATAGGATTCTCCCCTACTGACCTGTTAACATCCTTCCATTGAACACCAATCTTTGTAAGTGTTGATTTCGTTGGGGTCCATTGCTTGCCTCTATGTGAAATCAACTGCCATATCTATTGTGATTATAGCATATGATCTCAACGGTTTGCTGAAGTAAAACTTCTCAGTTGTCGCTCTACAAGGGTTTTTTTTTAAGGCTGTGACAAGATGCGCCTTTTCTATGGCCATAACGTTTTCGGAGGAGCTACTTCATTTCATTTAACAGGTTTAAGTTCTCGCTCAAGCATAGAAAAAAATCATAAGGGTCGCGGCTCCTGGAATTTGAGACTAGTTGGCAGTCTCATTCCTGCCATTGCATCTTTGCATTTGAAGGACGATCAACATAGGTACATTCTTTCAGTTACTTGCCTGTAAAAACCGACAACGTAGTCGACAACCGACTTCTCCACTGATAGATACAAATTAAAGGAAGTAGCGGCACTAATGTTAGTAGAAGCTGGCAGACTTTGCGTGCATGCCTTTGGAAGAAAAAAAAAAACGCTTGAGTAGCTAGTACTAATATTAAACATTTTGAAAAGTTTCTCTGCCAATATAGACACATTCATGTTGACAGATATTCAACAAGCACATGTCTTATGCTATTAAAGTGAGGAATCCAAAGTCCCCTTGGACCTCTCCAAAACAAAGACCTTGATTGTATTATCGTCTTCATGAAGCTAAGAAAGAGTTTAAGTTAATAGCACCGAACCTGTATTTATCTCATTTCGAATCCAAGATACTAGTAACGTCTCTCTTGGACTTGATGACCATAACATTATGCCTAGATATAACGTCAGAGACCCCGACCATAACAGCCAAGCTCCTTTGAGGGAAGGTGTCTTGTCTAGTGTTTTTCAGCGTATGGTAAAACACTTTGAATACAGACTTTAGGGGCCAAGGTTTAACCGGGATCTTACGCCACAAAATTAAGAAAATTGAAATGCAGGCAAACGAGAGAGATGCAAATATCACCAGTACAGCATGGGTAGTGTATTTGGAGTTTTAACCTAGCTTTTATTAAATGTAGCTAACAGTATACAATGTTTCACGCGAAGTGACTAGTTCATTTGCTTTTAGCTACATTTAATGATCTGAAAATGTACTGAGCTAGTCCTGCATATAGGATAAACTTGACCATGCTAGTTAGAACGAACTAACAATATCAAAACCTCGAAATAGTATGAGTGTGTGTATTTGTCTCTAACAAAATGTTTTTGTTTTGGTGTTTTTTTAAGATAGATTGACCTTAAGTAACTATGTTTTGGTTATATATTATTATTATTATTATTTGTTGTTGTTGTTGTTTTACTAGAGAACAACTATGGCACAGCAGAAGACAAGAAGGGTTTATTTTGTTAAAAGTAGTTATCAGCGCGTGGACATCATGACTGAGACGATTGGTCTGAGATGACTAGACTGAGATAAGAAAAGTAAGGTTAGCAAAACAGCTAGATTTCTTTGTCGCTAGGGTGAGAAAATGTCTGCAGTGTGTCATTTTATAGTGATGTCTAGCACTGGGGTATCATGCAGACATGTAGCATCATGTCCCACCCAGTCACATTATCCTGACACCAGGCTGACCAGTCCAAACACTAGCCTCTTAGTGCTGAGTGCCTAGCGAGGCAGCTGTTAGTACTATTTTTATTAGTCTTGGTATGACTCGGCAGTGTTTCGAACTCGCGATCTCCCTCATCCGAGGTACATTCTTGGATATGTTAGAATGTTGAGCGGGTTGGCCATTCATGCCATGGGTTTGTCCGGATGTCCATTATTGGACCACTTTCTAAGTACATCACGGGATTTCTGTATTTATGGGTCTTTGACCATGGTTGCTACCTGGTCATAACTGCCTGATACAGATGCCCTTTTATGAAGCTAAATAAAACGAGTCGTTTCGCAATTACTACATCTGGATCTCATCGCATTGCTTATCTTTAGGGTTGAGTCGGGCGTGCTTACACTCCTTGAGAAGGCCAAAGAAAAATATGGGTGTCGGAGGACAAGATCATTGGTACTATTTATCATTGGCAAATATATGACCGGTATCTCAAAACGTCTGTAAGAGAAGGTCGTGCCGGCTAGTTACCGACCGTCACTGGGTCCATATATTTACAGTAAACCACTTAAAATCTACCGCGAACCACCTTTAAAATGCATTATAGTACAAATTAATATGTGGAAATATGTTGTGAGTAAGCAAAATGTGAAACTTATATAATACATGAAGAAATTTTGAAATTACATTGTTAATTTAGTCCGATTTACAGGTGTAAAGTGTTTAACACAATATGTGCATTTCTTTTTTCTCCATAATAATTAAAGCATCCATTAATTAGATAATTGAAATGAGTAACTTCATTTGACTATATTTTAGTTTGCTTTAGTATTTCATTGCATATTAGTAACCTCAACCTCCATGAAGTTGGTGTACTCATATTAGTACAGTTTGGTAATTAGATGTGCATTTTTTTCCATAATAGTTATTATTTAATTCCCCCACCTCCCCCACAAAAAATTTTGATTGAGCTGATGATTACAGTCCAAATTGCTTTTGTAAAAAAAAAAAAAAATGTTGTGTTTCTGTGTGTCTTATTCTTACATAGCAGTTTTAGCGTCAACAATTATTCCTAGCCTTGTTGGCATGTAAGAAGGAGATGTTATTTAAACTATTTCACGACATATAGTAGTTGTTTTTTTAAAAAAAATAACATTTTAAGAGTTTTCATAAAGAGAGCTTACCTCCTCCCGTTGAAATATAGTAATGAAATTAAAATCATGAAGACATGTCCATTCTACATAAGGAGTTTCAGACTGGAATATTGATTACAATTGGTCATTTGACAGACTTCCAAACATTACACGATATGAAAAGACTAGCTAATAAATTTTCACTTTGAAATTATGTTTAATTCAAATAATTGTTAGTTTCAGTTTTGCATTCTTGTCTAGTTGTATATAAGTACCGTAGAAATGTTAAAAGGGGACTAAATCCTTGTATGTACCATCTCAATCTAACATTTCAGATGCCCAGAAATTGTATGTCATTTTTTTATTTATGTAAAAAAGTAGAGAAAACAATATTTTTAACAAGTGAGATTTGAAATAACTAGTCCTTACATAAGATTAACAACTTTACACACACACACACACACACACACACACACACACACTCTCTACATGCCAGAGAGGATCTTGACAAAAAGAAAAATACACTGCTTTTCCCTTTCTATGATAATTTATAATAAGTGAATCATTACGAATGATTTAAGGAGGAGCTACAACTATACTGATTGACACTCAACTGAGAAGAAGAACAAATTAATAGAAACGTCGTTCATATACATATAAATACACGTGGCAGTAAAACTACCCTCTCCCCATTTCTTCTCAGTTTAACAATGCCATATTACGCTGTTGATGCAATATGCGGCACTATTTCGGTGCAAACAGTGGCTTAATTGCCTTTACCATGCATATAATGCACATCTGAAATCTAAGAACTGAAGATCTTCTGTTTGAAATAAAAGCTGAACTAGCTCCAGGGTATGCCATGGTTTCCAGACATTTTTTCTTTGAGTATGTTGCTAAGTCATTTAGTATTATTGTTTATCCATAAGTCCTCCTTGAGATTTCTTCTTCTCGGTTCATTTAGATGCAACACAATGTCTCTTTTACGTGGTTGTCATAATGGCTATCTGACAATTCGGACCAAAGAAAATTCGGCCCAACTTGGACCGAAAATAAGACAATTCGGTCCAACTTTAAAGACAATTCGGCCCAACCAAAAACAATTCGGCCCAATTTTAAAATACAACTGACAAGTATTTATTTGTGTGTGTATATATATATATATATATATATATATATATAGCTGAAGAAAAGACAGGCTTCAGACCAGGTCGAAGCACAACTGAACATATTTTCAACCTGATAATACTATGTGAGAAATACCTTCAGCACCAACAAGACCATTATCATGTCTTTATAGATTTTAAGAAGGCGTTTGACAGGGTATGGTATGCAGCCCTTTGGTCCACCATGAAGCTGTCCAACATCAATGTTAACCTGATCAAAGTCATAGAAAACCTTTACAGCAAGGCCACCAGCGCAGCATGCTTCAACGGTCAAATAGGAGATTGGTTTAGGACAACTGTGGGAGTCAGACAGGTCTACTTGCTTTCACCTACTCTCTTCAACATCTTCCTTGAAAGAATTATGACAGATACACTGGAAGACCATGAAGGAACTGTCAGTATTGGAGTCAAAATAATAACGAATCTGCGCTTTGCTGATGACATCGATGGCCTTGCAGGAAATGAGGAGCTAGCTTAGTTGGTGGAAAAACTGGACAGGACAGCTAATGCTTTTGGTATGGAAATCAAAGCAGAGAAGACCAAATTGATGACCAACAACACCAGTGGCATATCATGATTAGTGGCCAAAAACTGGAAACATTTAATAGATTCAAGTACTTAGGAGCCATCGTGTCAGACGAGGGATCAAAACCAGAAATATTGTCCAGGATTGCACTGACAATAACAACAATGGCAAGGCTGAAGACAGTTCGGAAAGACAGAAACACCTCAGTCAGTCTAAAAATCAGACTGATGCGCTCATTGGTTGCATCTGTAGTCCTATATGCCTGTGAGTCATGGACCCTCACTGCGGATCTCGAAAGGAGGATACAAGCTGTTGAAATGAGATGCTTTCAAAGGCTGCTTGGCATTACATATAGAGATCATGTCATGAATAAGGAAGTGGGAAACAGAATTAAGTAACCCATGAGGAGCTACTGACCATTGTGAAAAAGCGCAAAATGAAATGGTATGGACATGTCACATGATCAACAGGGCTTGCTAAGACAATCATGCAAGGTACTGTGCAGGGAGGGTGAAGGAGAGGAAGACAGAGGAAAAGATGAGAGGATAACATCTCAGAGTGGACATGACTAAGGGATAGATAGAGAGAGAGAGAGACAGACAGACAGACAGATAGAGATAGATAGATAGATAGATGTAGATAGATAGATGTAGATAGATAGGTAGGTAGATAGGTAGGTAGATAGATAGATAGATAGATAGATAGATAGATAGATAGATAGATAGGTAGGTAGGTAGGTATAGGTAGGTAGGTAGGAAGATAGATAGATCCATCCAACTTCTGTTAAAGGAAGCCTTACAATGGACAAGGACATAGGACTGTTGGTAGATAGGTAACAATTATCTTGTTGGTAGATATGTAACAATTATCCTGTTGGTAGATAGATAACAATTATCCTGTAGGTAGATTGCTAACAATTATTCTGTTGTTATATAGGTAACAATTATCATGTTGGTAGATAGGTAACAATTATCCTGTTGATAGATAGGTAACAATTATCCTGTTGGTAGATAGGTAACAATTATCCTGTTGGTAGATAGGTAACACTTATCATGTTGATAGATAGGTAACAATTACGGTATCCTGTTGATAGATAGGTAACACTTATCATGTTGATAGATAGGTAACAATTATCCTGTTGATAGATAGGTAACAATTATCCTGTTAGTAGATAAGTAACAACTATCTAATGACATCCACTTGTTCTGATCCTGTAAATAATAATCTGATCTGATGAAAATGTCATAACCATGTCTACCGTTCTCACAAATCACTTTTCATTTTCCTGGTATAATGTCTTATCTTCTTTTTAAAATAATTTTTGTTTTGGAAAATCATTTGACCAAAATAACAAATTCTGTACACTCTCCCATAATCATGAAACGGTAGAAAAAGACGCATGTAAATTTACAAGGCCAACTATTTATCAATGCTGTTGCTTCTTGACATTTTCTTACTCTCATTATATTTTACTATTAACTATTTTAATATTGTCTGACTTTCATTTTAAAATCTTTTATCTAGTACTTTCTGATACAAATTAATGAACAGGTGCATGCATGAACACCACACTTAATTTCCATGGAACCAAGGAAAAATATATATACATTATCACATATGTAAAATTAGGGTTATATCAAATTTGCAAAGTCCACCATTCAAACACAATACACTCATTTTACAACAAATGTCTTAGGTTCAGTTTTCAAAATGAATGTATAAGATATATATATATATATATATATATATATATATATATATATATATATATATATATATATATATATATATATCCCTTTCTATTTTTCTGTTGTTAATTCCTCTCATCATTTCCTGCCTTCTTCTCCAAATCTTAATTTCCAATGAATGCATTAAAATGTACTGATATTGTACAGCCTGTATCTTTAATGAGATCTAGGGCTATGCAAACATTGTTTGGATTTATATTTCCTGGAAAGATGACTTGGGGAAAATTTATCACTTGTTCATTAGAATTTACTACATGTTTTTGCATACAAGTTTGTCAGATAATACAGTTAGTTTAGTGATTTACAAACTCAATTACTCTAGTGTTACAGTTTAGTGATTACAAAACTCAAGCACTCTAGTCTTTAAGCTTAGTTATTTACAAACTCAATTACTCTAGTGTTACATTTGAGTTATTTGCAAACTCGAGTACTCTAATGTTACAGTTTAGTGATTTACAAACTCAAGTATTCTTGTGTTACAGTTTAGTGATTTACAAACTCAAGTACTCTAGTGTTACAGTTTAGTGATTTACAAACTCAAGTTCTCTAGTGTTACAGTTTAGTGATTTACAAACTCAAGTACAATAGAGTTACAGTTTAATGATTTACAAACTCAGGTACTCTAGTGTTACAGTTTAGTGATTTACAAACTCAAGTACTCTAGTGTTACAGTTTAGTGATTTACAAACTCAAGTACTCTAGTGTTACAGTTTAGTGATTTACAAACTCAAGTACTCTAGTGTTACAGTTTAGTGATTTACAAACTCAAGTACAATAGAGTTACAGTTTAATGATTTACAAACTCAGGTACTCTAGTGTTACAGTTTAGTGATTTACAAACTCAAGTACTCTAGTGTTACAGTTTAGTGATTACAAAACTCAAGCACTCGTCTTTAAGCTTAGTTATTTACAAACTCAATTACTCTAGTGTTACATTTGAGTTATTTGCAAACTCAAGTACTCTAGTGTTACAGTTTAGTGATTTACAAACTCAAGTACTCTAGTGTTACAGATTAGTGATTTACAAACTCAAGTACTCTAGTGTTACAGTTTAGTGATTTACAGACTCAAGTACTCTAGTGTTACAGTTTAGTTAGTCATATTTTCTTGTCAAAATATATACGGTACTTGAGGTTCAAAGAGAGAGAGAAGACCATGAATGAGATGAATACATAAATATCGTACACTGGAACAAAGAAGTAGTATACAGAACATTCTATTGCTGGAAAATTGATCCATTTCTTCAAACAAATTACTATTATACCTGCCTGCAAGTCAGGTCCAAATACACACTTAGCATCTATAATACTAAAGACAGTGAAATAACAGTAATTACTTTTGTATGATCCACATAGCTTTTACTTGTCTTAAGAGGATGAATAGTCCTTGACTAAATGAGTCACCCTCTATACTAAAGTATTATTATTATTAAACTGCATCGATGAAGATCTACCAGCACACTATCAGCCAATCTGGATCTAGGCAGTTTGTAAGCTTCTGATTTATAGAGGTGATCCTGATTCTTGATAGAAGGAAAATAATTACAATATTGAAGCAGTGCAACTGTTTTAATAACTACAGGTTTTCTGAAATGCAAGTCCTGTTCAATGTCAATGGTCATTTACTTTAGAATTTACATAAGGGTGTCCCCATCTAACAAAAGAGCTCTACCAAGCTAATATGGTTTTGTTACAGCTTGTATTTGGTAGTCCCAGACACAAATGGCAGACTGACATATTGATGCTTTCACATTCATTTCTGTATTAATAAAAGACTATTTACTGCTGAATGGAAAGAAATAGTTCTAATACAGAGCAAGCATACATCCATCAATAGTAAAGCAATTCAGAACACAACATCTGAGAAAATTATCACACAATTAAATTGTTTTGTAATGGGCTCATGGGCATCATCTTAAAGTATTACTGATTAAATGTTTATACCATATCCTCTCTCTCCTTCTTATGCAAAACAAGATAATTAAAAACTGTTATTCAATCTTAACTTTTAGATGTTGTTTATCTGTCACATTGACGAGGACCTCTCTAGTCATGCAAGGGTTGGAGGGGCTGGTTCTGTTCTGTGCATATATATATATATATATATATATATATATATATATATCAAGATGGGCATGTTAATATGACAAAAGGGATTTAAAAAACATGAAAGAGTACAAGAAAACTGGTATCTATAAGTATGTAAGCAGAGGTGAAAAAGATTAGCACAATTTACCTCCTTTAGTTTCCATGACAAAACTTTTATTTTGGTGCAGATATATTCTTCAGACTCATAACTTCAACAAATTTTAGGTCACAACCAAATACTTTAAAATCATCTACCTAATACAAAGTTTAATTTACCTACATTTTAGTAACATGGACATGTTAATATGACCAAAGGGTTTTTAGTACATATTACAAAAGTGATTCTTAGTACATATGACAAAAAGGGATTCTTAGTACATATGACAAAAGGGATTCTTAGTACATATGACAAAAGGGATTTAGCAACATGGGCATATTAATATGACCAAAGGGATTCTTAGTACATATGACAAAAAGGGATTCTTAGTACATATGACAAAAAGGGATTCTTAGTACATATGACAAAAAGGGATTCTTAGTACATATGACAAAAGGGATTTAGCAACATGGGCATATTAATATGACCAAAGGGATTCTTAGTACATATGACAAAACGGGATTCTTAGTACATATGACAAAAAGGGATTCTTAGTACATGTGACAAAAAGGGATTCTTAGTACATATGATGAAAGGGATTTAGCAAAATGTGCATGTTAATATGACCAAAGGGTTTTTAGTACATATGACAAAAAGGGATTCTTAGTACATGTGACAAAAAGGGATTCTTAGTACATATGATGAAAGGGATTTAGCAAAATGGGCATGTTAATATGACAAAAGAGATTCTTAGTACATATGACAAAAAGGGATTCTTAGTACATATGGCAAAAGGGATTCTTAGTACATATGACAAAAAGGGATTCTTAGTACATATGATGAAAGGGATTTAGCAAAATGGGCATGTTAATATGACCAAAGGGTTTTTAGTACATATGACAAAAGAGATTCTTAGTACATATGATGAAAGGGATTTTATTGTGGGAAAAGTAACATATATAGTAGTACTAAATATCAGGTTTCTGACTAGTAATATGTATGGTGTGTGAATATGGGAATTTCAGAGACAGATATGTGAGGGAAGCAATGAGAAATCTGGATAACTAGGTCAGCATCATGGAAACTAATGCAATGTGGGCGTGAGAATGTATCAATAGCAAGTACAGTTTTGAGGTTTCAGGAAGGCTTTGACAAATCTGGGTAAACAGGGCAGCTTCATAGAAACTAATGTAAGCTGGGTGTGAGAACATGTCAAGGTTTTGGGTTTCAGGAAGGCTTTGACAAATCTGGGTAAACAGGTAAGCATCAAAGAAACTAATGTAAGCCAGGTGTGAGAACATATTAAGGATTTGGGTTTCAGGAAGACTTTGACAAATCTGGGTAAATAGGTCAGCATTATGATTTATATGAATAACTTGTCATATTCCTGCTGTTTCAGCTCCATTTATTAATGGTTTGATCTGAGGGAAGGAAGCTGTCTTTCATTTATAAATGGTAAGCTAATCATAGTCGGAATGTGGAGAAAGGGTGTGTGCTTATGATACATGTACATGTATATGAATATAGATAGATACAAGATATATTGTGGGGTACTAAGATGAAATATTGATACTGAGGCTACCGATAATTACTATGATGTTAATTGATAAATGACCATATTAATTATACACAATTCGCTTCATAATATTTTTTTCTCTTTTTTAAAAACACTTTACATATAGCATTACCCTAACCTCATTCGCCCATTTTACCCAGCCTCCTCTGATGAAAAAATTTAGAAATCCATGATGTTGTTATATATTATATACAATATTTGCAATGAATAGCCCCTCTCTGCACTGTACCTTTTTCAAACCCAGATAAACAAATGTATCCCATACAATTGCATACACTTTAAAAATATTTTTTTATTTACTTCCTTACAGTAATTTCAGAATAATTTTGGTTCTTCCTGGACATGAATTATTTATTATACAGTTTCCTATTATATAACCTTGTTTGTGTTTGTTGTGGCAACACCCACTTTGTATAAGGTACATGTATAACACAGAACACGTTAATCACTCCCAAAAGCAATATTAATAAAGGATAAATGTATTTTTTGATGTTAGCCCATGACAATGTTAGTGGGCTTCATATCGAGCATCCAAATGCCATGTAGTAACACACCAAAATTGTGTTTTACCCCTAACATGGCCAGTGACCAGGGCATAAGCAGATGACTGCAAATATTCATGGTAGGGGTGGGTGGTATCACTAGTTTACATAAACCTTTTATCACTGTTGGACCAGATGTTTAATTGGTGGTTAAAGAGTTTACATATATCTCCATAACCATACCTTGTCATGAACATCCCTAAATCAACCAAATTCACATTACCGTAGGTTCAATTTTAAGTGACATCCATTTTCATAAGATGTTCATAAGTCAATTAATTTTTCTGTCTAAAGCTGAGATGTTAAAAACAATATATACACATATTAAATATAAAATAAAAAACAAATTCACTTTTCCACATAGTTACATTTCAACATTCCATAATCAAATCTAGTCCACAGTAAGGTGTTATTTACAGTATCACTGATAAAGTACATACATACTGGAGTAAAGCTTGTGGCATTGGGGTTTGCAATCAGATCTCGCTCATTTTTTTCACAAACATTTGGCGAATATATCATAACTTTCAAATGGCACATTGATGACATGGTAACGAGTTGTGGTTCATACATAATTTGATCTGCATTATAATAAACCCATTGTATAATGAAGGGCAATGACATAACTACAAATATATGTTCTCTATCTATTCAAAGAGCAATGATTATGCTTAATATGTACTCATTCATGGCAAGTACTGGAACTGACCAAAGATCTTAATTTAAAAATATTTGTAAAAATTGGATTTTTTTCCCTACATGGCAAATTTCACTGCAGGGATATGTTGTTGTTTTTAGGGTTTAACGCCATTTTTCAGCACACGATAGGCTATACATGGCTACCAGTATTATTGGTGGAGGAATAACCCAGGAAAACCCATGGAAAGAACCACCGACCCACGAGAAGCTACTGGCAAGCTTTCTCACATAACAACATTAGCCAACTCTTAGGCTTGAACCCACAGACAGAAGTGAGATGGCAGTGATCCGTAATGACCACTTTAGACCACTCGACCACTCTGGGACCCCGCTCCCCACTCCAGGGTTGGCGAACAGTGATCAGTTGTATGACCAAATTTTAAGGAATTCATTCTTAAGAAAAGAAAGGTTGAAACATTAAATTTTCAGAAATTTGTTTATGTTTGACTCTTGGTATGACACTTTTATGTTGACTCTTGATATGATAGGTTTGTGTTTGACTCTTGGTATGGTAGGTTCATGTTTGACTCTTGATATGGCAGGTTCATTTTTGACTCTTGGTATGGTAGGTTTATTTTTTACTCTTGATATGGTAAGTTTATTTTTGACTCTTGGCATGGTAGGTTCATGTTTGACTCTTGGTATGGTAGGTTTATTTTTGACTCTTGGTATGACAGGTTTGTGTTTGATTCTTGGTTTGGTATGTTCATGTTTGACTCTTGGTATGGTAGGTTTATTTTTGACTCTTGGTATGACAGGTTTGTTTGACTCTTGGTATGGTAGGTTCATGTTTGACTCTTGGTATCATGGTAGGTTTATGTTGACTCTTGTTATGGCAGGTTTATATTTGACTCTCAGTAAAGCAGGTGTTTGTTTGACTCTTGGTATGGCAGGTTCAATTTTGACTCTTGATATGGCAGGTTTATGTTTAACTCTTGATATGGCAGGTTCATTTTTGACTCTTGATATGGCAGGTTCATTTTTTACTCTTGGTATGGCAGGTTTATGTTTAACTCTTGGTATGACAGGTTAATTTTTGACTCTTGATATGGCAGGTTAATTTTTGACTCTTGGTATGGCAGGTTAATTTTTGACTCTTGATATGGCAGGTTCATTTTTGACTCTTGGTATGGCAGGTTCATTTTTGACTCTTGATATGGCAGGTTTATGTTTAACTCTTGATATGGCAGGTTTATTTTTGACTCTTGATATGGCAGGTTAATTTTTGACTCTTGATATGGCAGGTTTATGTTTAACTCTTGGTATGGCAGGTTAATTTTTGACTCTTGATATGGCAGGTTCATTTTTGACTCTTGATATGGCAGGTTCATTTTTGACTCTTGGTATGGCAGGTTCATTTTTGACTCTTGGTATGGCAGGCTTATGTTTGCTTTCTGGTATGGCAGGTTTATGCTTGCTAGTGCATAACAAAAATTGCTGAGTGTGCATTATTACTGATCAGTGTGCAATAGTGCATCAGTTTAAAAAACAATCATGATTTGTGTTTTTAAACCTAACAGAAACATTAGACCTAAAAAGTTTTAGATAAATATAAAAGCGTTTAAAAATTGCTTAAATGCTGTGGAACTGGAATTAGGCCATCCACTCTTACCTGGAACTTATACTACAGAAACAGGCCATTGATATTTACATGCTTACATCAAATTCCATCTGTCTACATCAAGAATTTGTTTACAAAATTAGATTTTCACCAACAAGTACAAGTCAAATTAGTGCAAAATAAAAATGAAATTGATAAAATGCATAAATCACTTAAAAGGTATGAAAATTTGTCTTGATCTTCTACATATGCATTAAGGCCTACAAAATTTTATTTGCTTTAAGTATTTTACTTTGTAATCATCATAATGAACTTCTCACCTATTAGATGGATGAACAAAATGGACAGACAGATCGAAGTATAGAAGGACAGACTAAAGTAAAACAGCATGATCATCACAAAGATTATTTGGTGGCATAAAATGTAATGAAAAATATTCAAATCATAATGTTACCATGAACAGTTGGATAAATAATTGTTTGTAAAACAAAGAAAGTAAGTCACCATGACTCAGTTTTGATGTGCAACACATGTTCAGCACCTAATCTTTAGAAGCTCTAAGCGCTTCACAACATCTATGATATGACTACATGACAGAAAAACAAATAACAAAAACCATGAAATTGAAAAACATAAAAACATGCTGAAAACATATAAGATACAAAAATATTGATAGGTCTCTAAGTTTGTTCATGCAGTTGAAAATGTGAGTTGTAAGAACACTCTTAAAAGGGACCACTGTGTCTTTGTGTCTAATTTCAATTGGCAATTCATTCCACATTGCTGTACCCTGGTATGCAAAAGAACATTGTCCATATGACTTTGTTTCATAGTGAGAACAATGAGTATATGATTGTCAGAAGAGGAGCGTAAGTATCTTGCTGGTGTATACACATGGGTGAGGCCGGATAGGTATGTTGGACTGGAGTCTGACAGTGAAACATAGCACAGGGATTCTGTATCAAATTGATAGCCAGTGTAGGATACAGAGTAGTGGTGAGGTGTGCTCTGATCGAGATACTCTAAAGATGATCCAAGCAGCTGTGTTTGAACTTTTTTTGAAGTTTCTGGAGTAGATATTGTGACAAACCAGACAGAATTGAGTTACAATAGTCCAGTTTTGAAAGTACTAATGAACACACAAGTGTTTTAGTAGCATAAACTGAAAGATATTTGTGAATGGAACTTATGTGTCTCAGTTCAAGATATGCAGCCTTGCATATGTTCATGACATGTTGGTGCAATGAGAGAGCACTGTCTAGAGTAACGCCTAAGTTTCGTACTGACTGTGAGAATTAAATGTTGGTGTTGATGATATTTATTGTCTGAGGTAAAGGATGTGAATTAGAAAGTCTTTGTGTTGTGATCAGAATAGCCTCAAATGGAAGAAACAACTAAAGAAATAATTCCAATTCTTAACTGCCTACAGTTGATAATTATGAATTTCATTGATTTCATAATCAGACAGTAAATGCTGGTGAAAATACATTTGAAAGAAAAAGTTCTCAAATACAATTTTATTACAAGGTGTTAAGATCTGCTTAACAAAAGACTTCTAAAGTGTAAAGTTATGAACTTGGATAACTGAAAATGAAATCAAACTATTGCATAAACAGACAGAAAGTAAATTTCATGTACAATACAGATACACAGTATGACATCTAAATTATGCATTAGAAAGGTTACAATGGAAACAGAAACATTTTTGATGATAATACAACCAAATTTTGAACAAAGAATGAAAAATGTGTTAAAACCCCCCCAAAAACTCCCCAAACAATCTGAATGAGATTAAACTAAAAAAATTTCATTATGTCAAAGTATGATTTGCCACATTAAAGTCTTGAGATAAATTTATATGCTCAAAATATTTTCAAGCACAAATACAAGTACCTTATTTTTTTTTATATCTATTTTTCAGAGACAACTTCTGATGATTTTTTTTAGTGAGTTGGTAATTAGTTGGTCTAGCTAATCAGATGCAGTCTTCATTTTTTAATTCTTGGAATTCTGGGTACTGAATTCAACCTTGAAGTTGCACCCATATATTCATGAGTACTGAATTCAACCTTGAAGTTGCATCCAGATATTCATATATACTGAATTCATTCTTAAACTTGCATCCAGATATTCACAGGTACTGAATTCATCCTTGAATTTGCATCCAGATATTCACAGGTACTGAATTCAACCCTGAATATGCACCCAGATATTCATGAGTACTGAATTCAACCTTGAACTTGCACCCTGATAGTCATGAGTACTGAATTCAACCTTGAAGTTGCACCCAGATATTCACGAGTACTGAATTCAACCTTGAAGTTGCACCCAGATATTCATAGATACTGAATTCAACCTTGAACTTGCATCCATATATTCATAGGTACTGAATTTATCCTTGATTTTGCATCCATATATTCATAGGTACTGAATTTATTCAGTTCAATCAATATCAAGCTTCCTCTACAAAAAAAACCCAAACAAGCTTAAAATTATTTAAAGGCATATTAAGGCCTACTGTGGAAATAAAGTAAAGTGATAACTGAAAGTTGTATAGTTTATAAATGTAACAAAAGAGAGATCTATTTAGTGAACTATTATACGGAAATTGAGAAACTGAAAGCATGTGGTAATTGTCAAAGTGTAAACCTTTAATAACAAAGTAATTTTGAAAAGTCTACACAGATTTTGAATCAACACAAATACAAATAAATTCTACAGCCAATATTTAATATAATAATGCTGAAAGTAAACAATATATCTATATGAATGTCATATTAGAGTGTTGTGGGTTCGATCCCTGTCCGAGTCATACCAAAGACTTACAGCTTCCTTGCTTGGTGCTCAGCATTGAAAGGACTGGTCGGCCTGGTGTCGGGATAATGTGACTGGGTCGGACATCATGCTACATGTCTGTGGCATGATGCCCTAGTGCTAAACATCACTATATACTGTCACACTGCAGAAATAACTGTTGAAGCAATATGACTGAATTTTTTTTAAAGCTATGTTAAAGATCCAAATCACACACACATAGATAAATGTCTGGATTAACCAATGTAACCAATAGCTTGATAATAAACAATACATAAAGAAAATACTTAGTCAAGTCCATATCAAGAATGTTTGGGAATCTGTGATTAGGATTTTTAACATAGCTTTAGCAATTTTTCAGTCATATCACTACTATGTTTGCAGTGTGGCAGTTTACAGTGGACATAGCAGTGGGACATCATGCTGCAGACAGGTAGCATGATGTCCCACCCAGTCACAGTATCCTGACACCAGGCCGACCAGTCCAAATACTACCTCTTAATGCTGAGCACCAAGCAAGGCAGTTGTTTGTACCATTTTTGTAAGTCTTTGGTATGACTTGGCCAGGCTTCGAACTCACGACCTCCCAAAAAACCGAGGCAGTAACTCAAACCACTAGGCCATCAGAGCAGTTAAAGCATGTTTGAAAAATGAATATACAATAGTTGACTCTAACTCTAGTTACAACAACATCCATTCCAAAGAAGTAGCGAATTGTAACAGAAAACTGATGGTACGAGATAAGTTCAATCATGCATTTGATCTTTATCATAAAATAGCCCTGTCAGCAATTTCCTGTGACAAACTTAATTTTTTTTCTCTCCTTTAAATAGTGTTTTTACAAAGATAAATTTTTTTTTACAAAGTAGGATAGAAAGTAAATATTTTATTTCTAGATGCACAAGTATTAACATAAGAAAACATGATCAAATTTAAATTATTATTATAATAATATTAGATCCAAGTATAAATCTGATATGTCTTATTAAATCATGTCACTATAAATTTGATGTCTTATTAAATCATGTCACACTGTATAAATTTGATATGTCTTATTAAATCATGTCACACTATAAATTTGATATGTCTTATTAAATCATGTCACACTGTATAAATTTGATATGTCTTATTAAATCATGTCACACTATAAATTTGATATGTCTTATTAAATCATGTCACACTGTTCATAGGATGATAACCACTCTTAATGAAAATCTTAACAATGGCTGGAAATGAACTAAGTCATTGTGGTGAGAGCTAAATGTAGCAGATGCTTTATTATTGACCAGGTTTCAATCTGATGAAAGTTTATCAAAACAATAATTTCACACATAATTCTAATTTCAGTAACACAAACTGAGAGCTTTCAACAATCAAGCCAATAATACACTGCCTAATGGTTTTGTCAAGGCTGATATAAATGCAACTGCCAGTGATATAATTTAATCAAAACTTGTATTTTTCGGCTTATTGCATTTGTAGTTATGTCTTAATTTACAGTCACTTCAATGGCTGTCTTTGGCATTTATGCATTTTCTATTTCCTTGAAGCACACAAATAATGTGACATTATTTCTACTCTTGCAAATTTTTTCCTAATTAATAAATTTAACTTTTTATTTAAAATATATAATCATCTTGTATACACAAATTATTTGCCTTAAAAATTTTAATAATAAAATAAGAAATGCAAATTTTCAAAAAATTATACATGGTCATAAACATTGTTTTACAAGCTAAGAAACTAGCCTATATGTTGTGGAATATACATATTTGAAAGGAAGGTCACTGATTGATTGAAATAAAATGTGATAGAAAACATAAGTAACTAATTTATTCAGAAGAAACCTATTGTAGGTAAACTGTATGCAAAAAGCTGGCTTGAGACCAAAAAGTTTAATTGTAAGGCTGTCAATCAATTGGCATTACTGTATGCAAACATACAGATTATCACTCAACTGATTTTTTCACATATGTGGTAAAGTATTATAAAAAGTGAGCTGACATACCATTTACATTGTTTTACAACAAAAACCATACATAGACTTGATTTGCCATTGTTTTACAAGTTTCTTCTTTAAACCACCATACATAGACTTGATTTGCCATTGTTTTACAAGTTTCTTCTTTAAACCACCATACATACTTGATAGACTTGATTTGCCATTGTTTTACAAGTTTCTTCTTTAAACCACCATACATAGGCTTGATTTGCCATTGTTTTACAAGTTTCTTCTTTAAACCACCATACATAGGCTTGATTTGCCATTGTTTTACAAGTTTCTTCTTTAAACCACCATACATAGGCTTGATTTGCCATTGTTTTACAAGTTTCTTCTTTAAACCACCATACATAGACTTGATTTGCCATTGTTTTACAAGTTTCTTCTTTAAACCACCATACATAGACTTGATTTGCCATTGTTTTACAAGTTTCTTCTTTAAACCACCATACATAGACTTGATTTGCCATTGTTTTACAAGTTTCATCTTCAAACAACCATACATAGTCTTGATTTGCCATTGTTTAACAAGTTTCCTATTTAAACCACCATACATAGGCTTGATTTGCAATTGTTTTACAAGTTTCCTCTTTAAACCACCATACATAGACTTGATTTGCTATAGTTTTACAAGTTTCCTCTTCAAATGACAGTGCATAGGTTTGATTTGACATTGTTTTACAGGTTTCAAACCACCATACATAGGCTTGATTAGCCATTGTTAGCAAAAGTATTTTATTATTTGCAAAACATGAACACAATACACCATGGGAACTGAATTAATTGTAAGTTCCAAAAAGTACAACAACTATAAAAACAAAAAAAAGACTCGGGGGGGGGGGGGGAAAAAAATGCCCATCTGCTTTTCCACCGGTTTAGTTTTATTATAAGAATAAGCTGTCTGCTATGTAAGTGTCTGACACCTTAACTTTCAGTACAGATTCTTAGTCACTTATGGTTTTAAAAGCCCACCAAAATGATATACTAATGAACTTTCTAGACTACAGTATATATCAATATTACATTTTGCCTATTTTGTGGAATCAGGATATGCATCCCTAAAATAAGTTACATGATTAGTCTCTGTTAGGTTTGGTGTTTTGACTCTCAAACTTGGCAAGTGATTTATGACAAATTTAATTTAATTTTTGTCATTAATATTTTATTCATTTTTCTAAAATGTCTGCCTGATTTTTTTCCATGTGGAAAAGTACAGAGAGAAAGCCTCTTATTTTAATAAGTGACACAATTTTAAACTTGAAGTTTCATAACATTGGATTTTTAATGCTTTAAAACCCAGTCATATTATCCTGACCCCAGGCTGACCAGTCCTACCACTAACAAGCTTCCTCTATAATGCTAAGTGCTTAGAGAGGCAAGCTGCTAGTACCATTTTTAAATAAATCTTTGGTATGACTCGGCCAATGTTCAAACCCATGACATCCTCCCTATGTGATGGACACTTACATCACCAGAGCAGTCAACTTAGAAAGTGACCAAAAACTTTCTCAAAGGTGGTCAAATGCTATCAATTTTATGACATTTTGGAACTTGTAACAAGCACAAACACTACAAAAATGTAGCCTGTGTCATGATCCCTAAATACCTCTCGTTTTTAGAAATCTGCTACAATGTGGTTAAATATGTAATGAATTTAGCTTAAGATATATACAACAAATTTACATGTGAACCAAAATATTTCATTTTATGTATATCAAGAGCCTTGAGAACTGAAATTTTATTCTGTTGTTGAAAAGGTTTATTATCAGTTTTGTTATTACTGCAAGCTTCCACAACTGTAATAAATTTCTTGATTTTTGTCAACACAGCATTTACAAGGCAACAAAGCAACAGAACTTACATCTGTACAAGTCAGAGTAGAAGTTATATGGTCATATGGCAATAGAATCTACATTTGCACATGTACGAGTATAAGTTATATGGTCATATGGCAATAGAATCTACATTTGCACATGTACGAGTAGAAGCTATATTGTCATATGGCAATAGAACTTACATCTATACAAGTCAGAGTAGAAGTTATACTGTCATATGACAATAGAACCTACATCTGTACATCAGTTATATGGTCATATGGCAATGACACCTACATCTGTACATGTCAGTTATATGGTCATATGGCAATGACACCTACATCATTGTTCTGTACATGTAAGAGTTGGAGTTATAATGTCATATGGTAATAGCACACACATCTGTACATATAAGCCATTTTGAAATTTCTAAGATTAAAACCTCAAAACAATTTAAACTTCTTGAGAATATATATATACAAGTAACAGTGAACAACAAAGAAATTGTATAAATCCACAGGTGACTTGAAACACAAAATGACACCATTAGAGCATATGATTTAAATTGTGACAAAATCCCAAAATACTGATATAAACAAATATAGTGACCATTGCCCTTTTTTTAATATTTTTTTTTTTTACAACCTTCTGATTTTGCATAAAGCAAACAAAGTCAATAATATAAAATATTTAGACATATTCAGTTGGTATTTATAATAAAATATTATCATAAATTAATTTCAATGAAAAATGATTCTGTACACAGAAACAGTTATACTTATTACTATCAATCACAACACATCAATATGAATTCACATAAAATGTTCACTCTTGTGAATTTATCAAAAATACAATTGTTTTATTTTGCTTTTTGGTGAAAGGTATTTAATACAACATTTTAAGAACATGGGTACAAGGCATGTGTAGAATAAAAACTGTGCAACAATTGTATTTCTAGCAGCAACCATTTGATCTGCATTGCAATAAAGAAAAGATTAGCATGTCTTGACCCACAGTATGGCTTACATAATAAAACAAGCATTTCTCTAAATAACATAGGTTGCTAATTATTCAGAATTTTAATAATAATAATAATAACAATAATAATAATATTAATTAATAATAATAATAATCATGCATTTCATGAGGATAAGATAATAAACGATACATAGATTTGGGAAAAGAACAAAGTTTAACAAGAAAAGATAAATGATCAAAACCAAAAAGCAAACTCCATTTAGTATGTCTAATGCATAATGTCATCTAATATGTCTAATGCATAATGTCATCTAACATGTCTAATGCATAATGTCATCTAACATGTCTAATGCATAATGTCATCTAACATGTCTAATGCATAATGTCATCTAACATGTCTAATGCATAATGTCATCTAATATGTCTAATGCATAATTTCATCTAACATGTCTAATGCATAATGTCATCTAACATGTCTAATGCATAATGTCATCTAACATGTCTAATGGATAATGTCATCTAACATGTCTAATGCATAATGTCATCTAACATGTCTAATGCATAATGTCATCTAACATGTCTAATGCATAATGTCATCTAACATGTCTAATGCATAATGGCATCTAACATGTCTAATGCATAATGGCATCTCACATGTCTAATGCATAATGGCATCTCACATGTCTAATGCATAATGGCATCTCACATGTCTAATGCATAATGTCATCTAACATGTCTAATGCATAATGTCATCTAATATGTCTAATGCATAATGTCATCTAACATGTCTAATGCATAATGTCATCTAACATGTCTAATGCATAATGTCATCTAATATGTCTAATGCATAATGTCATCTAACATGTCTAATGCATAATGCCATCTAACATGTCTAATGCATAATGTCATCTAGTATGTCTAATGCATAATGTCATCTAACATGTCTAATGCATAATGTCATCTAACATGTCTAATGCATAATGACATCTAACATGTCTAATGCATAATGTCATCTAACATGTCTAATGCATAATGGCATCTACATGTCTAATGCATAATGGCATCTAACATGTCTAATGCATAATGGCATCTAACATGTCTAATGCATAATGGCATCTCACATGTCTAATGCATAATGGCATCTAACATGTCTAATGCATAATGGCATCTCACATGTCTAATGCATAATGGCATCTAACATGTCTAATGCATAATGGCATCTCACATATCTAATGCATAATGTCATCTAACATGTCTAATGCATAATGTCATCTAATATGTCTAATGCACAATGTCATCTAATATGTCTAATGCACAATGTCATCTAATATGTCTAATGCATAATGTCATCTAACATGTCTAATGCATAATGTCATCTAATATGTCTAATGCATAATGTCATCTAACATGTCTAATGCATAATGGCATCTCACATGTCTAATGCATAATGGCATCTCACATGTCTTATGCATAATGTCATCTAACATGTCTAATGCATAATGGCATCTCACATGTCTAATGCATAATGGCATCTCACATGTCTAATGCATAATGTCATCTAACATGTCTAATGCATAATGGCATCTCACACGTCTTATGCACAATGTCATCTAACATGTCTAATGCATAATGTCATCTAATATGTCTAATGCATAATGTCATCTAATATGTCTAATGCATAATGTCATCTCACACGTCTTATGCATAATGACATCTCACATGTCTAATGCATAATGCCAAAATGAGTCATGAAAAAGCCAGATCTATAAACTCCAAAGTTGTTGTTGTTGTTGTAGGGTTTAACAACATTTTTCAGCACAAGATAGGCTTTACATGGTGGCCAGTATTAATAGTGGAGAAATAACCTGGGAAAACCCCAGAAAGAACCAGTGACCCACAAGAAGCTTCTGACAAGCTTTTTCACATACCCACTTTGGCGGAACTTGTGACTCAAGCTCATGCAGAGGTGAGATGGTAGTGATCCATAACAGTAAGCGCTTTTGGACCACTCAGCTTTATAAATTTCTACCTAGACTACTGAGCAATTACAAAAGATTGTTGGTAATCAGACAGGCACCTTAATGTCAAGCAATAACAAATACATGAATATCATGTGACAAACTATTATCTTAACCTCTCACTGCACAACATATTACAATTTAAAATTTAAACCGAACTACATTGCAAGTATATGTTGTTAACTGAGTACTGACAAATATTGGGCCTTATGTCATGTAACACAATGCCTCAGCTTGGGAAGGCATATGTGGCACATGAACATTGGTCCCATTTTTTTAATCAGTCAGTAACATTTTTTTAATTATATATTAACAAATGTATATTAATCATTCAGTTATGTTGAAGAAATAACAATTTTTAAAAAATATTTTAAAGTTTTACTGAACATTTTACACATTCATTGTATGAATGAAACCTGCATGCTGTTCATTAATACACACTACACTACTGGATTAAAAGTTCAAACATACGTGGGTGATTCTCATTTAGCTGCAAACAAAACTATGTTTATTAAAAATGAAAGCAATTTAAAAGTAAATTATGTTTTTCTGAGAATACTTATTCATTCACACTTTGTCTAGGAATATTATTCTGCTAGCTTACAAATCCAGCCGTACCAAAAGACGAAAATTTTCTGGCCATTTCAACAATGGGCAATAACTGTGGCCATTACCCACCTTGGCACCACATGGATGATGCTAGCATTTAGCTGAACAAGATACTAATGAGAATGCTCACATAGTGGGGTGGTCAGAAGGGTTTCTAAAAAGTAAGATTTTTGTAAATAATCTTAGAGAAACATAATTTACTAAAAAAAAAATTTTTTCACTTGAATACATTCCCCAATCAAGCCATGTTAAAACTCAAGATTGGTTCCATTTGGAAACAGAGTGAATGCTTTGGGTTCAATGAGATCAGAAAGGTCCAAAAGAACTTTGAACTTATAAACTGTGTCTCATAAGTGAAATGGAGATGTTCATGACAGGGATATGAAAAAAATTCATTAAGACCAAGACTGACAGCATATTCAGCTCATCGAATGGAGAGGTGGACTGAACACTCACTGTCTCTATCTTGAATTCGTGGAGGTGACTTCATTTGATAATGGAACTCGACTTGCTTTCTGAAAAAGAAAACAGCCTTGAATAAAACCCTGGAGAATGTGGTCTCTTGGTCTTTGCTCAAGCTCCACCTGATTTTTAAAAAATTTATTTATGAGCAATCTCATTTCCTGTTGTAGAAAGACATCCGTCTCCCTGCCTGATGGTACAACCAGGAGGTAAAAAAAGGAGAGGATGAATGAACCCTGAAGCTCCTCTGAATGACCTGGATTCTGAGGAATATGGAGATAAAGTGAGCTAAAATTCAGTTTCTCATCTTATTGGTGCACATGTGACTGAAAAAACCCCGTCCTGAGGCCACTTAACATACTTTCACACCGATGGGGTGGTGGGGTGGGGCGGTTCCAAATGCCCATGTGGCTTCAGCGGTGAGGTGGAGGGGTCGTTTCTCAGCTGCCTGGCTCTGAACTTATTCTATTCCTCCTCCAAAGCACTGGCAACCCAAACAGGTCATCTAGAAATGGAGGGAACATGAGAAACATGGATTGCAGACATGTGACACATATCAGGAGTATATTATCTGAACCCCTCAAAGTATTGGCAATGGTATTGTGAACAGCCCTGGTCAATGACCATAACAATCCTGGCTGTCACTTCCCAAGACATATAAACAGCTGCTATATTCTTTTCAAGTGATGGGAGAACTTAAGGCATCTATCACCTTAAATCTAGCTGATTGAGGAAGGAACCAAAATGGATCACATCTTTTCCTCCTCATTGAGATCAATTTTTTAGAGCCATGGTAGGGGGTGGTGGGCATTCTGAAGTAGCCAACACCTTATAAATGTGCTCAATGCCGGCCTGAAAGCAAAGCTTCAATCCACTCTATGGTTGGATCCGAGTTATGATGTGAAGGATGGTGGATTTAAAGTTATGTCTCACTTACCATGCATTGAGGCCCAATCTGAGTCTACCTGCAGCTCTGTAGAAGGCATACCAGGTGATATGAAGACTCAATTCCATCCCTATAAAAATGTCACTAGCTTTCCCTGGACAAGCATTTTAAGGATTGCTATCTGGTTTACCCAGTGAATGGTTGGCTTGGAAACTAGAGGTATAGAAGATGGTCTGGCTATCACTGGTAGTGGTTGCTCCATGGGCCTGGCTGAAATCTGTCACAGAAAGGACATGTTTCTGACAGTACAGTTAGATGGATGGATCTATCACTAATGTCCACATAAATCATAGATTGCTTGACTGATTCAATGAAAAGAGGGTCATGTTGGAATGACCAGACATCCAGTGATGCCTGAATAGCTGGTGTTGTTTTATTATGCATTAGAACCAATGGATCTGGTACAAATCAGTCGCATCTTGACTTATAGGCCTGGAGACCATGCATGGATATTCTGGGTTCTTATGCCCACTGGGCTGCCTAAAATTGGGAAACACTCTCCCAACAAGTTGGAAATGCAAGCAACAAAATAGTTGGTTGGGCTGTCTTCTCAAAAACTCTCTTGTAGTGGACAGTCCATGACAGCTGGATGGCCAGTAACTGTGCAGTGGTATAAGGAGGTGGATCCAATTGATCCAATACAAACCCCATGTGCCATGAATTACAGGCCCCATGGCCATGCTGAGATATGTCAAGAAGGCTTATGTCTACTGAGCTGCCTAAAATTAGAAATACTCCCCAATGAGATGTGTTTGCCAACAATAAACATTAGATTGTTTTCCTTGACTTATTCCAGCTTTCCTTTCTTTCAATGTCATATGTACTTATTCTCTGAATGTGCACAACATAATTTATACTTTTACTCCTAACAATCTGTAATATAATGTAATACACAAATCTGTATTATAATTACAATGTATTTAGTGTGGTGGCTGATATTGATATCTAGCATTGGTGCATCATATATGCATTTAGTATTATAATTTAGCAAATCAGTATGTGAATAACTAGCTATTACAACAGGTCATACTTCCTCTGACCATGTAATACAGATGGTGCATATCACTGGTGGAGTATACTTCCTCTGACCATGTGTTACAGATGGTGCATATCACTGGTGGTGTATACTTCCTCTGACCATGTGTTACAGATGGTGCATATCACTGGTGGTGTATACTTCCTCTGACCATGTATTACAGATGGTGCATATCACTGGTGGTGTATACTTCCTCTGACCATGTATTACAGATGGTGCATATCACTGGTGGTGTATACTTCCTCTGATCATGTATTACAGATGGTTCATATCACTGGTGGTGTATACTTCCTCTGACCATGTGTTACAGATGGTGCATATCACTGGTGGTGTATACTTCCTCTGACCATGTGTTACAGATGGTGCATATCACTGGTGGTGTATACTTCCTCTGACCATGTGTTACAGATGGTGCATATCACTGGTGGTGTATACTTCCTCTGACCATGTATTACAGATGGCACATATCACTGGTGATGTGTACTTAGTACAAACAAAAAACAAGAGTAATAGTAGACTTCCATTCTCTAAAGTTGCATATATGGCATTTAAATGACATTCTGCTGAAACAATATAAGAAGAGAAATCAAAGCATATACAAGTAATTCAAGTTACTAACTCTCTAGTATAACTTAAAATCTTGCAATTTGGCAGAACTTGTAAAAAGAAATATATACAACATGCAGAAGAATGATTAATTCACACAATCTATCCAAAAGGAATGTTGGATGGATCAATTAGAACACAAAAATAGCTTGGATTATTGGATGATAAACTGTACAATGTTATCCAATGCAGCAGCAAAGTTAAAAACTAGTGACACCTTTGCAGTTCCAAGGGGAGATAGCGGGGAAGAGTTATTGCTCTTTGTCTATTGAAATAGAAAAATATCTTTCAGAAGGGCTGGATTTGCAAGGTAGCAGGACAATATTCCCAATGTAATGTGATCTGGGAACATATTTGAAGTAGAAATGCTATATAACCAAATAAATATAATACAATATTGGTATTAGGAACAAAACATGCAATACATCAACGAAAATTGAAGAAACTGTCATGAAAAGATGAGCCAAAACAATTCACTCAAAATTTGGTCACGATGATTGTCCTAATTTGATGTTTATGTCATGATTGTAGGTAAATATGAAATATCCTATAAGCATCAGGTTCTTTGTGCAGGTATTAATGCCCATACATCTTTGACAATAAAGGAAAATAGTGTTATATATTCATTTTGTAATCACTTGTGTTTCATGAAAATTCAGTTTGACCTTGTCTGTCTCTATACTAACAGTGATCACTAGCAGTCTCTTTTAAATATTTGTATAAATTATTCTTCTTTCCTGATGCAATTAAAGTCTTTGGATGTATTTTGATTCTCTTTAACTAGAATGAATTGCATTTTCTAGATGCATTGTATATAAAGGGCAATACCAAACACCATCATTTTCTCAGTTATTTCTATATTGCTGGTGTCAGGTACAAAGGGCTTATTGTAGGCTGTTGGTTGGCACAAGGCTTATAACATGGCAAGTGTTCAATGTTTCTGTCAACATGTTGATTTAACATAGCCAGCAGTAAGTAGTTCAATGTGTTTACAATATAAGGAGGCTTAACTACAGTCAAAACTGCTAAGAATTGATCCACAGCAAAATGTCAAGCTAATGGACCTGTTTCTATAACACATGACACATGTCATTCTTTCACTCAAGAAAACAATTTTTACTCTAATATACTTTAGCACTCAAAAAACTTCAGTTTTGTAGCTGTCAGCTAAGTCATTTCTTCCTATAATCTTAAGTGACTCAATTACTTTTGCCATTTGTAAGCTGCCTCTTTGGTTTAGATGATAAAGAAGCTGATATATCTGTTCACGCACATTGCGATGGTCAATCTCAACCTGTTCTATCTCACACTCTGTAACTGAAAGTAAATAGAAAGGAGTGAGTACAAATCGTGCACAAGAGTTTAAGAACTCAACATAGATATATTAAAGAGATACAAATCTGCATGTGTATCAGCTTCAATCCCATGATATTTACCAAGTTATCTGATGCTTTCATTTCTCTGTATATTAATGGTATAATAACAATTTAAGATGAAAGAGATTGCTTAGCATTTTAAGAAAACTGCAACATAATATGACATCTACTTCTATTTTCATCACAATTCTTAATTTTAATGACATACATTATATCATGTTTAATTACCACAATTTATACTTGTACTCTTTAATATAATGTAATATATAAATCTGTAAAATAATGTAATAAACAAATCTGTGATATAATGTAATAAACAAATGTGATATAATGTAATACACCAATCTGTAATATAATGTAATAAACAAATCTGTGATATAATGTAATACACAAATCTGAAGTATCAGCCTAACAGTGTGTGTGTGTGATTTGGATTTTTAACATAGCTTTAACAATGTTTCAGTCATCTAATTACAATGTATTTAGTGTGGCAGTTTATAGTGATGTCTAGCACCAGGGCATCATCAGCAGACTTGTAGCATATGTCTCACCCAGTCATATTATCCTGACAACAGTCCAACCAGTCCTGACACTAACTTCTTAATGCTGAGCACCTACCAGTACCATTTTTACTCTTAATGCTGAGCGCCTAGCACTGCATCTGTCAGTATAATTTTAACCTCTTAATGCTGCATACTAAATGAGGCAGTTGCCAATACCATTTGTACCTCTTAATGTTGAGTGCTTAGTAAGCCAGCTGCCAGTACCATTTGTACCTCTTAATGTTGAGTGCTTTGTAAGGCAGCTGCCAGTACCATTTTACCTCTTAATGCTGAGTGCTTAGTAAGGCAGCTGCCAGTACCATTTTACCTCTTAATGCTGAGTGCTTAGTAAGGCAGCTGCTAGTACCATTTTACTTCTTAATGCAGAGTGCTTTGCCAGTACCATTTTACCTCTTAATGCTGAGTGCTTAGTAAGGCAGCTGCTAGTACCATTTTTACCTCTTAATGCTGAGTGCTTAGTAAGGCAGCTGCTAGTACCATTTTAACTCTTAATGCTGAGTGCTTAGTAAGGCAGCTGCTAGTACCATTTTTACCTCTTAATGCTGAGTGCTTAGTAAGGCAGCTGCTAGTACCATTTTACCGCTTAATGCTGAGCACTAAATGAAGCAGCTGCTAGATTAGCCTATGAACGTGAACACAGATTAAATTGTATCACAACACATTATTATCAGCTCCTTGAGGGAAAAAAAGTATACAACTATTCTATTATTTGATTCAATCAATCTCACCGTTGTGTTCATGTATGAAATTAATCCAATGAATAAAAAGGTTTTCTCACTAAAAGCTTTCACAAATCATATATATTCAACTCCTTTTTATATTTAAATTTCGTATGAAAACAGTATATTCAGACCTTATGAATAAATAAACTGAAAAGAATAATCATTTAACAAGTCTCAGGGATATTAAGATTAAACAAAACAAAAACCTGTCCAAACATTGGGCCATTTTAAATATGTAACTTGAATCTTGTGCAACACAAAGTCACAGAATAGATTAACAGACCTGATAAGCATCTGAAGAAGAATTTCCAGTTATGAGAGATGAGATCTAGAGACAGCTTTTGCAACAGAGGGTTTGTGATGCCTGAAATAGAAACATTTGAGTTACAGAGACATGTTTGACTATAGATCAACAAACTATCCTTGAATTCGTCTGGTATCTTTATTCATGTCTTCCACCATATAAAGTGTTCGGCACATTTAATTTGTATTATTTGGTAGTTATTTTCTCCATAACTTTATGTTTTGTTGTAACTGTATTTTGGACTTGACCCTGACCAAAATCAAGTTTAGATTGTACCTGACCAGTAACATTTATTTTGTAAACAACATAATACATAGAAGGGGCCCCGACTGGCCGAGTGGTCTAAAGCGCTTTCCATTAGGGATCACTGCCGTCTCACCTCTGTCTGTTTGGGTTCGAGTCTAAGATTCGGCTAATGTAGTTATGTGAGAAAGCTTGCCAGTAGCTTCTTGTGGGTTGGTGGTTCTTTCTGTGGGTTTGCCAGGGTTCTTCCTCCATGCTGAAAAAAGGCGCTAAACCCTAAAACAACAACAACAATAAAATACATAGATAATATTTCTACAATGGTTGTGGATTAAGTATTCAGATCATTACTAATGTAAATATGTTTATCTTAATCTTAGTTTTGGACACTGATATTCCACCATGGAATTACCTAGTGTACCTGATGTTTCCCATGTCCTTCATTATCATTTTAGTCATTGTGAATTCAGACAAAAAGATTTTGGGATGATATTACTGTGATACACCAAAAGACTGTAAGCACATGATCACAATCCAGATCACAGACACATTAGCAGAGACATTGTCCTAATCAACACATTCAATATTGGAATATATTTGGACTTGTGATACAACTTTTAGCACTATTTGGGATTTAATTCACAATACTGAAAATCATTTTTAAATTTTCACTTTGTATTCTAGGGAAATAAATTGTTGATTTTACAAACTAGTTAGTTATTACTTAGTTTAAGACTACAGAGCCGTTACCAGTCGAGTGGCCGAGTGGTTTAATGCACTCTCTGTTACATATCACTGCCATCTGACCTCTGCGTGGGTTCGAGTCTAGGATTCAGCCAATGTTTGTATGTGAGAAAGCTTGCCAATAGCTTCTCGTGGGTTGGTAGTTATTTCCAGGGGTTTATCCAGGTTCGTCCTCCACCATTAATAATGGCCACCATGTATAGCATATCTTGTGCTGAAAAATAGCATTAAACCTTACAACAACAACAAAGTCACAATCATAGTGTTACGTGCTTAGGCTCAAATAAGCAGCAACACAGAAAGAGTGAAAACTAACAAGCTTGTACAACTTGAACAATGAATTTATTAAGTACAAATCTTGTATAAGAGAACATAAATAAACTTGCTGTTTTAGAGAATCAAATCCAACATTAATCCAATATAGAATTCACAAAAATAATCCACTAAAGGAATTGCAAGAGTCCTGATAAATAAATGTTTTAATAGTTCCAGATTCGAATCTTGATGATGTAATCCAAAATGGCTGATGATGTCACGTGATGCAGTTCTTGTTTTATAATCATCCAAATGAAATTATGAAACACATGTCCTTTTCCAGATAAATACAATAAATTTTCTTGCTCCAACAAATTTACACAATTCCCTGTACAACGTAATTATAACTCAAACAGAAAACACAACTTAACATCATAAAAGCCTAACATCTACTGAACTGTTCTATCCCAAACAATAATTTATATACCTGTTTTTCTTAAGTAAACAAGTGATCGCGTGATTTTATGGAAGTTCATGGAAGGTCACAGAAAGAGGCTGCCTTCACTAAATCACGTACTCAAAGAAAGATCTAGATATTTCCTACCCCCAAAAACTATAAATAAAAAGTTGTCCTTGAAATTAACCAATAGTTTTAGAAGCTTGTTGACAATGTCTAAAGCAGGGTCAGGTATTAGGTCAACAAGCCAAGGTCAAAAACTTGTTTACAGTTAAAGGATTAATCTCCCAATTAATTCATTTTAAAGGCAAAATGACAAATTTGGATTTAACATTCAAAAATAAATAATTTAAATCCAATAGACGTAACACCTTCCCCCATAAAATAAAAAGAAAGGTTTATATGATAAAACTTTCTTTTTATCACAAACCAATTTACATCTGAGGTTAAAAGAACTAGTATAAATTACACAGTATAATAAATTGTTATACACGGGAAAGAGCATCTACAATTATATTATCAAGAAATAGTCTCAACCTTTTAACTTGTCCATGTCCCACAAAATGTCCCAAGAAAGCCAATCTAGCAGGGCAGAACTCACTTTTAAATAAATTAACAGTCAGACACGCATTAGTGAGTCTGTCAAAGAATTTTCTAATTGTTGCTAGATGTTCTCTCCAGGTGTCGTTGTAGATGATGTCACAAATTTCTAGACCAGAGATGATCATTTTTATGAGACGTTGAAATGGACTTTCTTTATATTGGTAGAGTCCATTTGGAGTCACAATGTTGAGTTTTCCTTTGCTCTTTCCGTAGTGGAATCTGCCAAAATCCTTTCAGAAGGTCAAATTTTGGTGACATACTTGGCATTCCCAATTTTATCAATACAATTAAAAAATTGTCAATTCTTGGTAATGGGAATGAATCTGTTTTTGTCACTCTTCACCTTCCTTTAATCAGTGCACATACACAAAGTTTTATCTGGTTTTGGAACAAGTATGCATGGTGAACTCCAATCACTTTTACTGGGCTTGATAAAATCATTCTCCAGCAAATACTGAATTTCCTTTTTCAAGTATTCCTGTTTGAGTGGACTCATCCTGCATGGATGCTGTTTGGAATTCTCAATTTCAACGTCATGAAAATTACATAAGTGCTCATATAATAATAATAACTTTCAGTTCATTTCTTTCTTGCACTTGCAAATGTGAAAGTTTCTGGTCTAGATTTTTCATAATTTCTAAATTCCAACAATTTGTCGCTCCAATGTCAGTAGAATTTGATGATATTTCTTCATTGAGTGGGACAGGTACAACTAAATTAATTACATATTTAACATGGCTATCTCTTTCAATATACTGGTACTCCTATAATTAATTTAGATCCCAGGAGCACTAATACTATAATTTAACTAATTCATTTTCTTCTTAACTTTGTAAGGGCCGTATTATCTAATTTGAAGTAAAGTAAGAAGAATGAACAAGAGTAACACAACTCCATTATCAGACCCAAAAGTTCTCTCCCTTGTAGTTCTTTCAAACCATAGTTTAATTTTTAACTTGAATTGCTGAATTGGGCATTCATTCATGACTTGCTGGAAAATTCCAGACATGAAGTTTGAACCTTGATCAAACTGAATAGATTTGGGAAGGCCATACTGAGTAAAAAACTTTATCAAAGCTTTTACTGTAGTTTTAAATTTTATATTCCTCAACGGAATAGCCTCTGGAAACCTTGTTGACGCACACATTATGGTCAACAGGTATTGGTTACCTGACTTGGTCTTATGTAAGGGATCTACACAATCTACCATAATTCTACTAAATGGTTCGTCAAAGGCAGGAATAGGTTGCAGATGAGCCTTAGGTATCTTCTGATTGGGTTTTCCTACCATTTGACAAGTATGACAAGACCTACGGTATTTGACAACATCACTTTTGATTTTTGGCCAATAGAAGTGAGTCAAGATCTTGTGATACGTTTTATTAATCCCTAAATGACCAGCCAAAGGAGTTTCATGGGCCAGATTAAGTATTTCTTGTCTGTAAAGTTTTGGAACTACTATTTGAAGTTCACTGACCACTCATCACCAGCAGGTACCTCAGAAGGTCTCCATTTTCTCATAAGAATTCCATTTTTAATGAAATAACAGACAGGAACTTCAGTGACTTCAGTCTCATTAATGGCCCTTTGAAACAAACAGGAGATCTCAGGATCATTTTCCTGTTCGACAACAAGTGACTGTCGTTTATCACCCTGATTAAGAGAATGAGTTGTTAAAAGAAGATCACTATGATCAATACCTTCTGATTGATCTAAACCAAGAGTAAAAGTTACCTCATCAAAAACCTGACCTGAAGGAATGCAGCCCCCTTTAACATCATTCTCAAGATCATCACCCTGATTTGAATAAAGAGAATGTATTGTTAAAAGAGGATCACTAAGATTAATACTTTCTGATTGATCCAAACAAGAAGTAAAAGTGACCTCATCAAAAGCCTGACCTATACATATGTCAGCCAAAGGAATACTGCCCTTTTTTTACTTCTTTCTCAAGAGCTTTCTTTGCCATAGCTCTGGTAACTGTACAAGCTTGAAATATATCAGGGATTTCTTTTTCAATTGGATCAACTTTCTGATCCAAATTAGGCTTGTCAGTTACAAGTGGATTAACCACAACCTTGTCCCCAGCTAAGTCGTTGCCTAGCAATAAATCGATGCCCTCAACAGGTAAAACCGAGACTGTTCCGATTGTCACAGGTCCTGACACTAAGTCTGATGACAAATTTACACAATGGAGAGGAACATTAACAACGCCGCTCTCTACTCCCTGAATAAGAACACTTTCATTTATAAGAAGACTTCTCAGAAAAAGGCAAAGTACCTGACAATAAAAGACTCTGAGAAGCTCCTGTGTCCCTTAAAATTTTAATAGGGGTGGGATTGGCTGAATCACCCAAGAATGATATAGAACACTTCGATATGAATGGTTCATAATTCTCCATAATAAAATCAGACTGGGTTTTATTAGACCCAACAAATGTATTGCTTTCAATACATGACTGTGACCTTGACCTCTTGGAAATAAGAGTATTTGGTACAGGTCTGTCTTGATCCTGATGCCTATTTTTCAATTGATAGCAATCAGAAATAACGTGTCCTTCTTTCTTTCAATAGGTACACGTCGGAAGAGACAAGGATTTAGAATCAAACTTCTCTGAAGTCTGATTTTTGAAAGTTGTGTTAGTTTGAGTTTTAGAAGGGCTTGAATTAGGCGGAAATACTTTTATGCCAAAAGATTGTTGAGCAGAAGTCTTGTTAACAAAAGAAACTTTATGTGTCAAAGAATATTTGTCAGCTGCTCAAGCAGCATTTTCCAAGGTTTCAATCTTATGCTCATCAAGATAAGTCCTAACATCACTATGGACACAGTTTTTGAACTCTTCAATTAATATAATTTGCTTGAGATTTTGATAATCTTATTTGACTTTCTTGGCTAAACACCATCTATCAAACATCTGCTCTTTTTCTCTAGCAAATTCGACATGAGTTTGTCCAGCTTCTTTTCTGTAATTTCTGAACTTTTGCCTATAAGCTTCAGGAACTAACTCATAACCTCTTAAAATGCATTCTTTAACCACATCATAATCACCACTTTGCTGAACGGACAGTGAACAGTAAATATCACTAGCCCTACCAGTAAGTACACATTGTAATAACATGGTCCAATATTCTCTTGGCCACTTTAAATTTTCAGCAACTTTCTCAAAACGAAGGAAGTATTTGTCTACTTCTTCTTCTCTGAAAGGGGGCACTAATCTAATATTCCTTGTTATATCAAAATTTAAATTTGGATTTGAAGTATGACGGAGTTTTTCACTTGCCAGCTCTAATTCTTTCATTTTAATTTCATATTGTAATTGTCTTTCTTTCTCCCTTTCTTGTCTCTCTCTTTCTTCTTTTTGTAATTCAATTTGCCTTTCTTTCTCTTTTCTCTCTCTATCAATCCGCATTTGCTCCTTTTGTAATTCAATCTGCTTTTCTTTCTCCTCTCTCTCTATGAATCCGCATCCGCTCTTTTTGTAATTCAATCTGCCTTTCTTTCTCCCTTTCCTGAAATTCCAGCTTCCTTAACTCTAATTCCATCTGGAATTTTAATTCTAATTCTTTTAATTTTATGTCAATGTCTGATGTAGACTTACTGACCGAAATCAAAGCACTTTGTTCCAACATATCCTTTACCACCAAATACTGGACCAAAATCTTTTTGATATCTTGTTTTGTTAAAGAAGCCTCGACTTCAGATTAGAAAGATTAAATTTTGTGGCAAGTTGAATCAACTCATCTTTTTTGAAAAGATCTAATTGCTCCTGGGTAGGATTAGAAAGAAATATTTCTACCTTAGATGTCATTTTGATACAAGCCTGTCAGTCTCACTAAAGATTTAAAATTTTTCAAAAACTAGGGGAAATTCAAATTTAAATTCCAATTTATTCAAATCTCAATCTCAATCCAGAAGATAGCCACCATTGTCTATGTTACGTGCTTAGGCTCGAATAAGCAGCAACACAGAAAGAGTGAAAACTAACAAGCTTGTATAACTTGAACAATGAATTTATTAAGTACAAATCTTGTATAAGAGAACATAAATAAACTTACTGTTTTAGAGAATCAAATCCAACATTAATCCAATATAGAATTCACAAAAATAATCCACTAATGGTATTGCAAGAGTCCTGATAAATAAATGTTCTAATAGTTCCAGATTCGAATCTTGACGATGTAATCCAAAATGGCTGACGATGTCACGTGATGCAGTTCTTGTTTTATAATCATCCAAATGAAATTATGAAACACATGTCCTTTTCCAGATAAATACAATAAATTCTCTTGCTCCAACAAACTGACACAATTCCCTGTACAAGGTAATTATAACTCGAACAAAAAACACAACTTAACATCATAAAAGCCCAACATCTACTGAACTGTTCTATCCCAAACAATAATTTATATACCTGTTTTTCTTAAGTAAACAAGTGATCGCGTGATTTTATGGAAGTTCATGGAAGGTCACAGAAAGAGGCTGCCTTCACTAAATCACGTACTCAAAGAAAGATCTAGATATTTCCTACCCCCAAGAACTAAAAATAAAAAGTTGTCCTTGAAATTAACCAATAGTTTTAGAAGCTTGTTGACAATGTCTAAAGCATGGTTAGGAATTAGGTCAACAAGCCAAGATCAAAAAACTTGTTTACAGTTAAAGGATTAATCTCCCAATTAATTCATTTTAAAGGCAAAATGACAAATTTGGATTTAACATTCAAAAATAAATAATTTAAATCCAATAGACGTAACAATAGCAACAAAAATCATTTTGGCATGAAAAGTAGGTCATTGCAATTTGTTTATCTACGGAATAATTTTTAATACTGCATGCTGAGTGACAGAACAAAACAGGTACGGATTTTCATTTTCGTATGATAATTTGATACTTTCAATGGTTTCAAAAGGATTAAGTTATACCCAAACAAGCTTTTCATGTAATATGTATTTAATTTTATTATTTCCCTTCATTATTTCTGTGGATGGGAAACAATAAAACAATATGTGCAGATAAACATAAATTAACAGATATACAGTCACTTTCCAATTCTTCTAACATATTTATTGTGTTTGTTACTGTTTCCATTTGATTCATTTGATGAATTTAAACCTTTGACCATACAAAATTAGGGCCTAACCGAGTTGATAATTTTTGCTGAGTACCGAATCAGAGTATTTGGATGTACTATTTGCCAGATCCAGGCACGAACCGAGTAGTAGGTGCGACTCCTGAGAGTACTGCTTGTTTCATTATCGTATGCAAAGCTTAAAACTTTTTGTGTACCGTATATATCGCCTATTAGATGAAAAATTGTATTATTAACAAAAATTATTATGTATTAAAAAACTTTTGTTTGTAAAAAGTTTGATACTTATTGAATTATTTTACTTGTAACCATTTGTGCACATAATATTTGCTGAGGCTAATACTTCAGAATAGTACCAAAAAAAACGGATATTCGGCCGAAGTGAATGTCCGAGGCCATTTACGGTTAGGCCCTAATCAAAATACTCTTTATGAGTCATGTGCTAACTAATATATGGAACAAATAATTTAAAAAAGGTCATTGTGTGTATGGGACCAGACAGACCATTTTTTAAAAATCAGATCAGAGATGATATAAAAAATGGACTATATCAAGAAATATCTCATTCAACAGAGAAATCATGTCTGAATATTACAAATTTTAAACCCACATGTAAATATTCTTGTAAGTAAACATTAGTGTTCTATGGATACAAAACAAAATTATGCCAAAAACATCAAATTTTTCATGTAGGTTATTATGCTATCAATTTTTTAGCTGTTGTAATAAAGACTTAATTTAACAATGCCAAATACAGTATGCATCAATACCAGGTCCCAAAAAATAGCCCTCAGATCCAAAACTAGCCCTCAAAAGTTAAATTGCCAGATTCAGAATTTCCCTCAAAACCTAAAAATGCCAGATCCTAAAGCAGCCACAAAAACAAATTCAAATGCCAGATCCTAAAGCAGCCTCAAAACCAAAATTAAATTGCCAGATCCTAAAGCAGCCTCAAAACCAAGATTAAATTGCCAGATTCAAAAATAAAAAACCCATTTTAGAAAAGTTGGTTTCAAACAAATATTAGTTCATGGATATTTGCCCATAATTATTTCAATTCTTTAGCATTTTGCAATATTTTTCATCTGATGGAATACCAACTAGTAGTTAAGAGATGGTTACAAAAAAAAAAGAGGGAATTTAATGTAAATAATTGATGTTTATAAAAAGAATGGATTCAAGACAATTGCTAGGTCATTCACAGATGGTCACTGCAATGTCAATGTTTACAATGGTAGCTTATTGTACAAAGATATTTTCTATAGATATGGCTACAATATTGGTATACACTAACAGCCAATCAATAACTGGGACTGTCTGATGCATTAGCTCTGTTATTAGTGTAAAATTAATATTCAAATATCTACATGAAAAATAATATAATAACCTGTGCCACTCATGTGAACCATTGCTCTGTCTTCATCCAGGAAATTTCCTTGACCAGGTGATGGATTCATACTCGTTGACACGTATCCGGATTCAGCAGTAACACTGGAATCTTGAGAATGTCTGAGGCTTGCACTTTTTTGTGTACTAATTTTTCCTTGAGAATCAATATATTTGTCACAGTCCGGTGTTTTTGCTATAGGATTAATACAGCTATTCACAGTGTCTTGACTCTTTTCCTTTTCTCCCGTAAAAGGAACTCCTTCTGAGCTGCAAGAGAAATTAATAAACATACTTTTAATTGAAAGAAACTCTATATGGATACATTTTAACCACTGCTTTAAAAATTTACTTTTACCACAAAACACATAATATTATTGTTTCCCCTTTAATCTTGACTTCACAATACCATCATTAGTAAGTGATTTTTGATGTGCACGTTTCATATCTGTAAGTAAAAGGTGGCATCCATTTGAGTATTAACTCATTCAGCCTCGATCCTGTCAATACATGTGATTTGGTTTCTGCATTCAATGGATAATCCTGTGTTTGCACAATTTGAATGTGTAGTAGATACAATGTCTCTGACTGATTAGAAATGTGTTTTTTTTCCTCCAAGAATCAGACCAATATTAACCGATCAGAATTGATTTAACTTTCCTTTGTGTAACTTGAACTGTTCAGAAACCAAGGGTTACTAATTGAGAGCAGTTTCGCTACACATATTTTGTTCATGAAAAATAATAAATGACTGTGGACATAAGACTTGATGATGGTGAAAGCGAAAATGAAGAGTTTAAGCTCGAAAATATTGAGCAAGGAAAGGAAAAATATGTTTGGCAGTTGGATATTTTGTGAGATTTAGATTCGGACATAGAAGTTTCTGAGAGTGAGTCATCAAAAAAGGATGCCGATAGCGATGATGATAGTTCTTCCATATCTAGCAGATTGTAGCGATTATGTTAATTTCGTAAATAGTGCATAAAAAAGCAATAAATGTTTGTGAAATGGTGGTTTAATCTTGACGTAATTTCCCTTTCAACTGCCCAAGGGATAGCTTTATATTAAGTCCAATCATGATTGTTTACCATTTATACATGCTACATATAATAGGTATATACTGAAATTGGTGGGCTTTTATTGTTTAGTTTTTTTTTTTTGTTTGGGGGGGGGGGGGTTTGTAGTTGGAGGGAGACTGATTATTCGAAACATGATTGAGTCACGAGGTTAGGGAGTGCAAA
Organism: Unio delphinus; assembly: GCA_029339505.1. Taxonomy (NCBI): domain Eukaryota; kingdom Metazoa; phylum Mollusca; class Bivalvia; order Unionida; family Unionidae; genus Unio; species Unio delphinus. The sequence continues at coordinate 3,550,637 of JAQISU010000139.1, forward strand.
ATTGTATTTTCAGCATGAAATGCCATGCCAATTTGAATAAAATCTGATCGTAGTTTCACAAAGTCAAATGGTGGTCTGATTTAAATTGCAGGGACTCGTATCACTCCTTACAATTTAACTGTCAGTCACACTTACAGTATAAAATAATAAGCTATATGACTGACAGTTAAAATGTAAGCACCAATACAAGTCCCAGTGAATTGTGATTTAGATTGCAACATGTCAGGTATGTCAACATCATGAAAATATATTTACACATCTCATCAGCATGATAAATGTTTCTTCAGGCAAATTAATTTTTTCCAAACAAGCTCAACAGGTAACTCACTTGAAATACAGGATAGACCCGATCTAAATACAGAGGGACCCTGTGTATTGGGTTATCAGATTTGTTCAGCACTGCATATCCTTGGAATTATTACATCCCTGATTAGTTACAAAAGACATAGCCTTGGAATTATTATGTCCCTGATTAGTTAGAAAGACATATCCTTGGAATTATTATGTCCCTGATTAGTTAGAAAGACATATTCTTGGAATTATTATGTCCCTGATTAGTTAGAAAGACATATGTTTGGAATTATTATGTCCCTGATTAGTTAGAAAGACATATCCTTGGAATTATTATGTCCCTGATTAATTAGAAAGACATATCCTTGGAATTATTATGTCCCTGATTAGTTAGAAAGACATATCCTTGGAATTATTATGTCCCTGATTAGGTAGAAAGACATATCCTTGGAATTATTATGTCCCTGACTAGACATAACCTATTATATTATGTTGTGTTATGTTACATTATTTAGCTGACCCTGTCCAGTGATGGTTTGTAAATAACATGAATGACTATTAGGATTATTATCTTCAACTGTGTCAAGGCCATTTGAATTTCTTCATATGCTAAATCTTATGTAATGTGTTGTTTGTCACACATTTAATGCACGTCTTAATTGCTCTAAAACCATAAACTTCTGACCTTCATCCAGGTTTTCTTTTACGTCTTTTAATTTTTATTTAATCTGTTTGCTAGAAAATTAGTATTAGTGTGACAACATCTGCTCAGAATCAAGCTGCATTATTGTTAAAAAGAACTGAAATAGTGTAAAACTACTTAATAATTTCAATTATTCTTCTATGGAACTAGAAAGTGCAAAAATTTTATATTCTTTGACAGAGACATGGATTTATAGTGAAATTCAAATAAGGATATACTCTTGGATTGTTTTATAGTGATCCAATAAAAGACTTTTGGCACATCACCAAGATACAGGCCATCACAGGCACAGGCACATCAACACTTCCAGTATTAAATCATTTGGACTCGCGTCTGAAACTCTAAGATTATTTGGGATTCAATTCACAAAACCATAAATTTACTTTTTAAAAATTTGTTTTCACCTTGTAATTTAGAGGAAATAATTATTTGCTTAATTTTACAAAGCTGGTTGCTTTTCAGTCTTTTCTGTTACTTATTTTAAAACTGCAGAAATGTAGTAAAAGAAAACAATAACATGTCATTTCTGACAAAGTAACAATAACCACGATAACCTTGTATGAATAATAGGAAGGAAATAATCAAGTCTAAAATGTTAGTCATTGATTTACACATACCTAAGCAATTTGTCTGTAAAATTTACATTTATTCCTTTCTAGCATATCTAGTGCCACCAGCATTCAAAGGGATTGCTCTTAGTGCCTTGTTGAAAGTACATTTCCATTTAACCTATACAGTGCCATTAGCATTTGAAAGGATCACTCCAGTCACCTGATGAAACTGACACAACATAACTTTGCTGAAATTGGTGCTGCTCAGATGCTGAATATGGTACATATCAAGTAAGAAGACACAACTTAGCAATGACTGATAATGATCAGACTGCTGAATATCGTACATACCAAGTAAGAAGACGTGACTTTGCATTGACTGATAATGATCAGACTGCTGAATATCGTACATACCAAGTAAGAAGACACAACTTAGCAATGACTGATAATGATCAGACTGCTGAATATCGTACATACCAAGTAAGAAGACACGACTTAGCAATGACTGATAATGATCAGACTGCTGAATATGGTACATATCAAGTAAGAAGACGTGACTTTGCATTGACTGATAATGATCAGACTGCTGAATATGGTAAATACCAAGTAAGAAGACATGACTTTGCAATGACTGATAATGATCAGATTGTTGAATATGGTACATACCAGGTAAGAAGACACAACTTGGCAATGACTGATAATGATCAGACTGCAAAACACCATACATAACAAGCATAGCAACCTCAAATAGTTTAAGCAGGCAATAGTAAGAAACCTACAGTGAATTATGAATACCAGATTATATAGACCTTAGAAAGTTATCCTGAACAATTATAATGAACACATTAATCAAACCTTAGAAAGTTATCCTGAACAATTATAATGAACACATTAATCAAACCTTAGAAAGTTATCCTGAACAATTATAATGAACACATTAATCAAACCTTAGAAAGTTATCCTGAACAATTATAATGAACACATTAATCAGAACTTAGAAAGTTATCCTGAACAATTATAATGAACACATTAATCAGAACTTAGAAAGTTATCCTTAACAATTATAATGAACACATTAATCAGAACTTAGAAAGTTATCCTGAACAATTATAATGAACACATTAATCAGACCTTAGAAAGTTATCCTTAACAATTATAATGAACACATTAATCAAACCTTAGAAAGTTATCCTGAACAATTATAATGAACACATTAATCAGAACTTAGAAAGTTATCCTGAACAATTATAATGAACACATTAATCAGAACTTAGAAAGTTATCCTGAACAATTATAATGAACACATTAATCAGAACTTAGAAAGTTATCCTGAACAATTATAATGAACACATTAATCAGAACTTAGAAAGTTATCCTGAACAATTATAATGAACACATTAATCAAACCTTAGAAAGTTATCCTGAACAATTATAATGAACACATTAATCAGAACTTAGAAAGTTATCCTGAACAATTATAATGAACACATTAATCAGAACTTAGAAAGTTATCCTTAACAATTATAATGAACACATTAATCAGAACTTAGAAAGTTATCCTGAATAATTATAATGAACACTTTAATCAGAACTTAGAAAGTTATCCTGAACAATTATAATGAACACATTAATCAGACCTTAGAAAGTTATCCTGAACAATTATAATGAACACATTAATCAGAACTTAGAAAGTTATCCTGAACAATTATAATGAACACATTAATCAGAACTTAGAAAGTTATCCTGAACAATTATAATGAACACATTAATCAGACCTTAGAAAGTTATCCTTAACAATTATAATGAACACATTAATCAGACCTTAGAAAGTTATCCTTAACAATTATAATGAACACATTAATCAGACCTTAGAAAGTTATCCTGAACAATTATAATGAACACATTAATCAGACCTTAGAAAGTTATCCTGAACAATTATAATGAACACATTAATCAGAACTTAGAAAGTTTTCCTGAACAATTATAATGAACACATTAATCAAACCTTAGAAAGTTATCCTGAACAATTATAATGAACACATTAATCAGACCTTAGAAAGTTATCCTGAACAATTATAATGAACACATTAATCAGAACTTAGAAAGTTATCCTGAACAATTATAATGAACACATTAATCAGACCTTAGAAAGTTATCCTGAACAATTATAATGAACACATTAATCAGAACTTAGAAAGTTATCCTGAACAATTATAATGAACACATTAATCAGAACTTAGAAAGTTATCCTGAACAATTATAATGAACACATTATTCAAAACTTAGAAAGTTATCCTGAACAATTATAATGAACACATTAATCAGAACTTAGAAAGTTATCCTGAACAATTATAATGAACACATTAATCAGAACTTAGAAAGTTATCCTGAACAATTATAATGAACACATTAATCAGACCTTAGAAAGTTATCCTGAACAATTATAATGAACAAATTATAGAGACCTTAGAAAGTTATCCTGAACAATTATAATGAACACATTAATCAGAACTTAGAAAGTTATCCTGAACAATTATAATGAACACATTAATCAGACCTTAGAAAGTTATCCTTAACAATTATAATGAACAAATTATCGAGACCTTAGAAAGTTATCCTGAACAATTATAATGAACAAATTATAGAGACCTTAGAAAGTTATCCTGAACACATTATAATGAACAAATTAATCAGACCTTAGAAAGTTATCCTTAACAATTATAATGAACACGTTAATCAGAACTTAGAAAGTTATCCTGAACAATTATAATGAACAAATTATAGAGACCTTAGAAAGTTATCCTGAACACATTAAATAGATATTGAAAGTTATTCTGAACATGCATATACATTCATAACAATTAATGATGATATGTGCTTTTGAATATTGTTAAAATGTAAACAAAACTAAAATGGATTTTATGCACTTACTCATGTGAACAGCACTCATATTTCTTTGGATCTCTTCTGCAGTAACAAACTGTAATTAATGTGATAATCACAGCTAGAACTACACCAACAATACCACCTATCACGGCACCTAAACTGTCCTGTTTATCAGATGATCTAGGAGTCACTGAAAAAGACAGAATAAAGTTCTTACCAGCTAGTATTCCTGCAAGACAATTGAATGCACAATGAAGTAATGATTATTAAAGCAAGACAATTGAATGCACAATGAAGTAATGATTATTAAAGCAAGACAATTGAATGCACAATGAAGTAATGATTATTAAAGCAAGACAATTGAATGCACAATGAAGTAATGATTATTAAAGCAAGACAATTGAATGCACAATGAAGTAATGATTATTAAAGCAAGACAATTGAATGCACAATGAAGTAATGATTATTAAAGCAAGACAATTATGGAAGTTATGTTAAGCTAGAACTCAAGAAGAAGGACTGATAAACAAAATGGGCATGTCAAACAATCATAGATATAATTTTATAGACTTAAAGCTGTAGAAGGCCCCCAAGTGCAGTGATCTAAAGCGCTGATCATTATGGATCACTGCCATTTCACCTCTGTGTGGGTTTGAGTCTCTGATTTGGTCAATGTAGGTATGTGTGAAAGCTTGCCAGTAGCTTCTCATGGTTTGGTGGTTCTTTCCGGGTACTTTGTCCACTATTTATACTGACTGCCATGTATAGCCTATCTTGTGCTAAAAAATGATGCTAAATCCCACAACAACAACTATAGCTGTAAATTGCGAGTCTTATAAGCTCTTATCACTATAAAATAACACTTCAGATGTCATTTAAATCAAATGATCTCTGGTAGTGTTCTGCTACATAAACATCAGTTGCAAAACAACTGCAATCACAGGACACAACATAATGTTGTTACTTGCTTAACATTCCAGTCCATCTGCAATCTGCTAAGATCCAGATGTACTGTCACACAATTCGCTAGTAATTTCAGGTCTATGCAGTTTGCTAGCAGTAATCAGTAGAACAAGCAACAAAAATCCTGATCTGGTGGAACATGAGATGGCATGTCAGGGTCTAAACTGTGTGCAGCTGTAATTGACTTTTTATGATAACTCCACCAACTGATGAAAATAAGGAAGATCTTTTCGATTGAAAGCTGCATATTAATTATCAACCCAGAGGTCATCACTACTGTTGGGTATTGGTTGAAATTTTAAATTAAAATCATCAACCTTCAATATTTATAGGCTGGAGATATTTTGTATCATTTGTGAAATCACTGTCCTTTTCACATACTTGGAAACATTCCTTTATGTTCTTAAATGTCCAATTGATTACTGGCACAGTTACTGTCTGCCATGTTGTACGAAATATTAATTTTTATTAAAAATTGCAAGTTCTATATAACTTTATCCTTCAAACATATTATCCAAAAATGAACAGGAAAAATATGTTTAGTTGAAATCACAGGCTTTCCAATTTTGCCATTTTTTTAATACAAAAGAATGAGATGGTCATAATTTTATTAACAACAAAATCAAATTGGATAAACTGACATATTTTTGGTTACCAGGCTATCTTGCACAAACCAACATGTGGTCCACATTAAAGCTGTACTGATTAATCGGTCGTACTCATAATGGGGCCGATTATTAAAACAATCGGTATAATCAGTATTGGCAGAAATAATGGGTGACGATGTAAACAAATTTAAAAAATAACAAATTTCAAAATTCAATTATAACATTCATCTTAACATGGATTGAATTTTAAATCAGAATTAAATAGTTGAAATTTAGTTAGTTAAACATTTGATATGAGGGTTAACTGAAAGACAATTTATTCTACAAAGTATATACTTTTTAATACACTTATTAATACCATTCATGCACTCATCCCAATCACAGCAGCCAACCAGCCAACGAGGCCTCGTGTGGCAGTTTAACTTCCAGCATACACATTAGCAGATAGCTAGGCAGATTAGATAGCGAAATTTCCAACTACTACGAAACTATGACTCACTATAGTTAATTTGTTCTTCAGCCAGTCCTGTAATACTGCTAATCAACGAATAGCAGTGGCACGCTGAAGCAGCTGAACGATAAGATGATAGAGAAATTCAGCGACTATCAACAAAGGAGACGCCAAAACATCAAGCTTTCCATTGTGTGGAAAGTTATGATGTTTGTTCTGCCAAAAGACAAAACTAAAATTGATTGATGTTGATCTTTGTTGATCTATATGAGAATTTTAGCCTTTATTATTATCACTCTTTGTGAACATATAAATTATGATCGTTATGTGCATTGTACAATCAAACGCGAGTACCTTTTTAAAAATATTACCTCAATTTGTAGGATCGCTTATATCATTGAAAATGAGTAACTTGGGAGAGGTTATTCACTGTAAAATGAAACAGCTATTAAGGACTAGCTGAAATGCTATCTACAAGAATATGATTTGGTCAAAACAATGAATAAAGAACAATCGGCATCTAATATGTTTGGGGAATAAATAAGGATTTAAGTGACGCTATGCACGCTTTGCACTGTGTAAGTACTGTACATTTTAGTACATGGTCTCCCCGGTAAACTCAACTGGCCCATGAATTATGTAGTGACTGTCTGTAATTACCTTTATTTAATTTCATGTTGGTGAAATCAGAAAATATGCACATGCAAAATAATAACAAAAGCAATCATAGTACTTTATAACAGTTTAATAATTGTCGGGTCACCGAGATTTATTTTTTTTTACTTTTTAGCATGCCTTTGTCTTAGGACACAGAAAAAGTTATTTTTTCATGTCCCAAGATTTACAGCCGTAGTCAACAAAAAGATCTAAAAACGGTAAAGTTTAAACATTAGCCCTCGACTAAGCCCCCCCCCCCCGCCCAATCTTCCAGGCCTTTATTTTTTCCTAAATTATTCAGCTTATACGCGAGAATATACTGTGATAATGAAATAATCGGTCTCATAATCAGCATCGACGAGTTTGATAATTGGCTATATATGGTATAGGCATATCGGCATTTATTTCAGAAATCCAAGATAAGACTTTCTTCTTCGAGTGTTGAAACATTCTCTGATATTCTAGAGCAATGACAAGATTTTCAAGATGTTTGCTGTGATTGTCATATTGGATTAAAAAACATGCACCAGTTTCATTTTTGACAAAACGGACAGCACAGGAAGACTATTAGTGATAACAGGACAATGCATTCAGGAGGTATAGCTATAAAAGAAGATTGGTATTATTATAATCCGAGAGTGGCAAAATACCATAAGAAGTCATCTGGTAAAGATTCCATGTTGTATCCATTTCACTTTTGAAGTAGTAATACAAAAATTTAAGATGGTTGTCATGGTGGCCATATTTTGAAATCATATCAGCACCATTTTCAATAAATCAAATATGACAAAAATAAGAACTATTTTGGTGAAAACTCCATGGCAATAGGACTTTCATTCAGGAGGAGTAGTGATTATACGATTTTCAATATGTCTACCATGGCAGCCATACAGTATCAGATTAGCACTATTTTCATTGAAGACCATCAACCCATCATAAAACCCCATGCTAGTATGACCTCCTGTTCAGAAGAAGTAATAACAGAATTTTTAAGACAGTTATACTGGAAGTCAAACTGGCACCATTTTCATTAGGACTAACTATACACAGTAAGAAGGCTTGTTACTGAAAACCCCTTGGAAATATGACTATCAGTAAAGGAGGAGAAACAATAACAAGATTTTCAAAATGAACACGATCACACTATGCTGGACATTTGGGGTGGTACCATTCTGCTTTTGGACAACAAACATGACTTTAGGATTAATAATAATAATAATAATAATAATAATAATAATAATAATAATAATAATAATAAAAATAATAATAATAATAATAATGAGGACTTTGTATAGCGCCTAATCTTTCGAAGCTCTAAGCGCTTTACACCATCAATAATGATATGACTACACTACAGAACAACAAATGACAAAAACAATGAAATTGGAAAACATAAAAACATGCTGAAAACATATAAGATACGAAACATGATTAGGTCGCTAAGTTTGTCCCTGCAGTCGAAACAGGCGAGTCTTAAGAGCAATTTTAAAAATGTGCTTGTAAAGATGGATGGCAAATCTTCAAGCAGTTTATGAGGAGTACCACTAACAAATCTTTGACAATGGATGCATCATGACAAGTAGAGCTAAAACTTTAAATGTTTTTTAATATGGATTACAGAAAAGCATAATTGAATACTAATTGCTAGATTCAAGTTATCTGACAACGTAGTTGACTAAGTTGCTGAAAGCTGTAAATTTTGCTTTATTCTATTAGGAAAGTGAAAGTGAAAACATCTTCAACCTTTAACTGTACACAACTGTTAACCCAGCTAAGTAGTTAGTGGTGTAGTCCCAAGGAAATGTATTACATAAAGTCATAGCAGGTGTCCATTGTGTTAGTATTGTAGTCCCAAGGAAATGTATTATATAAAATCATAGTAGGTGTCCATTGTGTTAGTATTGTATTCCCAAGTAAATGTATTACATAAAGTCATAGCAGGTGTCCACTGATGTGTGTTTTAGCCCCAAGGATGTATTGCATGAAGTCTTAGCAGGTGTTCACTGTGTTAGTGTTGTAGCTCCATTTTCTTAGGAATGTATTGCATGACCTATTAGCAGGTGTTCACTGTGTTAGTGTTTTAGCTCCAAGGAATGTATTGCATGACCTATTAGCAGGTGTCCATTGTGTTAGTGTTGTAGTCCCAAGGAATGTATTGCATGACCTATTAGCAGGTGTCCATTGTGTTAGTGTTGTAGTCCCAAGGAATGTATTGCATGACCTATTAGCAGGTGTCCATTGTGTTAGTGTTGTAGTCCCAAGGAATGTATTGCATGACCTATTAGCAGGTGTCCATTGTGTTAGTGTTGTAGTCCCAAGGAATGTATTGCATGACCTATTAGCAGGTGTCCATTGTGTTAGTGTTGTAGTCCCAAGGAATGTATTGCATGACCTATTAGCAGATGTCAATTGTGCCAACAAAAACAACCTCATGAACACTCACAGGCATGTTTTTAATAGCTGACTGACCACTGCCCTTTTGTCCTGCATGATATCATTGCCTGATTTCCACAAATTAGCATTTGATAATGAAAACATGGTTTCAAAACTTAAAGCATCTATGTTCAAATAACAATTTGTCTGAAATGAATTGATATTGCTATGTCTTGGAAGCACCTCTTCATTAGACTATGTTTCTGTAATTAACTGTGTACATACATACACGTACATCAAGGAAAAACATACAATTTTGAGAAAAAACAGTCTAAATAGTATGTGCTAAAAGATTTAGCATGAAAATAAACATTTTTAGGTCAGAAATGTATGTGCTAATAACATGTTGTGTAATTTGAATAGTGATGCCAGTCAAAATTGTTTCCTTCTAAAAACCTAAGTATCAATCTTAGATATTGCAAATGAAGCTAGAAAGTGAGGCATATTAAGGAAATTGTCGTTTCCAAAAATAAATCCATCTGCATGGCATGCATGGTGCCACATTTCCAGTTACACTTGAGTGTGAGCCAATTCAGTTACTTGAATGATTCAATCTACAACAACAATCAAGTAATGAAGGACCTAGATTACGTCAATGTAATTAAAAACGGGTCTAATAACTCATTCAACTGCCACTAGAAATAGCAATTTAATTCTCTATTTTAAAAAGTTCAACAAAAAATAGCAGTCCAAAAGATTCAAACTTAAGTTTGAATCAACTCCCTAAATATGCTGTTAAGTTGTAGTTATTCATAAGTGTGGTTTAGATTGAATAATATTTGGGTGTAAAAACAGCTTGTATGTGTGATCACATCTGCATTTCATAGGGGCTGTTGCAAACTAGTGTAGAATCTTCTAGTGAATTTTTATAAATTAAAATAAATTAAGTGGCAATTGGCTACGTAATCTTACCTATTTGTAATTATATCACTGTAACAACCTATGTACTCCTATCAGTTAAAAGTAATTACAGTGTATAGTTTCTCAACAATTGCTTTGACCATTATATACATTACATGTCTTTCTCCATCTAAACATACACTTTCAACGATGAATACACTGGACATGGATATGAAACATTCATATACTTACATTACTGGCTTGTCTTAACAAATTTCAATGATTGAAGTCTAGCTTGACCCCTGTTAACCACTAGTTTTTCCCATTGCTATGATTATTTTTATTTTTGGTAACTATTGGTACATGATTCAATCTAATTTGTATTATTTTTATTCATGGCTGTAAACATTTAAAGTTAAATTTTGCTTATGTGACCTAGGTATTTTAAGTGTAGTATTGCATAGGATCCATAAATAGATGCTTACATAAGTGTTAATAACTATTAATAATGGTCTTAATAATAAGACTAAAATGGCATTTGTAGCTTAATTTCTCAGTGAATGATGAGGTATAGATGTTTCTAGAATAATTCTGTAACTTTCCATTGGTTGCGGTAGGTCACATGAATATGAAAAATATGACATCATGTGGGGTCTATCGCAAATACAGTCAGTGTATATAAAGAAAGAACTGATGAATCAGTTTTATTCCACTTTCGGAGTCAATCACATTTCTTGTATTCCTATTGTAAGTCTGCAGATGTGTTTTATGTTGTACTTAGATATAACTCTAGAGGAAAAATATTTGTTTGGACTGTTCGGTGGAAAAAGAAAATGCTCATTATTTGAACTATAATATTAATATAGAACTATTATAAATTATTCAAAGGAATTCTGGACAATGCCATCTTGACAATGTCATGGTTCTTGGAGGTTTAGCCCATTTCTGGTATTGAAATTTATAAGGAACTTTTAAATTTTTAAGGACTTTCATAGACCTTTATAAGGATTAGTTTGGAATCACTTCATATACAATAAGTTCCTTCTTTTCATTTTTAACTTTGATAATAAAAATGTTTGTTATGGTTTACAAAACTTTACGATGTAGTTGGTATATCACTACTTATCTTGAACAAAATATTTCAACAAAACATTTTTTTAAAAAAAATCATTTTGCAGTACCTAACACATATCAAATATGTGATTTGAAAAATGCAGGTTTACACAGCTACATGAGAAAAATCACACAGTTCCAATATTCCTTCACAAAACTGTAGAATTATGGAAAATTGGCAAAATTATAACTACTAATACTACCCTAATAGGATTTAAAAATACAAATGCAAACATACAACATCAAGCACACATCAATTCATTTTTATAAGTACCTGTAATGTTACTACATTCTGAATTGCTTCTATTTGTACATGGAGATGTCTCAATCAGCCCTTGCCTCTCACAGCTGGTACAGGGCATACAAACTTCTGTGGCAGAATCATTACCAGAAAATGTCTTGCCTGCTACACAGTTTTCACAGACTGTGTTCCTATCCTTGTTGCCTGGAGATAACAAAGTCAGGATTAGTCACAGCAATGTGGATTACATCATACAAAAGAATCTAAACAAATACATGCCAGCTGCAGGTGGGTGAATTAGGTTTCTAGACAAACATATCTTGGTAAACAATTGGATGTATGTTACTAGTAAAGTCTTCAAATTAGCATCTGTGCTTGCATTTAGGTCAAGTCCACACAACATTTGTTTTTTGTTTGTTGTAGGGTTTAACGCCATTTTTAAGAATGTGATAGGCTATACATGGCGGACAGTATTACTGGTGGAGGAAGAACCCGTGAAACCCTCAGAAAGAACCAGCGACCCACGAGGAGCTACTGGCAATCTTTATTACATAACTACATTAGCTGAATCTTAGACTTGAACACACGCAGACAGAGATGAGATGGCAGTGATCTGTAACGGAGAGTACTTTAGACCACTCGGGGTCTCCTCTACACAACATACACCCTACCTTAATCTGCCAATGCAAAATGCTTGTTTGTTAGTTTGATTAGGATTTTTAACACAGCTCAAACAATTTTTCAGTCATATCGCTACAATGTCTGCTGTGAGACAGTTTTTAGTCATGTTTAGCACTGGGGCATCATGCCGCAGACATGTTAGATGATGTCCCACCCTGTCACATTATCCTGACACCTGGCCAACCAGTCCTAACACTAAACTCTTAATGCTGAGCATCAAGCAAGGCAGCCGTTAGTACCATTTTTATAAGTCTTTGGTATGACTCGTTCGGAGATTGAACCCACGACCTCCTGCTTCTGCGGAGCGCTTCACTGCATAATGCAATGGTAGATCAAATTCTATGCTGTTTGTTGTACTGATTATTTGAATTATAACTGCAATGTTCCAGATCTGTTGGTGCATCATGCAACTGAAGATATTGGTTTTCAGAGTTGCAGTTGGCCTTAACAATTAAGTAAGTATATATGATTTACATGCAGGTTCTAGAATTTTTTATGCCATTTAACTGATTCCAAATTTAATCTGGAAATACTGCAACTATGTTTATGCATATTAAGTAGGTCAGTAACAGTTAATAATTTAACAAATAAACAAAACAGAATGTATGCACATGATTAATGTAGAAAGACCTGCTAAAAAAAAAACAAATCTCTAACAAACTGTATGCATAATATAGTTCTTTCATAAATAATTAACAATTCCTAATTAGTGGTAGATCACTAACCCAAGTCATAAATTTCCTTTCAGACTAATAGTTTTCAACAGTCTGATGGCTAGTCAAGTTACAGTTATCACAAGTAGCAAAAAAAAACAAGTGAGGATTTTGCAGGACAAGTAAATTTTAAAATGGACTAGTCCAACTGGCTAAAAAGAAACTATTTTGGTTTAGTAAAATGATTCTTCAAGAATACTTACACAATCATAATACCTTTGGTGAACTTTTAACTCACAAATCCAGCCCTTCAGACATCAAACTTATAGCAACAAATCTTAATGTTATCTGCCAATCTAGTTGGCAATCAGGCATAGCGATCTCGATCTGGTACAAGGATTTGTGCCAAATCCCATGAATATCTTAGTTACTACTGGAGTGGAAGACATGCTCTCTGTATGTATGGAAAAGCAAGGAGGCTGGGAGGGTATATGTGTACATGTATTATGACTGGGTAGAAATTCGCAACATATTTTACTAGAAAAACATTAGTTTCTTCTTTGAATATGTCCCCCAATCAGAAACCTTAGGAGAATATGTAAGAGATGAATGGAGATACAGCCCTTTACCTTAGTGATGCCATCTCTGCTCCTGTAAGATATGTGAGACAGCTTCTGGATAACCCCAATGTAGAATTCTACAACTGTCACAATGCAACTTCAAAGAGAGAAAATTTCCCTTAACACATTAACCCCTAGCGACGACTTTACGGGGTACGAGGTAGCAGCCTACTTCCATGGTCTGTAGCATCAAGGTCATACATGATACACTAAAGTGGGTGGTATCATTGATAAGTAGACAGATGTAGCTCTACAATGATAGCAAGTAATCTGGACATTTTAATTGCATTACAAAATAAAGAGGGAAAAACCGATGTTTTTGGACCCGTTTTTTCCCCACCCAAATATCGCCCATGGTTGGATTCCGAATTTGTGTCCAGATTTTAGACTTTATGACCTCAGATCTACGGCAGACCAGTCTGAGACGCACAAAGACAGGTGAACCTATGCAAAAAGTAGGATAAGGAAGTCCGATTTTTGCCCTTCTGCTCATGCGCCAGCAAACTAACCAATGAAAAACATTTTCTGTAGCATTAGTAGTCTAATGGATTATTGTTTGGAAATCGATGTATTATGATGTATTCAGAAATAGTCCCCAAAATGCGTTTCCTACTCGCATTTCATGCGAAAACAGCAAAAACCTCCAGGGGTTAATGTGTTAAGAAGCTTACAAGTGATATGGAAAGGTGAAATTTTTTGGGTTGAAAGACCTCTTTAATAAACACTAGAGAATGTCAACTCTGACCTCAATCCCTCAAGCAGGATAATGTCAGAGAACAGTTATGGTCAAATGTCAGAGAACAGTTATGGTCAAATGCTAAGCTTGTGGCAACTGCTCTAGCCTCCTGAACTGAAATGAATAACAAATACATTGAGCTGGAGTTATTTCTTGATACACAGTGCGAATAACCCACTTAATATGGGATGAAAGGGTCTGTGCCAATATATCTTCCAGCTTTAGAGGCAGAAAAAAACATGATCTAATCTCAATGCAATGGTTCTGTCATATTAATATACCACTTCAAAGCTCATACTGGATCCTACAGGTTATCTTGAGCTGAAGTGTCCAGAATAGGCAGAGATTTCATTACAAAAATCTCATTACTCATGGATGAAAACTTGTTCTTGGCAATGGAAAAGCGTACTGTCATGAGTGAAATTGACCCATCATATCGGAAATGCACATAATTTGGGTCCATGGATAAGGCATATATTCATTGATTCTACCTGCTGTTGTTAATGCAAATGAAGAAGTGGATCTTGTATTAAAGGCGAGTCAACGATGCCCTAACACGTGGAGGTGGGACTTCAATGAGCAATACTGATCCACGATGTTGGAATCGTAACTAGATAGTTCCACCCAGAAATGTATTACTGATTTTCCCTGCTAACTGCCAAAGTAGTGTGGAGGCAGGTTAACTAAGCTCTTGAGAGCAAGTCTTTTGACGTCTTCTCTAAACAGGTTAATAGCTATGAAAAGTCCACTTGGACAAGGGTCTAGTACATTTGACAACTCTGAAATCCAAACAGATATTAAAACTGGTCCTTGATTTGTTCAATATCCCCTCTTCTATGATGATGCAGTGTGCTAGTGATAGTGGATCAGTAAGTTTAACTGTGATGTGTGCTACCTGTTTCTCACTAAAGTGTTAGAAAGTTAGCTATTGTGGTATGGATGTCTCCACTGGAATAAAGTACTCTAGTATGAACTAATGAGATTATTTTTTTGAGATTATATTTTGAGTACTTGTTCTGCTTTGCTGTTTGAGATGAGTCACAACAGTGAAGTTATTGGGCAGAATAGAATTCTATTCCCATGTCAGGGTTGCCAGCCACCAATGACAGGAGTCAAAAACAACATCTATTTTGATGATGTAGACATATAAATACCGATCCTGAGAGGGTTGCACTCCTATGTCAGTCTAAAAAGGAAGACTTGCTCCCTCCAGCCCTGCGTTCACATCAGTAGCAATTCTGACTGCTGGAGGGTAATTTACAGAGGTAATGCAATGCTAATGCAAGTTTAAAGTGTCTTTGTCATGCAAACTTGAATGGTTGCCAAATGAATTGAAAGAGATGGTCTAAGGTTCAGACTCTACTTACACCACAGAGCCCCGAGTGGCTGAGTGGTTTAAAAAGCTCTCCATTACATATCACTGCCATCTCACCTGTGTCGGTGTGGGTTTGAGTCTCAATGTGGTATGTGAGAAAGCATGCCAGTAACTTCTCATGGGTCAGTGGTTCTTTTCGGGGATTTTCCCAGGTTCTTCCTCCACCGTTAATACTGGCTGCCATGTATAGCATATCATCTGTTGAAAGATGGCATTAAACACTACAACAGCAACTTGCACCACATGATCAATGTTATGGAAGCCCAATAAAGCAACCAAAGACTAACATGTCAGTTGCTATAATTAAAAGAACTCTGCAAGAAAATGAATAATCTAGCAGATGGATTGCTTCAAAGAGGCACAGAACTTACCATTGCAGGAATTCAAATCTCTTTTCTTGGGGAACATTCTTCTTTCTTGAACATAGATTCCAGACAAATCTTGAAAGGGTATGATGTTCTTGTTGACAAAAAAAATTGAGATTGAAAGCAGAGTAACATGTAAAATCATGTCCTGCTCCAAAATATAACTAGTCTGTTGTTTGCAGACAAATCACAGAACTTATGAAAGCTGTTTGAGTGGGGCATGAAATCACATCTCTTTCAAGTGCTGACTGTGCAGTATTCACAATTGTGAATCAGACTAATCTATGTATAACTGATTTCATGTTGTGGGTTCATTAATGTAATGTCACTTAACTGGGCATTATTATACTTGAGAAGAGCTTGGCAGAACTATGTGAATAATTGAACTGGACAAG
Source organism: Unio delphinus (assembly GCA_029339505.1). Classification (NCBI taxonomy): domain Eukaryota; kingdom Metazoa; phylum Mollusca; class Bivalvia; order Unionida; family Unionidae; genus Unio; species Unio delphinus. The sequence continues at coordinate 3,567,199 of JAQISU010000139.1, forward strand.
TTTGTTTTCTGGTGGCTGATATTGTAGATTGATTGTGATCATGTCCAGTTACAATCATTTATATGGCCAAGCCCAGTTGTGAAGGAACATGGCCATCTTGGCTGGTATGACATAGTCCCGTTCATGAGGCTGGGATGAGGTACAAAATATCGATTCATGTATCTGGCACATATTTCTGATATACCAGTCTGTAACTGATGTTCATTGTTGTTCTAACAGCATAAAAATGATATGGTACAAACCCTTGGGTGCAAGCAATGTTATCATCTGAAAAGCTATGACTGAGATCTGTCCATACTAGGCAAGTCATTGCAGAAATGATGACTAGAGAAAATTACACATGTTGTGTCATTGTAAAACTGGTCTTGCCTATGGTCTAAATGTGCAAGACAAAATAGAGCAGACCATATATACACTAAGTGAGTGTCTTGCTTTTTGAACTAGTAAGAAACTGTGCAGAGATACCCACTATGACAAATACCTGAGTGGGATACGCATGACCTGAACAAAAATACAAAATTATCCTCAGTATTAATAACTAGAAGTGGACAATAAACATTTTGAGGCACAAATATTAATTTGAATAAGCAAAATTATTGGAGCATCGCTTATAGTACTTACATGTACAACTGGAATTAAAAAATCAATTCTAGTAAGTAACAGCATACCTATAGAAAGGCAAATGCCTATACAGATACAAATCACTCATGCAGGGCTTATAGCAGCACTACATGAGGTAGATGCTACTGAGTGAAACCATGTACAGAAAACTGACCGGTACTTATCCATCCCAAGTGAAAGCTATACAATGATATAAATAAGTTTCCTATATTACATGTAGGTAAACGCGTGCATATCAAGAAGGAACTTTGGGTGCTACAATATATCTTAAGAGACAATATACCTGTAGGAATAGGCCCAATGAACAGGTAAATTTAATAAAGTATTATACATGTATATATGACTATGAAGTGCTGTTTAGGAGACAGACAGATGGAGACCAATATTTCTGATGCTAACGAATGGAGAATAGTTACAACAGTGTTTTAAAACATGACAGTGTTTTAAAACATGACTTCAATACGAGTTTATTTTATAATGATCTAGATGAATTATATTTACCTGGAGACTTGACACCTTGTCCTGGAGGACAGGTGCTATGCTGTTGACAGTGGCCTTCTTCATCAAATCTGAAATAACCACTTTTACACTGGCAAATATTGTCTGTTGTGGCATTACACACGGCAATGAAATCCTGATAGCGCTGAATACAATATGTGGTACATGGTGCACAATTCACAGCAATATTTTCAACTGTTTGGAAATGCCCATTTTCACAGGGTTTACATCTTGCAACCTCACTTGTACTGATGCAATCCCCTACCCAAAACTGCCCCGGGGCACAGTAGTAACACACTCTGCCATCTGAAGTATTGTAGAACCTCCGAGCTATCAGTGAAGAAAAGAGTGTTCCACAATCTACACTGAATATTTGAGACAACACTACAAGGGTAGCCAAAAAAAGTACAGCCACTGCTTTATCTGCCATATCTTTCCTAAAAGGATTTCTTCTATAATACAAATACTGAAAACCTGAAATGAAAGGGAAATAAACCCAACCAATTAAATTTCCCAGAATTAGACATGAAAGTCTTTATTTTGTCAAGTTTACCATAAGTTAATTTCAGCCATATTTCAATTTAGCATAAGTGTGACAAGTTTATTTTGACTCTATCTATGTTCACCATAAGTATGAAATGTTTATTTTGGTCCTATCTAAGTGTACCATCAGTGTTATAAGATGATTTTCACAGAACTAAACCCATCGTCAAGAACAAGTAATGGCTACTGCAAGTAATTCCTGTATCAACTTGTGTGAGGGTCAAACTTTTTAACACATTTCTAAACAATGCAACATAACTTTAAAATATGGAATATGGTTTTCTGATATAAAAGATTCAAATATCAGTTTAAATAGAAACTTTCATATTTGACCTTTACACATTATTTACTTCTGAAAAACATGTTCATTAACAGAGCCTTTGAGGACTCACATTTTACTTTTAGGAAACATTGTTTTTAGCTTGTATGCCATTGCATTTACCTTAAACCATTTTCACTGAAAATAGAACATGGTCACATGACTCATTATCCAAATCTGACCCTGAGTGACAGGATTACACAGAAACAATGTAGAAAAAAGAAATATTTTACTGGACCGAAACAATTCTACAAGTCTTATTGTACAAAATAATAAAAGACAATTCAATCATTTTTTTTCATTACTAAGCTTAATTCATGACTATATCTTTTGGCAACCACCAAGACCCTAACATTATCATGGTCAATCATGAAAGCACTATTAGTCATTACAAATCATACAAAAATATTCTATGTGCATGTTTAGGCAGTATATCTATCGCATTATTAATTTTTTCATCATGTATATATAATAGCAGCATGAAACAATATCATGATACCCTAAAGAGTTGTTAAATCTACCTGGTTTATCTTCTGATAAATTCAACAAAGACATATCCTTAAAATAAATGGGGGGTGGGGGGTGGCGCTGGGTTAGCAGTACTTTAACACATATGATGATTTTATGTCAAGAAAATGTGACCTACCGTAAATGCCTTTCCCCAAGGGCACACAGAGGCAGCCGACTTTGGGCATGCTTGGGTGGTTAACTAACCCACAACAATTGGTTTACCAGCCAAACGGTTTATCAACTAAGCTACCTAAAAATTGTTTTAATACAGCATGTATAGAAAATAAAACAACTGCAGCCTAAGCATGGAAATTCACATGTGCACATCAAGGGAATGGCTGAGTTTTTATATGTTTCAATAAAACAGGCTACATGTCTACTGAGGGAATTTCAGAGATAGCATCTGCTCTGCTTGTACTAATTACCATCAAAGTCAATCAAATTTTCAGATGTTATTTTCCATAAAAACAAGAAATTTGGCAACTGCAAACTTCAAGCCTTCGTAATACAGAAAGTCAATAATGGTTACATTTCTAGGCAGCAACTCCAGGGTTTTCAATATCTTCTGTATAATCTTTAATATATTTCAAAAGTGAAAAGTCCTCTGACCTCTGACCCAAAAATCTTAACAGTCAAGATGAAAATTTTAAGTCAAAACTGAAATCTCAGCTATTGTTCTTAACATTCATCAATTCAAGAGCTTAAATTGTTCAGCCAAATGAGTGTAAGATTTCTTGTGTTGAATAAAGAGTAATAATTCCACAGTATTCTGTAATAAACATAAAATCAGACAATCAGACAGACATGGCCATTACTGATTTCTGTAGAAGTGTTTCTCTTTCTAAATGTGGCTGGCAGGTCATTTCTGAGACTAAGATTGATGAGAAAATATGCTTGACTAAGCCACTGTCATTCACCAGTTGATAAATAAATCTCATATAGAGCAATGTTTGGTAAATATATAATGAATAATACAATAAATAAAACACCCAAATTTTTTACATTTCATTGACTGAAGCAAATTAATCGTCAATGAAACACATACAAAGTTTGACTTTTGTACAGCTACCTTTGACAACTGGCTTTACGAGCCACCATATATTCCAGTTTTGTCTAACTGATTATAATTTGATGGGCAATGAAGCAAACATCAATATCTGATCCCAAGTTCATCCATTCAAATCGTAACCAATTCAATCTTTCTCAATCATAAAATCCAAAATAATTTAAAAACTAATTTAACCTTAATTCAATTATGCACGCACAACCATTACATCAGTGACCTGCTAGCTCTGACCAGTGTTCATGTTGACTTTATGATGGTCTGATAATATTGGCCTATAATGTGTAAACAGTAGTCTAAAAAATGTTGATTACTGGTACACAGAATAAATTTGTTACAGGCAGCAACGACTAAGATATTATGCTGGAGGTGAATCAAAGGTAATTAAGACTAATGCTCTGGCTTAAATAAACAAGCATCTGAACAACACACAGGCTGGAATTTTCATGCATCCTAACAACACACAGGCTGGAATTTTCATGCATCCTAACAACACACAGGCTGGAATTTCCATGCATCCTGACAGAAACACTGGAATTTCCATCCAATTTAATGTTACGTGTTAGGGTAGATCCCTAAACAGTAACATAAAGTGAAAACAAGCTTTGTAAAATTTAAAAAATAATTTATTTCCCTGTAAAAACAAGGGAAATAATTATGTTTTTCAAGAATCAAATCCAAAAATAATCCAATAATAATCCATGAATTAAATTCTAAAAGTCCTTAGACTCCTAGTAATGAAATGTTCTAATGAATTCATGTCTGAGACCTGATAAAAATCCGAGATGGAAGGTGATGATGTATGCTGTATCTGGTACACAGGGTTCGTACTCAAATATGAATGATAAATTCAAAGACTTTTCCCAAACTTTCAAAGACCACAAACAGAGATTTCCAAGACCTATTTTTGCTAACATTGTGTATACAGGTCATATGAGAAAACAACGAATGCCAAATACCACAATATTGTTTACTGATTAAAGTCAAACTATAATTAATTTCCTAAAATTACATTATAATGATCGAGAAGATAGGTTAACATTCATTGTTTTTTTCTCCAGAAATAAGTAACATATGTGTCAGATTTAATACAACATAAATTGTTCTCTTAAAGACATCAGCACTGCTTTAAATGCATTATTTTATTTGCTTTTTTTTCTCTTCAATCATTTTGGAAAGAGATGCCACCACTGTCATCTTTTCCTCTGCTCTTCTCCTAAGAGCATTTGACTCTGTGACAAGCACAATGAGTCCTTTTAACTCTGCCTCTTCTGCTTTCTGTACAGAGGAAGCATGTAGGCTGGCAATGTCAGCTTCAAGACGCAGCTTTTTGGCTTTAAGTTCTTCCACTTCATCCAAGGCCAACTCCCGTTTCTTTCCTTTTGGGTTTTTCTTCTCATCCTTCTCCTCTGCTTTCTTCTTATCCAGATAGGCATGGTACTTATGTCTTGCAGAGGAGGCATATGTCATCATTTCATTGCTAAAGTAGAAGTTGCTAGAGCTGCTTTGGTAGGCTGCTTTGTACTTGTCACACCATCTGCTGCTGGCTGTGAAAAGTATGCACTTACTGGTGCGACTTGTTTTGCAGATATTGTATTTTGTTGGTGCTTACATCCTAGAAACGAAACAAAAGTAATTATCACTGCAAGAATTTTAATGAATCTAAATGAAAACATACAACTTCATGATGCATGAAAGTAATTTTTAAATCGGTTTTACATGCTAGTAAGAAAAGCTATTTAGACACAAATTACCATTTAAAAATGGCTTCTGAAAAAGTGAAATAAAATATTGTTTTTTTTTTATTAAAAAAGGCTGTGATGTGTGGGCACCTAATTCTCTGACTTTAAAATTAGGTTAGGCGGGTTTTCCCCCATTTTTTGTGATAAACAATTCAAGAACAATAACTCTTGTTTAACTCTAATATAGTGTACGCATGCGCACTTTGAAACTGTTTATCCGTGAATTTAATTTAGTACAATGCATGTTTCTGTATTAAATCAAGTAATATTGTTATGTAGAACAAAATTTTCGAAAATGAATTTTTTCCTCAAATGTGTTAAATAAACCGACCGTAGAAGTACATTTAAACAGGCCCTCTTTTGCTATATCTACCAAATCATCAAACTAAACGATCTTATTTTATACCCGACGAGTAATGAATTACCATTATTTTCCCAAAAATACCAATTGCTTATACTTCTGCATCTTTGTTCCACCAAATGAACATGTAGTTACTAATTTGCAACTTACCTTTGGCATGACTTGTAAGGGCTCCTTCTCCCATTGAAGCCAAGTTGATCGTCTTTTTACACAATGTACAAAACGCCTTTCGTTTGCATAACTTATCCTTTTGCAGCCATTCCTTGTACTTCTCTTGTTCAAGCCAGATATCGTTGAAAGAGCAAAGACCTGGCATTTTTAAACACTGAACTTGCAGAAGATGTAAATCGAATGAAGAAATTTTGAATTCTCGAGCGTGTAACTTTCGCGAACTTTCTACGTAGAATTAGTGTAATTAACATTTTGATTGGCTAAAACTGATGGACTCGTCCAGTCAAATTCAACTATTCGTCAAACGAAAGAAGCCAGGAAAACCAGCTGCTAACGACCATGGGCAATTTTATTGGCGACTTCCTTTGATGAAGTGTGTAGCGGCACCGTATGGCTTTGATGAAGAGTGCATGCGTGATTGAAGTCGCCGCCGAGGCATACTTTGGATGGCCAAACAAAACAAAGCCTCTTTTGTTAATGCGGCGGCAATAAACTGAACGGGTCATCAAAAGAAAGAAACCAGGATAACTGGATTACATCTGAATCTAACAATCTCGGATATTTTTATTTGTGATTTTGGAAAGAAATTAATTTTTGAGGGGTTTATTTCAATTTTCAAAGACTTTTAAAGACCTCAGGGTAATATGCTCGATTTTCCCAAACTTTCAAGGCCTTGAAAATGCTACCTCATTTTTCCCAAACTCTCAAAGACCTTCAAAGACCGTACGAACCCTGGTACACCGCTGTGGCCTACAGTTCTTTGTAGAAACACAAGAAATAACACTCCAGTGTTGGTAATCCAAATAATAATTTTAAGCAATGTCTTGGTCAAAGGATTCTGTATGAGCGATCAAATATTTCCAGAGAAAAAAATTAATCTTTAAAAATCCAAATAATCTGAATAACTCAAAAACTGGCTGCAACAGAAGAAACAACTTAACACCAAGTGTTTTAAGTCCAAACTGAGATTATTTCTCTAAAACAAAGGTTGTACAATACAGTAATTTGATAAGCAAATACATAACCATATTAGGGTCGTGTAATCAGGTTTACATCATGTACTCCTAACTTGACCCTGACAACAACCAGTCATTTTACTCTACGAATAAAAAATAAAGTTATTTACTTCACCAAAATTATTTACAAATTAAGGTCATGTGTCCAATATGGCTTCAATATTGCTCTTATTATTCTCACAATAAAAATCAAGAAAAAAGAACTTGTTTATGCGGCTGTTACAAATTTTGAATTAAGGTCAGGCTTAGGTGTTTGCAAAAAAAAAAGGTCAAACGTTTCAAATATTGTAAACAAGATTATATTATAATGGCATGTAATAGAATAAAAGAAATTAAAACTGACAAATAAACAAGTAAATTAACACAAGTTAAATCAGATATACATAACATCTAACAACACACAGGCTTGAATTTCCATCAGAAATAGGTTAAATTTAAATTTCATATATCAAAACTATGAGGGTGTGGATCTATTAAGAACCCTGAGCCCTGTCCTTTTAAGATTCAAGAAATCGCCTTTAGAATATAACTGGCCTGAATCTGAACTAGAAGAGGCCAGCAAGACATTTTTTTTACTAATAGACTTTCAGGAGAAACTAAATTACTGGTAGGTTGGATTGTTTTGAGATCATGTTTGAAGGTTTTGACTGACGACGAGGAAACATTTATGACATGAATGGACTGCCTTTTGATCAAATTAGTATTTTTAAACAACACATAATAAACTGGTCAGAACTGAAGCATATCATTATGGCACCTTGTGAAGCTGGTTGTCAAATTAAGTGAACAAACCTGATAACTTGAATTGTTTTACTGGCAATTTACTTGATTTGGTGGATGTTTACAATTGGAAATCATTTATTACTTCACTAGGATTCAGTTCTGATAAAATATCTGCATTTATTCCATAAATAACAAGTTAGACAAAATGTGAATATATGGCTTCTCACAAAGCCAGTTTTCATCTTGGGATTGTGTTTTATTGTTGATTAATTTGTTTCAGTCAGCAAAACATTTAAAACCTAAAACAATTTAACTAATGGATCATTTAGAAAAAATGTAACAGATCTAATACTCAGTACATACATCTGAACTTTCAAATTGCAATGGTACAAAGAGGTATATTTCCTTTTCTGTCTCAGCTCTCAAATGACATACTGGTTATGAATTTTCTGACCCTCATACTCCAAAGAAACAGAAAGATAGTGTCAGCTCTGAGTAGAAGAAGACTCAGTCTCTGAAATCTGTTAGAAAGTTTAAGGACAAGTAAGACAATCTCTACCAGTGTTTTCTCAGGCTTTGCTTATAAATGACATTAGTATGTCTATAACTGTTCGGAGTACAATTTCTTCTTAGTGCAGGCGTGTTCCCTCTTACATCATAGCGTGTTTAAATGGGATCAACCCGCAAGAATGCTCAGGCATGGCCATATTGTTAAGTAACTGTGTGGGAAAATGGTCTTGCATGATACGAAGCCAATCTTTGGATATGCATACGAAGTTGAATGCCTGAGCTAAACATTGGCACCAAATGTATGATGTTATGTGAAGTGTAGCTTGAAATATTGGCGTTGATTCTTTAATAGGTTGTGCAAGAAAGGAGAGAAGTGTCATCCCATTTACGACTAATTGTTAAATTGTCAGCAATGATACAAACCACAGGTGCTCGATGCGAGCTTGATGTGAGGAAAAAAAAAATAATCTAAAAGGAAAAAAAAAATCATACATATTGAGAAAAATACCTTAGATTACCCCCCATGACCCATTCAGACATAGGACCCTCTCTATCTTACTATATATAAAAAGGGAAGGTTCGTAACTTCCAAGTTGTCCCAAGATGAAAAATTGGCGAAAATCGCACGTTTCGGTAGCCATAACTTCAGTTTGGTACAACGTAGAAAAGTCAACAATGGCTTGATGAATAGAAAAATATCTCAGGGACTCCTGTGGTATGATAGAGAAGGTCCCATGTCTGAATGGGTCATGGGGTTAATCTAAGGTATTTTTCTCACTCTGTATGATTTTTTTGCTGTAGATTAATTTTTTTCTTCTTCAAATCAAGCTCGCGTCGAGCACCTGTGATACAAACAATGCACTACCGACTTGACAATCAACAACATGCGCTTACTCATCTTGTCTAACGCACTGCTCATGTAAGTTGTAACCAGTTTAACTTAAAACTGACGTCTGATAAACGACTGTACAATACTTACTACACATCTAGTAAAACATATGACAAGAACTCATTACTTTGATATTAAAAAGTATTTCCAATGTTCATTATATACATTATCTACTTTCTGTGTTTATCATCAAGTTTCTCTTCCAACAGTGTATTGCAGTGCACATCCGCAATAAGAACCGGAAGTCCACAGCTAGAACCACTGTCAAGGAAACACGGTACTAATTCAACTCCAATGGTAAACATATGGAAACACTGTCATATTCAAAATTCAACAACTTAACATTTCTGGGTGCTGATGATCAGACCTATATTTTTCCATGCACAACTAACCTTGATGTAAGTTTTTAAATGTAGAAAAACATAGGACCCGCGGCATTTTGTTGACATAAATTGGCAGGAAGCACATGTTATTGATTCTGCACCAAATGAATCAGGTGCTACTTTCATTATTGAGTACTAATAGGTGAAGCCTCTAAATTTACTTCAATTGCATCAATAGAATTTTGTCTATATTTTTTTTAAATTACAGTTTGGATAAGCTCTCAAAAAATATTTTTACTAAAATTTTAATTTTCATTATTAACTAATTATGGACCACCAAAGCCGTATATACTCTATTATTTCTTCACCCATTTTTAGACTGGTTCACAGCTCTTCCGTATAATTAGTACCGTGTGTCCTCAAACATCCACGCTGGGAACCAATTCAAGAGTAATTTCCCTTTATTGACATTAGGAATCACATCACAATTAATACTTCCAGTTCAGTAGTTCCAGTCTATTTTTAGAACATTTTTTCCTCTCTCATTTTGGTGGTGGTAGAAGAGTTATATTGATGCATATTTGGTATGGATTTAAAGGTAATTGTTTATTCTTGAGAATATGAGCAGAGAGAGTGGTTGTCAGTGTGTAATTTGGCGACAGTGCACATGGAGTAATAAGGCCTTGGTAATGATCCGGAAGTGAAATATGTGGTCTGTGTACATGCTGTTATGTTTACAGTGCAGCAGCTCCAAAAAATGCCGGTCAACCCTTGACAAGAATTTCACTGTGAAGTCATCTTTGGGGGTATTTTAGATTTTCATATGATTTGTATTGATTGTCACACTGTGGAAAGGTCAGTGCTGAGAAATATATGTAGAGAACATATAGTAAAATTAATTGTGGTGTATGGCCTGTACAGGCAGTTATTATTAAAATTTAAATTGCTATAAAATTTTTATTATTCATGATAAACACATGAAATTTGAAGTTGTTATATATATTAACATTTAAAATAGAAAAATGACATTAGAATTTAAAAATTGATTTTATTTTTAAAAAAGTTTTAAATTTTTTTTAAAAAAATTAAAAAATTAAAATTTGCCTCTTAAAATGCACATAGATAATATTTTTGGAAATTATCTCAAGTGATATCTGCATGTTTATACTCCTACACCATATACAAGCTACAATGATGGATAGTTGTCAAATTTTCTCAGAGAAAATATCTTTGTAAGTCAAAATGAGACATACATTTAAAATGTATGAGAGACAGATTCTATTTTGTATTGATCATTCAAACTATTTATTAGGGGTCCAATCAGTTAATTTATGTGTTTATGATGGGGTGACTTCCTGAGTAACACATATCTGCTTATACAGCCTTTAGTAATTGTTAACAAATATAGTTACAGGGTGTTTAGTGAGAGGACAGCGATGCAAATGTTATACTAGAACCTACTCAAGTTCTCAACTAAATCAGTTTAAACTTTCTGAGAATGAAATGCAGGCTGAAGGGATAAAATATACTTCCCACATGTATATTTACCCTTGGATGTAAGAAAACAGCAAAATGATGTAAGTTGAACACAAAATGCATTCAATTTTATTGTTCAATTTGGTTAAGATATTGATTAGTGAAGTGCGGCATTGTTGCCTGTATGATGTTATGTGAATTCTAATGATCCATCTTAATTTATGCATTGTTAATTACTAATAATATTTGTTAACTGACACTCTAAAGATTGCATAAGATATATTCAAACAGATATTTTGAGTTTAACTGTGTACAGCTGATCTTAGCATGGTTACATATCCCACATGAACAAATATTCACATATTTTAGAATGTTTGGGATCCAAAGTTCACATTCAGTATATCATATAGGCTGACATTGTACCTACAGTGAATCTGTAAGACACATTTCTGGCTGTGTGCACTAAATGTATCCCAAAATCTTATTTTCTTCATTAATATGCCCATGTATGGTAACATATTTCAATTCAGTACTTGGATAGAGTGCGGTATTGTAATATCAGCTGATATCTGATTCTATTGAACCATTGAGGTTAATAATTGGTATCAAACACCCTTAAAAATACACTTTAAATGTTCAAACAGATCATTGGAATTATTTTTGCACATTTGATCATAACAATTACATTGTATATGTCCCACATATGCAAATTTCCATTCTTGTTTACAAGTTTTGGGGATCAGAATTTCACATTTAGTTTATGATATAGGATGTATTGGTACCTGTAGTTGATACGTGTGGCCACATTTGGCTGTATTCTCTTGCAATATCCAGAATTATTATTTCCCTCATGAATAAGATTGCTTATAGTAATATATTCTTTATTACTACATTGTAGCTTTACTTTCCTGTATACTGGCATGTACTAATGTTTCCATCAATGATCAAACCTCACCGTCCCTGCATTTCCTTAAAGTTTGTGATGCATAGTCTACCTGATTAGTTATTTAACCTGTAAATGACCAGATATGCTTATAGAAACTTCATATACTTTTAGGATGAATTTATTACTTTAGTACATGACTATTACTTCACATTTCTGAGTGTCACTCTGTCAAGTTTAATATTTATTTCCTATGCTTGCAGCCTGAATGTTATTTGGAAATCACTATATCTAACACATTTTAACTTCATATGCATACATCTTACTGTTTTCTAGATGTAAGTGAAACATTTTATATCTTTTCAGGTCTAGGCTGGTAACTGGAACAAAGTGTTAGTGGTGGATCAGCTTGGAAGCTCTCCAGTAGTCTGGTGGTGATAGCAAGGTTTCATAAGGACATATGCAGTGTACTGCCATGAGTGATCATGATATCACCATACTAATATAAAGCACCTCAAGGACTTGGCTTAGATCTTCATGAGAGAGATTAGCACCATTGTTCAGTAAGGTAAAGCCTGCCTAAAAACTGTATTTTCCTATCTTATTGTCGCTTTTTGTAGTTATCGACACTGAAATGTAATGCAATTTTCTTATAAAACATGGAAGTGGTCCCCATCAGATGTTTAAATCTGAGTGCACTATTAGTTATACAAATAACTGCCTAAATACCTGACACAATAAATATGGAACATAGCACCTGTTGTTGCTTCTTTAGTGTGTACACCCATATGCACCTTGACAGGCATATTGCGGTTTGTTGCCAAAATCACTATGAGTCATGCTACTTCACTACCCCTGGGAAAAATGTTCTCAGTTACACAGACCCAAACCACCATTTATTTTAAAGACCATTGATTGATCAACTTTTCTGTCTAAACTTTGACAAAATCTGTTTTCAAACTTTTATGAAAATTTAATTTTTCAATAAAATTTAGTTTATAAATTTAAATGTTTATTTAAATTTCCATTAAAATTTTATTTGATCAAAATGTATAAACTTTAAACATATTTTCAGACAGGCCTTATCTTGTAGTACAATTATTTTTTTACAGCATTGAAAAAGTCCTATAATTAAGGAAGATATAGCAAATTTAGTTTTGGTTTCTCAAGAGCACATAGATCAGCATTTGCACCCTGTGGAACACCAGCACTACACACTTTCCAGCAGGTGTCACATGTCTTGTATGCAAGGAAATTCAAAAAGACTTCATGTATAAAGTTCAAATAGGTGTGGCATTCAAATAAAAAAGTTTTTTTTTATGATATCACCATACTAATATAAAGCACCTCAAGGACTTGGCTTAGATCTTAATTTAAAACTTTAAATTAAACTTTGTTTACAATAACCATCTGATACTAAACACCAGAAAACGAATGAATTAATCCTTCTCTTATAGACACAACTCGTATCATGAGAATGTATAGCAAACAATCGAAGAAAGTCTGTTCATTACTGCATGCTGACATAACATCCGTGCCTAGAACCAACAATTCTTGGTGAAAGAAAGTTTATAAAAAGTAGAGTTCCAATAATCGCACATCTTTCAGAACATATGACAATAAGAATCAAATCTTTATTACCGCATATAAATTCACGTTCTCGTCACAATCATACGCCGATAACATGTAGAATACGGATATTTACTTCATCGATGATAACATCCCCGCTGGGAACCAAAATAACTTCATACATAAAATACCATCCTCTAGGTAAAATCTTTAATAGCAAATTTGAAATTTCGTGTGCTGCGTAAATCGACATATTTCATACTGTTCCCGACTTTCATGTTATTTTACTTAAATCATAGATTCACGCACTTGAGTAATACAGTACCGTATCAATGTTTGCATCCGTGCTCAGAACCAATGCTAATATTTCTCTTTGTTAAAGTCTGGGTCATAAATATTTCCTTTCTTACACATCTGCACACGTCACATTATCTCCATTTATATTTTTTTCATAATTAGATATTCCAGTTTATCAGCTTTATTCTTAACACATTGTTCACAAGAAATTTGTTCCTATTTACCTAAACTCGCTTCTTTCAAACGATACATCTGCGCTCAGAACCATGACTTTCTTATCTCTGCCTGTCACAACACAGGTTGATGCCAAAATAAAAATCAGTATAACTATTGTTTACAATAACCATCTGATACTAACCACCAGAAAACGAATGAATTAATCCTTCTCTTATAGACACAACTCGTATCATGAGAATGTATAGCAAACAATCGAACAAAGTCTGTTCATTACTGCATGCTGACTTATAACATCCGTGCCTAGAACCAACAATTCTTGGTGAAAAAAAAAGTTTATAAAAAGTAGAGTTCCAATAATCGCACATCTTTCAGAGCATATGACAATAAGAATCAAATCTTCATTACCGCATATCAATTCACGTTCTCATCACAATCATACGCCGATAACATGTAGAATACGGATATTTACTTCATCGATGATAACATCCCCACTGGGAACCAAACCAACTTCATACATAAAATACCATGCTCTAGGTAAAATCTTTAATAGCAAATTTGAAATTTCGTGTGCTGCGTAAATCGACATATTTCATACTGTTCCTGATTTTCATATTATTTTACTTGCATCATAGATTCACGCACTTGAGCAATACAGTACCGTATCAATGATTGCATCCGTGCTCAGAACCAATGCTAATATTTCTCTTTGTTAAAGTCTGGGTCATAAATATTTCGTTTCTTACACATCTGCACACGTCACGTTATCTCCATGTATATTTTTTTTCATAATTAGATGTTCCAGTTTATCAGCTTTATTCTTAACACATGAGCTACACCGTACCGTATCAATGTTTGCATCCGTACTCAGAACCAATGCTAATATTTCTCTTTGTAAGCTTGGGTCATTTATATTTCGTTTCATACACATTTGCACACATCATCTTATCTTCATGTATATCATTTCACATTTTGTCCATCATTCTATATTGCATTTTATCAGCTTTATTCTTAAATCATTGTTCACAAGACCTTTTTTCCTATTTATGTTACCTAAACTCGCTTCTTTCAAGCGATGCATCTGCGCTCATTTCCACGACCTACTTACTATCGCCAGTTACAGCGCCAGTCGATGCCAAAATAAAAATCTGTATAACTATTGTTTACAAAAATTATCTGATACTAACCACCAGTAAAGAAATGAATTAATCCTTTTCTTATAGACTCAGATCGTATCATGACGATAAATAGCCAACAATCGAACAAATTCTGTTCATTACTGCAAGCTGACCTATTACATCCGTGCCTAGAACCAACAAGTCCTGGTGAAAGAAAGTTATAAAAAGTAGAGTTCCAATAATCGCACATCTTTCAGAACAAATGACAATAAGAATCAAATCTTTATTACCGCATATCAATTCACGTTCTCGTCACAATCATACGCCGATAACATGTAGAATACGGATATTTACTTCATCGATGATAACATCCCCGCTGGGAACCAAAATAACTTCATACATAAAATACCATCCTCTAGGTAAAATCTTTAATAGGAAATTTGAAATTTCGTGTGCTGCGTAAATCGACATATTTCATACTGTTCCCGACTTTCATGTTATTTTACTTAAATCATAGATTCACGCACTTGAGTAATACAGTACCGTATCAATGTTTGCATCCGTGCTCAGAACCAATGCTAATATTTCTCTTTGTTAAAGTCTGGGTCATAAATATTTCCTTTCTTACACATCTGCACACGTCACATTATCTCCATTTATATTTTTTTCATAATTAGATATTCCAGTTTATCAGCTTTATTCTTAACACATTGTTCACAAGAAATTTGTTCCTATTTACCTAAACTCGCTTCTTTCAAACGATACATCTGCGCTCAGAACCATGACTTTCTTATCTCTGCCTGTCACAACACAGGTTGATGCCAAAATAAAAATCAGTATAACTATTGTTTACAATAACCATCTGATACTAAACACCAGAAAACGAATGAATTAATCCTTCTCTTATAGACACAACTCGTATCATGAGAATGTATAGCAAACAATCGAACAAAGTCTGTTCATTACTGCATGCTGACTTATAACATCCGTGCCTAGAACCAACAATTCTTGGTGAAAAAAAAAGTTTATAAAAGTAGAGTTCCAATAATCGCACATCTTTCAGAGCATATGACAATAAGAATCAAATCTTCATTACCGCATATCAATTCACGTTCTCATCACAATCATACGCCGATAACATGTAGAATACGGATATTTACTTCATCGATGATAACATCCCCACTGGGAACCAAACCAACTTCATACATAAAATACCATGCTCTAGGTAAAATCTTTAATAGCAAATTTGAAATTTCGTGTGCTGCGTAAATCGACATATTTCATACTGTTCCTGATTTTCATATTATTTTACTTGCATCATAGATTCACGCACTTGAGCAATACAGTACCGTATCAATGATTGCATCCGTGCTCAGAACCAATGCTAATATTTCTCTTTGTTAAAGTCTGGGTCATAAATATTTCGTTTCTTACACATCTGCACACGTCACGTTATCTCCATGTATATTTTTTTTCATAATTAGATGTTCCAGTTTATCAGCTTTATTCTTAACACATGAGCTACACCGTACCGTATCAATGTTTGCATCCGTACTCAGAACCAATGCTAATATTTCTCTTTGTAAGCTTGGGTCATTTATATTTCGTTTCATACACATTTGCACACATCATCTTATCTTCATGTATATCATTTCACATTTTGTCCATCATTCTATATTGCATTTTATCAGCTTTATTCTTAAATCATTGTTCACAAGACCTTTTTTCCTATTTATGTTACCTAAACTCGCTTCTTTCAAGCGATGCATCTGCGCTCATTTCCACGACCTACTTACTATCGCCAGTTACAGCGCCAGTCGATGCCAAAATAAAAATCTGTATAACTATTGTTTACAAAAATTATCTGATACTAACCACCAGTAAAGAAATGAATTAATCCTTTTCTTATAGACTCAGATCGTATCATGACGATAAATAGCCAACAATCGAACAAATTCTGTTCATTACTGCAAGCTGACCTATTACATCCGTGCCTAGAACCAACAAGTCCTGGTGAAAGAAAGTTATAAAAGTAGAGTTCCAATAATCGCACATCTTTCAGAACAAATGACAATAAGAATCAAATCTTTATTACCGCATATCAATTCACGTTCTCATCACAATCATACGCCGATAACATGTAGAATACGGATATTTACTTCATCGATGATAACATCCCCGCTGGGAACCAAACCAACTTCATACATAAAATACCATGCTCTAGGTAACATCTTTAATTGCAAATTTGAAATTTCGTGTGCTGCGTAAATCGACATATTTCATACTGTTCCTGACTTTCATGTTATTTTACTTAAATCATAGATTCACGCACTTGAGTAATACAGTACCGTATCAATGTTTGCATCCGTGCTCAGAACCAATGCTAATATTTCTCTTTGTTAAAGTCTGGGTCATAAATATTTCCTTTCTTACACATCTGCACACGTCACATTATCTCCATTTTTTTTTTTCATAATTAGATATTTCAGTTTATCAGCTTTATTCTTAACACATTGTTCACAAGAAATTTGTTCCTATTTACCTAAACTCGCTTCTTTCAAACGATGCATCTGCGCTCAGAACCATGACTTTCTTATCTCTGCCTGTCACAACACAGGTTGATGCCAAAATAAAAATCAGTATAACTATTGTTTACAATAACCATCTGATACTAACCACCAGAAAACGAATGAATTAATCCTTCTCTTATAGACACAACTCGTATCATGAGGATGTATAGCAAACAATCGAACAAAGTCTGTTCATTACTGCATGCTGACTTATAACATCCGTGCCTAGAACCAACAATTCTTTGTGAAAGAAAGTTTATAAAAAGTAGAGTTCCAATAATCGCACATCTTTCAGAACATATGACAATAAGAATCAAATCTTCATTACCGCATATCAGTTCACGTTCTCATCACAATCATATGCCGATAACATGTAGAATACGGATATTTACTTCATCGATGATAACATCCCCGCTGGGAACCAAACCAACTTCATACATAAAATACCATGCTCTAGGTAAAATCTTTAATAGCAAATTTGAAATTTCGTGCGCTGCGTAAATCGATATATTTAATACTGTTCCTGATTTTCATGTTATTTTACTTACATCATAGATTCACGCACTTGAGCAATACAGTACCGTATCAATGATTGCATCCGTGCTCAGAACCAATGCTAATATTTCTCTTTGTTAAAGTCTGGGTCATAAATATTTCGTTTCTTACACATCTGCACACGTCACGTTATCTCCATGTATATTTTATTTCATAATTAGATGTTCCAGTTTATCAGCTTTATTCTTAACACATGAGCTACACCGTACCGTATCAATGTTTGCATCCGTACTCAGAACATATGCTAATATTTCTCTTTGTAAGCTTGGGTCATATATATTTCGTTTCATGTCTTGAGTACTTACTCACCAGTTAATATGTACTTTTCAGATAGTGACCTATGTGAGGTGAAGTTGTTTGCATTTGTAACATGCACAATGGAGATAATGTTGGCATATCTCAATGCTACTTTGATGTAATGTGGCTGATATTTCTTTGGATACTGCACTTGTGGAAATTGTAAATGATCTAAGCGCATGCTATAACAAAATGGATGCTCCCATGTGCTAGAAAAATTAGCCAAAATTAATCAAAAGTACACTAATTTTGGCAGTTATTAAACTAGGGAAAACGAAATTTGCTGAAGTAGGCAATAGCAGCTTTTGAAAGTGCAATGAACAAATTACAAAATATCTGAAAAGTAAAACAAAAAGTTATCGTACCATTTTTCTACAATTTACCTCTGAAGTCCAGGGAGTGAAAATGACCATGCGGAGCTAGCAGTTTGTTTACATGAGCACATCTTATGTTAGCCCAAGCTGTATACTCTAGAACCTAAAGTACACCCATCAATCATACATCAAAATAAAGGGAATTGAAAGTTCTTCTCCCAACACCTAAGATATACAAATTCTTTATTATATTGCCAGTATAACCAGTGAAGAAATACCAGAAAATTATTTTTCTTTAAAATTCTAACCCTATGCAAAGCACGAAACTGTAGAGCGCCACCTTACCGTCGCGAGTTGACAATTTTCCTAGCAGATAGGGTGCACTGTACGCTCGAAGAGATCGCTAGCACGACGGAGCGATACGAACAGGCGCACTCGAAGAGTGGAAGTTCCGGGGCTGCGGACCAACCCCGACCCAATGAGTCGCGCCAGGTGCTTGAGGTTGAGCCGGCAATCCGTAACCGTCAGGGCGACGGGAGAGCCGGAGGGGGATCTACAGGTAGGGATGTCACCCATAGACCTGGACAGGCCTCACCCCCGAAAGTGGGATATGCAGGTCGGCGTGTTACAACTGCAAGCGCCCGGGGAATATAGCCAGGGACTGTTCCAAGGGAAGACAGACTCAGGTGAATGCCGTCGCTAGGAAGGATTACGAGCCGGGAGTAAGATGCAATCCTTCAAATCTCGCGTCTGCAACTGTCAACGGAGAAGGTGACACCATCTTGTATGACACCGGGTGTAGTGTCCCAGTCCTAGTCAACAGGAAGTACGTTAAGCACGAGGATTACCCAGGGGAGGTAATCGAAGTTCAGTACGCGAACACAGCGCGTGACTCATTGCCAGTGGCTGACATTGACCTCGATTCGCCGTACGTGAAGGGGAAAATTGAAGCTGCGTGCTTGGATGGTCTATCACATGACGTCATACGGGGATGTCGTTATGTGTTGCCACAACCGAACCCCGAAACCTGCACCCCGATACCAGTGAGTGCTGTGGATACCAGGTCCAAGAGTCGGAAGACGAAAGCGAAGCCGATGGAAGTTACATCGTCACCGGTGAGTAACGTTCTTCCGGCCGAGTTGAGGAAGCTGCAACAAGAAGACGCAACTCTGGTCCAGTTGCACAACCATGCTGTAGCAGGAACAGAGAAAGAAACTCCAAATGACGCGGTGAAGTTCGCGTAGAAGAAGGGAATCTTGTATCTCCACGCCAGGAAAGGCTGCGAACACTTAAAGCAAGTTGTCGTGCCGAAAGAGAAGCAAGGAGAAGTGTTAAAACTCGCACACGAGAATCTCATGGGAGGACACATGGGAATTGCCAAGACGCGTGACCGTCTTGTCAAAGAATTTTACTGGCCAGGGGTCCAGGGTGATGTCAAGCGATTCTGTCTCTCCTGTGACAAGTGTCAAAGAATGGCACCGGAAACGGATCATCGACCCGTCCCCTTGGGGAGTACACCCCTGATCGATGAACCCTTTCTACGCGTCGCAAATGGATTTAATCGGAATTGGTCAAGAGTCGGAGTACCCGACGAGATCCTGACCTATCAAGGGACGCAATTCATGAGTCGTGTGATGGCGGAGGTGAACCGACTAATGTCCATTAAGCACCTCACGACAACACTGTATCACCCCCCATGTAACGGACTGGTGGAACGATTAAACGGGACCCTAAAGAACACGCTCAAAAAGCTGTGCGAAGGCCGCCCCAAGGATTGGGATCGGTATGTGCCTGCCATGCTTTTCGCATACCGGGAAGTACCACAAGCGAGTTTAGGGTTCTCTCCCTTGTACAGGAGGACTGTACTTGGCGTCATCGCCGTACTAAGACAGCTGTGGACGGACGACCACGCTGTAGAGGAGGTATGCACTACCTACCAGTACCTCGCGGACTTGCACAACAAACTGGAGGAAGTTTGTTCCCTTGCACAGGAGAACCTCAAGCGAGCGAAGGCGCGTCAGGCGAAGAATTACAACAAGCGCACAAAACCAATCCAGTATGAAGTAGGGAACAAGGTGTTGTTGCTGTTTCCCCAAGAACACAACAAATTGCAAGTTTCCTGGAGAGGTCCATACGTCGTCACCGAGAAGGTCGGAGGTCAAACATATCGGATGCGGCTGCCAACGTAGGAGAAATTGTACCACGCCAATCTGCTTAAGAGATACCGGGAAAGAGAGACCGTCAGCGATTTTGTCATCGCCACGATAGTCACCGAGGACGCTGAAGTCGATACGGAAGGCTCCAACACTGTCCCGAGCTGTCCCTTAACGAGGGCTGATACACCCTCGGAGGTGAAGTGTGACCTCATGCTGACTGAGGCACAGCGGGAAGAGATTGAGACGTTGCTGTCCGGGTATTCTGATGTGCTTACGGAAATACCTGGGAGAACTTCGCTTGTCGAGTTCGAGTTAAAGCTGGTGGATGACCGGCCAGTCCAGAGGAAACCCTACCCCTCATGGCGCAAGGTGCAGACTCCCCTCCCTCTGTCACCATCGATAGATACAACTTGGAAGTTGTCGAGAACTTCACATACCTCGGGTCCAACATCTCCAGCTCACTCTCAATTGATTATAAGGTGAATGGTAGGATTGCCAAGGCAACTGCAGTGATGCCCAGACATAACCAGAGGGTATGGAACAACTCCAACTTCACCGAAAAAAACAAACTGCGTGTCTACCAAGCCTGAGTGCTCAGCTCAGTCCTCTACAGCAGCGAAACATGGACCATCTATGCAAGTCACGAGAGAAAATTCAACAGCTTCCACCTGAGATGTCTGCGGCGCATTATGCACATCAAGTGGCAGGACAAAGTACCGAACACAGAGGTTCTAGGACGCGCCAACATTAACAGCATGTTCGCCATTCTCAGTGAGAGGCGCCTTCGCTGGCTCGGCCATGTCAAGAGAATGTACCCGGGCCGCATCCCTAAGGACATATTATATGGGGAACTAGCAGAAGGTACACGACCAACTGTACGCCCACGCCTGCGTTACAAAGACGTTTGCAAGAGGGACACAAAGACGGCCAACATCGATGTCAACAAATGGGAGAGCTTTGTTATTGACCGTCTTATCTGACGCCTAGCTTTCAAGCAGGAAGTTAGCAAAGCCGAGGATGACAGAAATAGGAAGCATGCTCCAAAAAAGAGCCAGAAAGAAGGAACAGCTAGCTTTGGAGCTACGTATCGTCTCACGTAGACCAACGGATGCCAAGAGATTGATCGAGCCGTGTGTAAAATCCAGCAGAAGTGGAAGCTCCGTCTCAGAATGCAAACGGGAGTGAAGATTACACACCGGCCAGAAGTAAGTTGTATCTTTTCCGCCTAGTCTTTCAGCAACGACGATGGCTACAATTTCATCACAATTCCTCATTATATCAATATGAGGGAAAAGTTTTATTCTCGGTGGATATTTGCTTAATGAATTTTTTCAACATTTGCCCTCATATCAGTTCAAGCTGGCTGACGGATAACTGCTGATCACACAAATTGTTTTAATGTCATCTGCATGTTTAGTTGGTAGCGAGTTGATGAACGTGACGATAACCGAGATATGCAAAGCTCCTGACAATCGCCAAACATTTCGCGTGGCTATCTCGATGTTCTCGATAGTTAATAATTTACTGCAGTATTTTCCAATATCATCATGTCTCATATATCTTAGTATATGAATGAGACCTGTTGTTTCATAAGCTGATATTATATTTATAATTTTGGATTTTCTCAAGTGCAGTACTGGAAATTCTGGAAGAAATGTTGCATACTTTTATTCCCATCTATAAGAGATTTCTTGCTATCTTTTAGTCAGGTGCAAACAGAACTTTTTCATTTGTTACACGCAGTTCAACCTTGTCCAAAAAAGTGATAAAGAACTACATTCAATCTGACCATATCGTCATCTCTACCACTGAACGATGGAGGATGACAGCATAATAGTGGCGGTATGTTTTTTTAATATTTGAATAATGTTTATCCTCATCTTTCTCTTTTTCTGTTTTCATTCATTTTATCTTCATCGGTTTAAAACCGAAACTAAGTAAAAAGTCTCTTTTTTCATCAAATGTACTAGGAGTAAACCGGTTACAACCGGTTTAGAACTACTTTCAACTAATATCAACTAGTGAAAACCGGTTAGAACCAGTTGGAACCGGTTTAAGTCGGTTTTTACTAACTAAACTAAGTAAAAAGTCCTTCTTTCATCAGATGTTACTAGCAGTAAACCGGTTCTAGCCAGGCAGGCAAAATTTTTGTTATGTACCGAACACATTAATGACTATGTCCGACGACATCATCAAGAAAATGGGGCATGTGTACTGGCCCGTAAACGAATAATCCAAATCATTTTTGTAAAAAAATTCAAATAATATTTGCCTAAGATAATACGGAATTTGATTACACATGTCAGAATTTCGAACCCTATTTAGAACAATTGTCAGTTTTCAAACCATATTGGCAAAGATTATTGTTGCGATTTTAGTGGATTTTAGTGTTATTTGGGTGGATTTGGGGTGATTTTGGGTAGATTGGGGTTGATTTTAAGGGATTTGGGTGGAGTTGGGGTTGATGTTACTGGATTTGGGTGGATTTGGGGTTGATTTTAGTGGATTTGGGTGGATTCGGGGTTCATTTTAGTGGATTTGGGTGGAATTTGGGGTTGATTTTATTGGGTTTGGGTGGATTTGGGGTGGATTTGGGTGCTTCGAAACACCCCAAATATGCTATTAAAGATGTTACCTACAGCATGGTATTTTATGTATGAAGTTGGTTTGGTTCCCAGTGGGGATGTTATCATCGATGAAGCAGCAGAGAGGGTGAATCCTACAACATTTTTAGTATATTTTTGATTATACCCTCCAAATAACACTAGACCCTTCTCGCGAAATAACTAGAAAAAAATGACAGTGAACATGGGATTCGCAGGTGATGTTGTATTCGCGTTTTCGTTGATGAATCATAAAATGTCGCAACGTCGTTGTCACTCACCCTCTCTGCTGCTGGAACTTTCAGTTCTGGGTTAACCGAATATTTGATCAAGTCCTGACTACGACGAAAATCCCCTTAGGATTTCACAAACAGACTAATTTGTAAAACCTCCTCTTGTAAATCAATCAGATTATTAGACTGGTCAGTGAGTTTGAAATTAATTCTGGTTAATGAATTATTATGACATCGCATATAGACTGGATTCACCGGGGACTCAATTATTAAAAACCCTGGAGGAGCTATTGGTGCAAATGAATACAAAATATATCCCTGCTGAGCTTGATTTGATCGTTCTAAATTTATTTGATAGCTTCCTTCGATCACATCGCATACCAAATTGAGCGCAATCACCGTTGAAATATTCACATTGAACGGAGCAATATGCCTGCCACCACCATCTGGGTCATTATTATGTTTGAGGATTTTTATTTCCTGTGATGTTGTTTTTTTCCACGTATCATGAATTATTTTAAAACCAATATCGATGGCATCACTGAGAGATTTTTGTAGTTCTAAGATATTATACCCTGGTAGTTTGAACGGATGAATATCTTCTACGCGTATATTATACTTCGTTGCAAATTCTGTTCTCGTTATAGGATTACTGTCACCTAATACCACTTGAATGATTTGCAAAGGAAATGTTTCCATGTCATTGATGATTTTGTTGCCTGTTTCTACGACGCTGATAAATTCATCTCGGGTGAGAGAACCGGATTTAAGAGATATTAACAACAATGAAAAATCATTATTCATCGCTGTGAAGTTTTCAGTGATTTTCTCTTGTCGAGTTGTGTGATATATTGGGTTGTTGAATTTTTTCACTGCAGTGAAAACTATCAATTCGTTGTATCTTTTATAGCTTTTTACTGGATTATCAGATTTTATCCTGTCTGTGATATAATCGGTTTTTTGTGGTTCTGGTAAATCAACGGTTTTTCCCCCGGGTGGTAATTCAGGCCATCCTAGTACGGTTCTAATAGAACTCTGATAAATATCTACGACGTATCCTTCTGTGCTTATTTCAATGGCAGATGATAGTGTTGGCTCATGAACTGTTATAGCTATTTTTGACTCTACTCCAGTAATCGATTTTATTCTACGCGCGAATTCATTATTGATTTGTTCGATTTGGTATGATCCGGTTGGTATGGAAACAACGTTCCAGTCTGGGGTACCGTCGGGTTTATTCTTATTTGCAAATACCAGTGAATTATTGGGTTGTTGACCACCAAATGATTTTGACCTAATATTTGGCCAACTGTGGTATACTCGTAATTTTGCTAGCGCTATCTCCTTCACTGGGACCAGAGAGGGGAAATTCACACTGAATTCTGGATTCGTTGAGGTTATTGAGATCATGCTTGTTTGTACTGGGTTCGTGTTCTCCACTATTTGTTGAAGTAATTCCATCTGTGTTGTCATTGTTATTATACTCATGTTGTATTTCTAATTTTGACATCGCAGAATCATATATATCTACCATCGCTGAAAACTCACTCTCTGATATAATTGTATCATCGAGCGATGACGATATCAATGAGGATAATTGCGAGTATGCAGTGGACACAACATGAAATTGAATTATGTAGTCTTGTAGTTTCCGTTGGCTGCATGAGGATATTTTTTTTGTGATTATTGAAATAATTTCAGCGATTGTTGTTGCCGCAGAAATGCAAATTGGAACAGCTATCGGGGCCATCATTGTCACTGAAGACAGTATAATACCAGCTCCGGTGATTACACCACTCACAGCGTACACAGTAACATCAATTGCGGTAATTCTCCTGCGATATTGTTTAATTTTCATTGCATACTCCTCAGACAGGGTTTTGAGTCTAGTTTGATATTCTCTGACCTGATCATAGCGATATTGCGATGATGAAATCATTTTTTATTTTAAATACGCTAGCGTTTTCAATTACGATTTACTTAAATCCGCCACGAATTCCACATACCACGTTGTTGAGACCCTAACCAAATCTTTATCAGTAGATGTAATTGTAAACTTTTCAGTTGTATTCTTGTCGATGATCGTTGAAATCGTATTATTGACCCCAGATGAACTGGACGATGAAATATTAAATTGAGACAATGGTGTTACTAGTGTTAATCGATAAATACCCTTAACGGTTGCAGTGATATCTAATTTGTTGTTTGTAGGTGACCACTCAAATGATCCGTGTTGGATTGTATATACTATGTTGTTAGTTTTCTCATGAGGAATTTTTGTTTTTTCAATGACTGTTATCATCCTCGAAAAATCACCTTTGACGGCTTCGATGAAGTTTTTCGTCTCATCGATGGATTTTTTAATATCAGGGAGTTTTAGTTCAATTTTATCGAATGTAGTTCCAATAAATTTATCAATGATATTTCTACGAAATGCGGTAAACTGTTTTATGTGTTCTTCAATTCCAGATTCAAGTGTTGTTAGTACAACCACAGAATTGTTTAACTCATCGTTGAGAATTTTTAATCGATCTGTAATCGTCGAAACGAGTACACCCGGTTTGAGTTTACCCTGATCGGAAAATAACGCAACGGTGTTCTCGATTGCGTTTTGTTGTTTAACTAAAATATCATCCAGAGAAATATTACTGGTTTTCAATTTACCCTGATCGGAAAATAACGCAACGGTGTTCTCGATTGCGTTTTGTTGTTTAACTAAAATATCATCCAGAGAAATATTACTAGATTTCAATTTACCCTGGCGATCTTGAAATACAACTATTTAATTGGGTTCAACACTTTCTAAATTCAACGTCTCAGCTATTTCATCTTTAATTTTTTTTGTTATATCCTTGATAGAATCAGGGGTTGCAGTGCCATCGGGTTTGGGTTTCAGAGGTCTCCCCCAAATATCAATCATGTTATTGTAAAACTCTTTCTCTCTCTAAAAAGCGATTGCTGGTGTAGTCATTTACGACAATATGAGGTGGTTTTCCCCTTGGGTTACCCAAGGAGTTAGAAATAGCGTCAAGGACATTTAATACTTCACTGCCGCATATTGGTGGGTCATTGATTTGTTGTGTTGGTAGCGTAGAATACCAAGTCTTCATTGGAAATTGTTTTATGTAACGCATAAATTCTTTTGGTGGGGCTAATCCATATGAATCAAAATAGACAATCCCACGTGGATCAATAGCGTATGCAACCCAGTGAGTTCCAGGTCCGGTGCTGTTATCGAGATTAATAATACCTGTTTCAGTTTTGTTTGGTTGATGTGGTAATTGATCTTTCATAAAAACACCTCTGAAATTTTTAATCACTAGTTTTTTAGCCGCATCCATTAAATCAAAATTGGACATGGGAACCATCGAAGATTTGGAAACCATAGGTTCCTCAATTAATAAACCGTTCCTGGTAGTCTCAGGCCTGATCCGTGAACGGATCTCCCGCTGTACCATGAATACGGGGTTCCTGGTAGTCTTAGACCTTTTCCGCTGTACCATGAATACGGGGTTCCTGGTAGTCTTAGACCCAATCCGTGAACGGATCGTCCCTTTTTTTTATATCCTTTCCCAGTTGCCTTCTTTAGTGCCATTCCTGCTGCAGTACCAACGGCTCCTAACGCCACTGCTTTAGCCACTGCTGGGGCTGCTGCTGCAATCAATGCTGGTATTGCAGCTAACAACGGGAATATACCGCCTGTTTTAATCATATTTTTGATAGCAGCCGCAGAAAGAGTAATCTGAACACCTTTTTTGGCTGCAAGTGCATCATTGAAATGTTTTATTTGACGAGTTGTCAGCGATAGTTTATTTGCACCACCAGTCATTTGGTTGGGTTTCAACGTGATTGTGGTTCCACATTTTTTAGCTGATTCCGATTGCAATTTTTTGATTTGACCAGGAGTTAACGCAACACTAATAACACTATATGACATTATACATAATAGATTGATTCTAAATCGTAAAACGATTCAATGGAAAAATCCTTCGGATTTTCAATTACATGTTTTCTACTGGGGCATCTACCACTCTCATTCTTCCTCCAACACCTTCAAGTAGCATTGATTTATCACTGAGAATGACAGCAACCGCTCTATAATTCGGGATAAGGATAGGAGGTACCCCACCAACTGGTGCACCAGTCGGACGGGTTACACGGGCTCTGAAGTGTATATCAACGACAGATTGTCTCATCAAATCAAGATGTTCCAATGAAAAGTAATAAATCGGATAGAGGCTTTTAAAATCCAATTGTGATATTTGCAAACCGGTATCCACATTTTGATCACGTGCCATAAATGACAACAGGTTATGATAGACACGTGCAATATGATTCTGACCGTAATCAAGTTGTATATCCTCGGATGGTTCCTGCTGTCCGTTTATTCTCAGTGAGACTTCATTAACACCTAACTGATCAAATATCATATGACTTCGTTCTTGATTACCAACTCGCGCAGCATTCTGTAACGCAATAAATATATGACGTGGAGCTGAAACCCCTTGTTTTGATGCCAGGTGCCATGTGAATGTACCATCAACATTACCCAGTTTAATATCCGTAGTCACTGATAACCAACTCAACAATGATTTTCCCCCCTGATCCATAAATGATAGTAGTCGCTGTTCGTCTGTGATTGATGGAGTTAACACTGGCATCCATAATGATAGTTTTGTTAAAATAACTTTACCGTCAGCAACCCCAGCATTACGCCAGATTGCATCATCATCAGTACCCCTTCGTACAAGTGCTACTGTATGCTTCGCTCCATAAATAACTTTTCGGACGTTTCTACAGAATCCGAAAATATGATGCAGTGGAATCGCACATGAAAATCGTCGACGCTGCCCATGCAACGTTGCTACGCGTGTTGCAAATCCTAAATTGAGATTACCATTAACGCCTCCGAGAATATCAAACGCAGCTCCGGGTCTAGTTCGACGTTCTGGATTAGCTGCTTCTTGTTGATTGGCTTCTGCAGTACCCTGTGCTGTTAACACTTTAATGAATTGAAGGTGATCAGCGTTATCAGAGGTATCCTTTGCAAACATCATAGATGGACCCGCTGATCTTGAATAATCATCAGAATATCTCGCTAACCCTATGATTGTTGTGGCCACATCAACTTCACGGTCAATGGATTCAATTTCTTTTCCATCAATGAGATATCTAGCGCTTTCAAATAACGCCATTATGCCGTTATTAACAAAACCAACTCGGACATTTGCGTTATTGTCATATGGGGTATCAGCTGCAACATTTGTTACAAGTTCTCCTTCTACTTCAATAAATGCCTCACACGGTAGAAAATATTTACTGGTATCATGAACTTGAAGTTCAATTCGCGATCGGAGATCTGGTTGTACTGCGTGATAAGAATAAAATTGAAAATCGCGTACAGAATCATTCTTGCCAACTGGGGCATCCATATCAAATGCTGGATCAGGTGACCTTTTGAACATTTTATTCTATTTATCAGAGTCTAAATCGTGATTTCATCGTGAAAAACGCTAGCGTGAAAATCCGTAGGATTTCATCGACGTAGTTTTTTAAAGCCACTTCCCGCTATCATATTTGCAATATTGCTTTGGTCCCCTTGATTTACCATCGACGCTAGTTTTTCATCTACTGCGTTATTTATTATTTTACTAACACTTGCAGGCATTTCTGCTGTAGACGGTAACGGTTTCTTTTTTCGTCTCACTAATGATGTTATTTTATCCTTC
The DNA here is from genome assembly GCA_029339505.1 of Unio delphinus. Classification (NCBI taxonomy): domain Eukaryota; kingdom Metazoa; phylum Mollusca; class Bivalvia; order Unionida; family Unionidae; genus Unio; species Unio delphinus. Next base: position 3,596,462 of record JAQISU010000139.1, read on the forward strand.
GCAGTTGAAAACGCTTTCCCGGCAAGATCTCCAACAGCACCAATACCCTTATCACGAATAACATCAATGGCTTTCATTGATAATTGTTTAGCTAACGGCATCACTTTTGGGGCCATTCTTGAAAAGAATCCTAAAATGGTATTGCCGAGGCCATCTCCATAGTATGCTTTATAAACTGGAAACCGTGAATTAACTACATAGACGAGGGTTGGTTTATCATGATTGTAATGGATGATCATTATTATAAAAACAATAGTGTTTTCAATTGTTATTTAATCACTATGATACCCATTTGCTAACTCGTCAATGAAATCTCGATATGTTTTGATATCCATGATACCGCCGGCAAATAACCGTCTACAGATATCAGCTGCTTCATTAATTATTTCTGGAGAGTTATTTCCAGCTCGGAATCCTCCTACAAGAACATCTAATCGTGATATATCATTGATAACACTATCAGGACAAGTGTTTCCAATCCTTGGATTTTGCAGTCCACTTCCGCTATAACCAGCTGCTTCATCTAGTTTTTCTAAACCCGTTTTTTGTAAATAATCATCATCATCATCATCATCAGGTGGTAGTTGTTGTTTTTTAGGAGAGAAAGATATTTTCTTTGCAGGCTGCTGTCGCTTTCTTTGCAATCTTGGTTGTTTAAACTCTTCGTATTGATTATACACTAGACTCACCGCATCGATATATTCGATGTATGATGCACTATCTGTCTTAATTTTACTTTTTTTAGTTTTGATTTTGTAGAATATATCAGCCCAATGAGCGAAATTCTTAACAAACTTATGATGTTCTGGTTTCAACCATTTTTTTCTGTTTTCATAAGACGTAACAACAAGCGCAGGAATTTTTGTTGGATCAGTCTTATCAATTTCTGCTAACCCTTCCTCGTTAAATCTCACGCGTAAATCATCTACTGTTCTCTTTGATTCCATTTGTTTTGTTTGTTCAGTTTTCGCTGCTAGTTTTTCAAGTTCACCAATAACAGATTTTCCCGTCTCGGGACCATCTCCCAGTAAAGCACGCTCTACCCCTTTCGTTGCTGTGGTTACTGGTTTAAACAACTCTTCAGACCCTAGAGCAAAATCAGTTTGTAAACTCTGTCGTTGTTGCAGTTTATTTCTTACAGAGTCGCGAATTGGTATAAATTTCTTAATTGCATCTAGTCGCTCACGAGCCAATCGGGTCGTTAATGCTTCATTGACCATTATTTGAAATCAGAAACCATTTTTCAATTGTAAAACAATTTTTCCCATCGATGATTCCATCCTTAACGGTCCAATTTTTTATTGCTATGAAATATTTTTATTTTTTATCCATTGATTTTGCCTGTTTTTGACAGTTTTGGTGGTTTTCAGTTGAAAATCTCAAAGAGATTTTACAGTCAAGTAGTCGATTTTACATGGGATTTTCCATAAGGAAAAGCTGTTAAAACTCATTTTTGATGATTTTTAGCCATTTTTCATCAATTTTTGCCTGTTTTCGTCATTTTTCATCGATTTTCATCAAAAAACCTCGTAGGGTCAAGTAGTCGATTTTGCATTGGATTTTCCATAGAGAAAAGTTCTTAAAAGAACTTTCAAAGCTGTTAGGATTCTATTTTATTTTCGCAGTGTGAAATATTTTCACTGATTCAATCAAAAAATGACAAAAAAATAAAAATCTCAAGGAGATTTTACTGTCTGACAAAATCTTTTGAGGGTCGGTCAATCAAAATAGTTCATTTTCTTGAATTAACGCTCGTAAGTTTCTAATTTTAGAATTAACTTCCTTTTTCAATTCATATTCGTTACCCAATTCTTTTCGTATTCCTTCCACGATAGTATATAACGGAACAAACACACCTACTTCACTGGAAAATGCAAGAGAGTCTCGAATAGAATTTTGAATTTTTTTGATGAGTGCATATTTCTTTGGTAACATATACTTGTTAGTGCTAACTCCGTATTCTATATCCTGAAAATCCGACTTGATTTGATCAGGATTTAACCCATCTGACAATTTAATATTCTGATTTTTCAATTTTGCAATTTCAACTATGATGCTATTCATAATTTCAGAATTCATATATGATAATACATATTTCTAATTCATTTTTCAAAAATAAATGAGCCGTTAATATTTTTAAAATTCAGTCTGTATATATAAATATCTTTTTTAAAATTAATTCTGTATATATAACTATATTTTTTAAAATTAATTCTGTATATATAAATATCTTTTTTAAAAATTCAGTCTGTATATATAAATATATTTTTTAAAATTAATTCTGTATATATAAATATCTTTTTTAAAAATTCAGTCTGTATATATAAATATCTTTTTTAAAAATTCAGTCTGTATATATAAATATCTTTTTTAAAATTAATTCTGTATATATAAATATCTTTTTTAAAATTAATTCTGTATATATAAATATATTTTTTAAAATTAATTCTGTATATATAAATATCTTTTTTAAAAATTCAGTCTGTATATATAAATATCTTTTTTAAAAATTCAGTCTGTATATATAAATATATTTTTTAAAATTAATTCTGTATATATAAATATATTTTTTAAAATTAATTCTGTATATATAAATATATTTTTAAAAATTCAGTCTGTATATATAAATATAAATGCAGACAAAAATAAATAACAACCATGATGAGCGGTTATCAGTCATTTGACCCCCTTGATATAGGCCGCTGTGGTTCTATTTGCATTCATTGGGTCCCTTATTAGGCCTTTGTGTCTTTCATAGGGTTCCTTTGTTAGAGCATTTTTCTGTTTCTGTTTTATATCAGAATGTTTTTTTTTGTTTTTGCTCTTTGAAATATGACCCTATGACCGTTTCTTTTAGCCGATAAATCATTCTGGGGTTACCCAATGTGCATCCACGAACCTTTTTTTGGCCGGTAATTCATTTTGAACACCATACGGGGCTACCCAAATGTGATGGAGAGCTAATTACATCCATGGATGTTATTTATTTTAGGGCATTGTATGTGTTTACATTCAACATGCAACCCATGAAATCAAATTCATGGTTGCGTAAGTTGTCAAAAACCGACAACCCACGCTACCGTAAATTTGATAGCATGGGTTTGCATGTTATGTGAATGCACACAGAGGGGTTGCCCTTCCTCCCCTCAATTAAATAGAAAAAAAAAACATCAACCGTTTCACCATCAGACAATTTGTCTGCTATGGGGCGCGAACATGTGAAGAATAATTGTCTGGGTTTACAAGCCAAACACGATACCGTTAGACCACTGTTCACGTCCATAAAGAATAACGTTTTTTAACATATATATGTTGTAAATATTCATATAGTATATAAGGGGACTTAATACAGCAATCCGCAAGGTGTGCTATTTTATTTTCTTGAATTACTTATTAATGGTGTTTCACAGTATTTAAATGAGACAGCATATTTGACTTAAACACTAAAACAAAGAATATAATTGTTTGAAAACATTTCTTTTCTTACAAAACAATGCCCAGCCGCTGAATCACAATAACCCATAAAACAAGTTAACACAATCTAAGGGAGAAAGTATAAAGGTAATTTAATACAGCAATCCACAGGGTGTTATTTTATTTTCTTAAATTACTTATTAATGGTGTTTCACGGTATTTAAATGAGACAGAATATTTGACTTAAACACTAAAAAAAAAGAAAATATTTCTTTTCTTATAAAACAATACCCAGCCGCTAAGGGAGATAACTCCCTTGGTTCATTTGTATACTAACTATTGTTTGTCTAATTCATTAATAACATCACTGGAGAATCTTTCAATGTAGTCTTGAGGGGATCTTATGATTTTGTCGCTGACTTTGTCAGTGTCAGGTTCATAATTTCTGATTGATTGTCCATTTTTTATTCGTTTGTCATAATAGCGTTTTAGTTCACTGTATCGTTTGCCGCCACACCTAAGACATAATTGCGACCTTCCCCTAACCCCAACCCCACATCGAATACAGGGTAACGGACCAAGGCTTCCACGACGAAAGCTTTGCATATGATACCAACAGAATTCATTTCTGCATGATTTGTTACACGGTGTCACTGATCCAATCATAAGCCATTTGCAATGATTCATTATACTTAAATCTTTCATTTAAATACTTGTTTTAATTATAGTATGGAGGAGTTCGAGAGATTATCGAAAATTAAGCCCTGGAAAAGTGTTCAATTCAATCTTGATAGAGTTTCTGATACACCAAAGAATAAAATTCTTGATAGAACCTTGATTAGTAAAATCAGAGACTGTTTTAATGAATTCAAGCGTGATGGGGCAGCTCATTGTTGGTCAACATTTCGAATTGATGGTGTTGTTGACGCTACCATGAATGATGAAAAAGCAGCAGTGATAATCTCAAATGTTGGGGAAGAAAGAAATTTTTTTCGAATAAAATTCCTTATCCGTGATAATGGAAAATGGATCATTAGGGACAAATACGAGCCTATTCTTAAGGACAAAAAAACTGTCACTGTGACTCAGGATTCAAAACCAGGAATTTTGACTGGAATTGACAAACCCTACTACGAAAGATCTTATCCTGTCACAGCAGTTGTTTACGGGATATATCCGCTCAATGACAAACCTGATATTGCAAAACTAGCACCCATGAAATATTCGACAGGGCTCAATTGTGTAGCAGCACGAATAATGGAACACTTCACAAATGCGTCCCGGGGAAATAAACTAACTGATCTAAGACGAAAAAAAATAACCGAATGGGAACTGACAGTGAAACAGCATGGGGCAACAATTCAAGATATAGCCAAATTAGAAACATCATTGAGATTTCCAATATCGGTAAGGACAATCACCGGTGAAGTATTATACGAATCGAAATATAATAAAAATGGAACCCCAATACAGATTATTGATCATAACGAACACGCGTGGTCATCTGCAGTAACAATATTCCCACGGGATAGAACCGTAAAATATCTATCCCAAACTCTGTTTGGAACCGAAGAGTTTTTTTCAGAGCAGAAATTATTTGATGCTATTTACCATTTGAGTAAAAACGATCCCGTGTCAATGTGGCTATTTCATAGTACTTCAGACGAAGAATGTAGATTTGATCAGTTTGTAAGGCCCAACGGAGAATTGTACCGTACTGAAGAACTGCATAATCAAATGAAACAACTAGCTAGTGAGTTTTCTGGGGAAGGGGAAGACAACGATCAATTATTAGCAAACTGTTTTACACTTCCATCAGTTGTAGCACATTTTGCTAGAAAGAAAAACGCGAGGAAACCAACACGAAGTGAGTTCTTATCAGAGGTCAAATTGTCCTGTCTTGAATACGGCCATGGAGGATTATGGAACACAAAATACACCGCTGATACCGTTATTTCAGTTGATATGATTGCGTGTTATCCAGGAAGTTTTCTTGGGTATGGAGAGTGTGAGAAATATTTCAAACGATTTGGACACCCTACACACGAAATGACCCGTGTTGCTATTAATGGACCACTGCCACATTTCGATTTAATCGGATTCGCTTGTGTATTATCATTTGAAATGGCTGAAGGACTTCATCCGTGTAGTTATCTTTGGATTGGTAAACACATGTCTGAAAAACACTGGATGCCAATAGTGTTATTACGGTATATGCTTGATTGTAAGATGTTAAAATCATTAATTGTCAGTGAAGCAATTATATCCTATCGAGCACAGAAATCAGTCTGGTTACCACAACCTGATCTAGAAAAAATAATTAGCGAAGAGCGAAAACTGTTTCCAAATTTCAGTGAACAACAAATCATGGATTGGTCCCAACAGTTATTTGAAATCAGAAACAATGAAGCAAAAGACCTTGGACGAAGAATAATCGGTAAATTTACCCAAGGTGGCAAAGATGATAATACGAGATATTCTTCACGATTGATTATAGACAATGCTGAATACGATTTTGTAATCACGGATTTAACGAATAGGTGCCTATATGTCAATCGTAAGGACGCATTTATGTCCGATGGAACCAAATTGGGTACAATTGTTACTTACACTGATGGATACAATCCGCAGTACACACATTTGAGAGCTTCTATGCTTGGTTATGCTTCTATTAATTTATTTTCAATGATCAATAGATTTCCTACCACCGCAGTTAGAGTTGCTACTGACTCATTTTACATAAATAGCAAAATGGCTGATTTTAAGGCTACTGGCAACGAGAATTGGGGGTCATGGAGAATTAAGAAGGAAATGCTTCATGATTATATTCCATCAGCAGATGTTACCATTGAAAATAATTACTTAGAAAGCAATCAGTGTTCAGAATTTTCTAGTGCACCACCGATTTCTGATCCAATCTGTAGATATAAAACAGTTTATTTAAACGGCTGTGGTGGGTCAGGAAAAACAACCCGGGCAATTGAGTTATTTCGTGTTTCCAATCCAAACATGATTGTGCTAACACCGACTCACAGACTTGCAAGAGAAATGATACAGAGAGGGGTAAATGCCTGCACCTATCATAGTTTCTTTAGATGGAAGGGAGATAAATGGACTCCTGAGCGCATGGGAGAGAAATTTATTCCTGAAATTATCATTTGGGATGAAATAGACACAGTGTCCGAAGATGTCTTAAAAATATTTCTTGAGTGGTAGTTATTGAAGAATACAAAAGTCGTCATGTGCGGTGATCACGGCCAACCACCACCATTTGTCGGTGCATCTCCCCATGAATGGCTAAAGGGTTTTGTAGACTATTATGAAGAAATTGATACCGATCATAAATCACTTGATAATGAATTAAAAGAATTGAAGAAACTAATTAGATTACAACCGGATAAAATCCAGTGTGAAATAGCCCGTGAAATAATTTCGGAAACTCCCATGAATGAGTTTTGGGAAGCGTGGAGACCAAATGATTTAATCATTGCAAGTAGAAAAATAGTCAGGGACACACTTCAGATGAAGTTATTTGAATTGCATAAACAAAAATTTGCAACACTTCCAGTACCGTTATGTTATAGGCCATCGGATACACGAAAACAGAACATCGAAGTTGATATTCCAGGCCTGACAGAGTCAGGGCGTGAAAAGCAGATTCTCGTATTAAATGATATTGTGCTGGTTGATATCAATGTTGTTGAAGATGCATTGCGTGCTAATAAATCCCCATGGACGCTAGGTTATGCAGCAACAATACACTCTTCACAGGGATTGACTATATCGGATACAATTGTTTGGATGGTAGATAATCGCATAGAATGGTCTATCTCGCAGTGTCTAGAGTACGAAAAATAAATCAACTTCGAAGAATTGTCGTTGGCGAAGCCAGTGGCGATGATGAAATCATTGGTGGCGATGATGAAATCATTGGCGATGATAATGATATTATTGATAAAAAACTCTCCGGTTACAAACAACAAGACAAAAAAAAAACAACGAGAATTTGATATTGATGCTGAATTAATAATTACTCTGAAGCAACAACAGAATAATCACTGCGCGAGTTGCAATTGTATAATGCGTTGGCAGTATTCGGATAAGGATCCTCGCCAATTCACCGTAGACAGAAAAAATAACAATCTCGGTCATGTCAGAAATAATGTGATGTTGACTTGTCTTGAGTGCAATAGACGCAAGGGTGCTAGTTAAGCCCATGCGGTGATAATTGAGTATCCTCAGGTATCACTTGTAATTGTTGTCTAGTAAAACCCCGTTGAGGGGCAGTTGAATCCAGTTTATAGATTGGAAGTCTACCCGTAGATCGTGTTATACTAGATATCTTGTGTGCAGTAACACTCCAAATAGGATCAGTAGCCCTTTTTGTGCCACCCTCAAGCTCTCCTGGTTCGTATAAGTACCTCACAATGACATTACTACCAAGAATTGGTTGGGAAACGCTAAAATCTTGTTGAATTTCCATTTCAGGTATCGACTTCTTTTTAATCGCGTTGATAGGTTTCATGTTGATGGTTCTAGTAATCTCGTTATTCAGTGCAGTAATCACAGCTGGTAACCTTTTAACCCATTCACGGGATCTTTTTTCTTGGATGAATTCTTTTGCGTATTGATATCCAAATAACCGCTCAGCAAGGGTTTTATTAAACCGTTCTACAATTGCCTGATCACGATGTAGCGCAGTATGTCCTCGTCTGATAGTGACTTTATGATTTTTCATTGTAGATAACACTGCACCCTGAAATTCCTTGCCAGGATCAATTTGTAATAGATTTGGCCAGTGCAGAGGACTCCTTCGATAAATCCTTTCAAATGCAGAAGCCACTTCAGTGGCTGATTTTGTTTTTAACGGTTCTGCTTCTTTGTATCGACTTGCAATATCAACTACGGTTAATGCGTATTTGTAACCACGATCATGTGGCAGAAATAATAGATCAGCCTGATGAACTTCATTAGGAACTGTCACATCAAAATGCGAGAATTGAATTTGTTTAGGCGGTGGTAGATAAATTTGCCATAGTGCCTGTTTGGATAACCAATGAGCCGCAGTGGTTTTTTTCACTTTTGCAGCACTAGCGAGTTTATGGACTGCTGATTTACCCCTCCAGTATCCTCTTGGGGAATAATAAATAGATTCCATGTTGTTATTAATTACCAGCACCTAACATCAATTTACTTTTCATAGCCGATTTTATCAAAAAGGAAGCCAATTTTTCTTTGAAAGATTTATCAGAAATAGCATTTAACGCATGAATTAATTTCACATCTGCTAGATGCCTGTGCTGCAGATTACTGCTTTTATAAGATACATCATGAAGGTGACAGGCCTTATCAATAGCGTTTATTGGTTCCTCACCGGGTCGGGGCTGATTTTGATCATTGAGTCTGATATCGAGTCTTGTTCCCGGTCCACAGTAGCTATATCCTGGAAGGTGCTTTTCTCCAGGGTATTTTGCCCATGGGGTTCCAGGGAGTTTAGTTAGCTTGGCTGCGATATCACCTCCTCGTTTTTTTTTAAAGGTTCCTTGAGTTCCTTGGGTTTAGAAACAAATCTAAATTTCTTTGTACTACATTGTACGCATTTACCAGAAAGCGCTGATCGGTTATTTTTAGTTGTAATCGTCGTCAAGTCATCTGTGCCAGTACGTTTTTTACACTTCACACAATATAGATCCATAATTTATATATAACGGCATGAATATAATTGATTATTCAGCTACCCGACGACGGGAACCTATTAAACATCATGAAATGTTGCCGAATTCAATTAGAATGATTATAATCGGACCATCTGGAAGCGGAAAGACACAACTGCTACTTAATTTGATAACGAGATGGATGAAATGGAACAAATTGTATTTAATAGCCCCGAGTGTAGACGATCAGCAATGCTATGAAGTGCTAAAGGATTTTAACGAGAAAGCAAAAGAATTTCAAATCGATGAAGATTTTATTGTGTTTATTACTGATATAGAGGAAGCCCCGAGCATTGATGCTATTGATGGAAGTATTAACAATTTAGTGGTATACGATGATATCATGTTAGATAATCAAAAAAATCCTGCTAGAATATTTTCCCGAGGCAGGCATAAAAACACTGATGTGATATATGTCACTCAACGATACACTCAGATACCAAAAGTGATCAGAGATAACTGCAATGTGTTGTGTGTATTTAACGGCGTTGATACTCATACGCTACGAAATATTCATCAGACCTGGTGCAGCGGTGATATGAATCATAATCAATTTAGAAATTTCTTTAGCCACGCTCAGTCAAAACCACACGGATTTGTGACAATAAATTTAGCAGACCCTAGGACACGATATCGTATCGGACTTGATCAAATATTCGGTTAACCCAGAACTGAAAGTTCCAGCAGCAGAGAGGGTGAGTGACAACGACGTTGCGACATTTTATGATTCATCAACGAAAACGCGAATACAACATCACCTGCGAATCCCATGTTCACTGTCATTTTTTTTTCTAGTTATTTCGCGAGAAGGGTCTAGTGTTATTTGGAGGGTATAATCAAAAATATACTAAAAATGTTGTAGGATTCACCCTCTCTGCTGCTGATGAAGTAAATATCCGTATTCTACATGTTATCGGCGTATGATTGTGATGAGAACGTGAATTGATATGCGGTAATAAAGATTTGATTCTTATTGTCATATGTTCTGGACGATGTGCGATTATTGGAACTCTACTTTTTATAAACTTTCTTTCACCAAGAATTGTTGGTTCTAGGCACGGATGTTATAAGTCAGCATGCAGTAATGAACAGACTTTGTTCGATTGTTTGCTATACATCCTCATGATACGAGTTGTGTCTATAAGAGAAGGATTAATTCATTCGTTTTCTGGTGGTTAGTATCAGATAGTTATTGTAAACAATAGTTATACTGATTTTTATTTTGGCATCAACCTATGTTGTGACAGGCAGAGATAAGAAAGTCATGGTTCTGAGCGCAGATGCATCGTTTGAAAGAAGCGAGTTTAGGTAAATAGGACAAATTTTTTGTGAACAATGTATTAAGAATAAAGCTGATAAACTGGACTATCTAATTATGAGAAGAAAAAAAATATACATGGAGATAACGTGACCTGTGCAGATGTGTAAGAAACGAAATATTTATGACCCAGACTTTAACAAAGAGAAATATTAGCATTGGTTCTGAGCACGGATGCAATCATTGATACGGTACTGTATTGCTCAAGTGCGTGAATCTATGATGTAAGTAAAATAACATGAAAATCAGGAACAGTATTAAATATGTCGATTTACGCAGCGCACGAAATTTCAAATTTGCTATTAAAGATTTTACCTAGAGCATGGTATTTTATGTATGAAGTTGGTTTGGTTCCCAGCGGGGATGTTATCATCGATGAAGTAAATATCCGTATTCTACATGTTATCGGCGTATGATTGTGATGAGAACGTGGATTGATATGCGGTAATAAAGATTTGATTCTTATTGTCATATGTTCTGAAAGATGTGCGATTATTGGAACTCTACTTTTTATAAACTTTCTTTCACCAAGAATTGTTGGTTCTAGGCACGGATGTTATAAGTCAGCATGCAGTAATGAACAGACTTTGTTCGATTGTTTGCTATACATCCTCATGATACGAGTTGTGTCTATAAGAGAAGGATTAATTCATTCGTTTTCTGGTGGTTAGTATCAGATGGTTATTGTAAACAATAGTTATACTGATTTTTATTTTGGCATCAACCTGTGTTGTGACAGGCAGAGATAAGAAAGTCATGGTTCTGAGCGCAGATGCATCGTTTGAAAGAAGCGAGTTTAGGTAAATAGGGACAAATTTCTTGTGAACAATGTGTTAAGAATAAAGCTGATAAACTGGAATATCTAATTATGACCAAAAAAAATATACATGGAGATAACGTGACGTGTGCAGATGTGTAAGAAAGGAAGTATGTATGACCCAGACTTTAACAAAGAGAAATATTAGCATTGGTTCTGAACAAGGATGCAAACATTGATACGGTACTGTATTGATCAAGTGCATGAATCTATGATGTAAGTAAAATAACATGAAAGTCAGGAACAGTATGAAATATGTCGATTTACGCAGCCCACAAAATTTCAAATATGCTATTAAAGATGTTACCTAGAGCATGGTATTTTATGTATGAAATTGTTTTGGTTCCCAGTGGGGATGTTATCATCGAGGAAGCAAATGTCCGTATTCTACATGTTATCGGCGCATGATTAGGATGAGAACGTGAATTTATATGCGTGTTACATTCGGGTTCAAAGGACAAACAATCACCAAGTAAGGGTCCTATCACTTTATATAGAATAAAGCAAAAATCTTTACAAAAGCTAGAAAGAAATAACCAGTGTTCTTTACAGTACAAAGCCCTGAGTTTAACTACCTGTTCATGCACTCTACTCTTGTTTTAGAAAGGGCTACAGATAATGGATTATAATTAATTTAACATGTGTGCCTTATCAGAAGTCAAGAAGTCCAAGCTCAGATAGCCCTGGGAAGATAAACAACAGACGCTGAAGGTGTTGACAGTCTCTGGTATCAACTATCCAGAATGCTGCTATTAATATTCTGGCCAAATGTCTCTACTAACAGGCTGAAATCTGATACAGCACCAAGGGTCACATCATACTTATAACACCTCCCTTCTTAAGAGGAAACTTTATGTTTTCGATACAATACAATTTTATACATCAGAAAAATGATAAAACTTGCATAATGCTTACATTATTACTAACAAGCATAAAGCTTAGAGTCACTACAATTAACTGCTGTAAAAGAGTTTTGAATTCCATCAGTAACCATCCAGAATAGGGGAAATCCAACAAATTGGTTACCGTCTATATCTGCATAAATTCATTCTGATTATAAAATAAAAACAGAACACTTAAGTTTGAAAAATCCTAGAGTCCTGAACTATCCCAGTAGGTTTCTAAGCACTTTTGAAGTGTACTATGCACACCAGTATCTTTTGTCGTTTAATTCCTACACACTTCAGTTACATGCGTGATAATCCATCTGCATTCCCATGTTGTTTGCCGCTCCTGTGCTTTATAATGAAGTTGTAAGGTTGGAGTGCCAAACACCATCTAAGTAGACGCTGATTCTTGCTTTGCATTTGATTCAACCATGTCAATGGGTTGTGGTCAGTCACAATTTCAAATGTCGTCCCTGACAGGTAATACCGTAACGAATCAATCGCCCACACAATCGCAAGACATTCCTTCTCAATAGTTGCATATTTCTGCTCTCGCGGAAGAAGTTTCCGGCTTAGATAGGCCACCGCATGTTCGTCACCGTCCATTGTCTGGCTTAGCACAGCACCAATTGCCGTGTCACTAGCATCGGTCTGCACGATGAATTTCCTACCGAAATCCGGTGCAATAAGGACTGGGGTCTTAGTAAGAGCATCCTTCAACATTTTAAAGGATTGGACAGCATCTTCAGTCCATACAAGTATATTTGGTCTTCCTTTCTGTGTCATGGAGGTTAATGGTACTGCTACTTCAGCAAAGTTCTTAATGAATTTTCTGTAGTATCCAACCATTCCAAGAAATGAGCGTATTCCCTTTTTCGTTGTGGGTAATGGAAACTCACGCATTGCTTTAATTTTATTTTTGTCTGTCTTAATTTTTCCTCCTCCAATGATATGCCCAAGGCATTCAATCTCAGCTGCTTCAAATTCGCACTTTGACGGCTTTATTGTAAGTCCATCTTCCCGTATACGTTGCAGCAATGCACGCAAATTTTCTATGTGTTCTGACCAAGTCTTGCTTGACACAATGATGTTGTCAAAATATGCTGCGACATTATGTAGTCCGGACACTAGTAAGTCGATGAGTCGGGCAAAACTGGCGGGTGCCGTTTTCATACCGAAGGGTATAACAGTAAACTCATAGAGCCCAAACGGAGTCACAAATGCAGACTTTTGCCTAGATTCTTCAGCTAGAGGGACTTGCCAGTAACCCTTAGTTAGATCTATCTGACTCAAGTAACTTCCATACCCAATCTTCTCAAATAGATCGTCCATTCGTGGGACTGGATAGGCGTCGAATAACGTGATATTATTAAGCTTGCGGTAATCTACACACAGCCGAAGAGTTCCATCTTTCTTGTCAACTAATACACAAGGCGAACTCCATGGACTGATTGAGGTCCGAATGAGGCCTTGCTGCAGCATTTCATCCAATATTGCTTTCACCTCTTTCTGTTGCGCGAAAGGTATTCTATATGGCCGTTGTTTAATTGGTGTCTCCGACGTTGTCTTGATGCTGTGAGTTAAGATGTTTGTTCGACCAGGCCTTGTTGTTAGAACATCTTGAAATTCTTTGCACAGAGTTCTAATATCCTCTCGTTGCTCCTTCGACAAGTTGACTCCCAGCTTAACACCAGCATCACCTTCACCTGCTCTTGGAGGAAAATCAATATCCACACCATCGTTCTCATCTGTCTGCATTGCCAGCAGCACAGCACGTTTGTATCTACGCAGTAAATTTATATGATAGGTTACCATACCTCGCCTACCGGGTACCGATATCTGGTAGTTAACATCGTTTACCTTCCGGACCACACGATAAGGTCCCTGCCATTGTGCCTTCATCTTGGATGAACTTGATGGCAAGAGAATAAGTACTTCATCTCCTGGACTAAATTCTCGTGTTTTCGTGTGACGATCATAAAGTGCCTTGATTTTCTTTTGGCGACCCAACAGGTTATCTTTGACATGAGCCCCGATGTCAGCCAACTTCTCACGCATTTTCACAACATGCTCCACAGTTGACTTCCTTACATCCTCCTCTCCCGTAAACAAACCTTGTAAAATCTGCATTGGCCCCCTAACTGGCCAACCATACAACATCTCAAAAGGTGCAAATCCAGTTTCCTCATGTGGGACCTCACGATATGCAAACAACAAATATGGTAACATCTCATCCCATTCATTCTTGTTGTCTGTACAGAACTTCCGCAACATTGACTTCAATGTCCCGTTAAAACGTTCTACCTTTCCATTCGCTTGTGGGTGATAAGGTGTGGTTGTAACTCCACGGATACCCACTAGTTCATACAACTGTTTCAATAAGGTGCTAGTGAAGTTGGTCCCTTTGTCTGTTAATATGACCCTTGGAAAACCAACACGGCTAAACAGTTCAATTAGTGCTCTAGCTACACTCGTTGCCTCCATATCCTTTAGAGGAAAAGCTTCAGGATATCTGGTTGCATCATCAATCACTGTCAGAATATATTTGTGTCCAGACTTCGTTCTAGATAACGGTCCTACAATATCCATTGCAATTTTCAAAAACGGTTCTGTTATTACCGGTGGACAAACCATTGGGGCTTTCTCACCTGCAGTACGTTTTGCTGTTATCTGACATTCATGACACGATGTACAATATCTTTTTACATCAGAAAACACTCCCGGCCAAAAGAATGATTGGCGAATCCTCTCTTTTGTTTTCTCCAAACCCATGTGACCTGCAAGGGGTCGATCGTGTGCCAGCTCCATTACCATTTTTCTTAATCCTGCTGGTACAACAATCTGCTCCCCTCCACGCGAACCATCACCAGATTGCCATTTCCGCCGCAAAATAGCATTCTCCCAGAAGAATGCCATTGGCTCCTCCTCAGCCTCTTCCCGCGTAGCAAAGGACTTATCTCTAATAATTTTCAGTGAACTATCTGCAATCTGTAGATTTGACAACATGTCCACATTCATTGTTGAAAGTGTGTCAAATTCAATGTCATCATGCTGATCAGTATCTGCTTGCTCGATGCTGTCGTTGACAACTTCATTTTTACTCTTATCCTCACATTGGTGAGTATTTTCTACCTTCCTCTCATCATCGAGTCCTTTTGCCATCGACCTCGTAACAACAAATGACCCTTTCGTACTAAGTATATCCATCCCTAATAGGGCTTCAGCGGCTAAATTTGGAACAAGACCCACTTGTGCTGGTCCCTTATAATACGTTGTGTTGATATTTACCACTGCCAACTGTGCGGTAAATGGCTGACCCACTGCTGTATATAACGTAACTTGGTGCCCCTCCAGCTTGCAACTCTTGTCAACGAGATCTTCTCTTATTAAGGTCATATCGGAGCCAGTGTCCTTCACAAACATGATCTCACGCCCATTTACACATCCTGTTTCCGAAATAAGCCTTTCACCAATTGTTGGCCTAACGAAACAAGTTGCTGGGTTACCACGATGTTTCATGTCATCTGTTGGACACTTACTTGCAATATGTCCCCACTGCCTGCATCGATAGCACTGCATATTCTTACGTGTGGACAGGTAATTCGTTGATGTTACTTTCGCATGCTGCTGTAAGTTCTGAATACCCCTGTTACTATTCCCATTTATGTTCGGACGAAACATATTTTTCTGCCATTGTTGTTGTATATTGGTGGGAATATAATCTTCCGCAGCCTCAACAACTGGACTAGAGCCCTTGTTCCTCCTAATCCACTGTGCTTGATCTTGTGGCAAGGCTTTCAGGAAAAATTCTTCACGGAGACAAATAACTGGGTCACGATCATCCAAAAAACGCTTTATGTGCTGATCAATTCTGGCCATCAGACCACGATACGTCTCTGTACTCCCCTTCTTCATGCTCACCAACGCAGTGAAATGTTCATGCGGTCTCCTTCCAAAACGATCAATCAGTCCTTTCCTGAGTTCCAGATAATCACCACAAGCTTGAGTTGCAACATATCTAGCCTCACCTGTCAAAAGAGTTCTTAGCTGTAGTACTTTCAGCTCGTCAGACCACTTAGCATGTTTTGCAACTGTTTCAAATTCTGCTAGGAAAGTGACAATATCTTCTCCTCGTTCATGGTCATATGCCTGTAACTTTACTTTAAATGGCATTGAAGATACTTTTTCCGTCACGTTTTCTTGACGTTTTACTCTTTCTAACTCAATTTCCAAACGCTTCATTTCTAATCTTAATTTTTCTCTTTCCATTCCCATTCAAACTCCTTCTGTCTTAACTCCAATTCTCTTTCATTCTTCTTTGCACTAGGTTTGCGCTTTGTTTCCTTGGGTGGTTGCATGTGCTCAAGGTTAATTTTCTCTTCATACTCCGGAATCTCACTATCTGTAAACTCCATCAAATTATGTGTTGCCGCTTTTCTTCTTGGTCGTCCTGAAGCAATCATTGCTCCCTCAACTTCTACATTATCAGCAACCGACATAATGACAAACTATACGTACTGTAAGTTCTATCACTGTATTCACAGCCACTGGACTACTTTTTCTTTTCTAAGAATTTCTGGGCTTATACGTGTACACTCGTTACAGTGATACACACTTTGCATTTAGCAATTAACAACCGTAGGTTATACACACAGTACCACCAGACACTGCTAATTCCAACGTATTGAATAATTCCAAATAATTCACACAGAAGTATTGGAATCCGTACCGCTGCCACCAAAATGTTACATTCGGGTTCAAAGGACACACAAACACCAAGTAAGGGTCCTATCACTTTATATAGAATAAAGCAAAAATCTTTACAAAAGCTAGAAAGAAATAACCAGTGTTCTTTACAGTACAAAGCTCTGAGTTTAACTAACTGTTCATGCACTCTACTCTTGTTTTAGAAAGGGCTACAGATAATGGATTATAATTAATTTAACATGTGTGCCTTATCAGAAGTCAAGAAGTCCAAGCTCAGATAGCCCTGGGAAGATAAACAACAGACGCTGAAGGTGTTGACAGTCTCTGGTATCAACTATCCAGAATGCTGCCATTAATATTCTGGCCAAATGTCTCTACTAACAGGCTGAAATCTGATACAGCACCAAGGGTCACATCATACTTATAACAATGCGGTAATACAGATCTGATTCATTTTGTCATCTGTACTGAACTATGTTTAAGTATCGTAAGTCTATTTTGTTTGTAATTATCTTTCAACAGGAAATCTTGGTTCTAGGCACGGATGTTCACAATGGAACTTGAAGAAATGATTACACTTGAGTCAATTGTTTCACTACATATCCTCGTGATAGGATTTTTTTTGTTAAATATAAGGAATATTCCTTTCATTTACTGGTGGTTAGTAGCATATGTTTATTGAAATTATAGTTTAACTCATGATTGTTTTGGCATCGATTGTTGCTGTGAATGGCAGTAGCAAGTAGGTCGTGGTTCTGAGCGCAGATGCATCAATTGAAAGAAGCGAGTTTATGTAACTTGAATAGGAAACAGGTCTTGTGTGCAATGCTTTAAGAATAAAGTTGATAAATTGCAATATCTAAAGATAAAGAAATGTGAAATTATATACGTGGATATATTGTGACGTGTGCAGATGTGTAAGAAAGGAAATATTTATGACCCAGACTTTAACAAAGAGAAATATTAGCATTGGTTCTGAACACGGATGCAAACATTGATACGGTACTGTATTGCTCAAGTGCATGAATCTATGATGTAAGTAAAATAACATGAAAGTCAGGAACAGTACGAAATATGTCGATTTACGCAGCCCACAAAATTTCAAATATGCTGTTAAAGATGTTACCTAGAGCATGGTATTTTATGTATGAAGTTGGTTTGGTTCCCAGCGGGGATGTTATCATCGAGGAAGCAAATGTCCGTATTCTACATGTTATCGGTGCATGATTAGGATGAGAACGTGAATTTATATGCGGTAATACAGATCTGATTCATTTTGTCATCTGTAACTATGTTTAAGTATCGTAAGTCTTTTTTATTCTTCATATAATTGTCTTTCAACAGGAAATCTTGTTTCTAGGCACGGATGTTACAATGGCAAAATGGATCAATTAAAACGTTCAAGTAATTTGTTGATTTTGCTAAATATCCCTTTTTGTCAGAGATATAATTTTCAGCACTTTACTAAAAACTAATTTTGTTCAACTGCATAACGCATATAGATATCAAAATTAGGAAACGAAAGCATTACAATATTGGATCAAATGAGACATAAATTATATATATATATATATATATATATATATATATATATATATATATATATATATATATATATATATATATATATATATATATATATATATATACATACATACATACATACATACATATATATATATATATATATATATATATATATATATATATATATATATATATATATATATATATATATATATATATATATATATGCCAGCCTAGCCACTTGTGTTATGAAGGATTTATATGGAGAATAACCGATAGAATAAGATATACGTGAAGACACAACATAAGTAATAAATTACTGCCATATTGTGTGTTGTTGTTGTTGTTGTTGTTGTTGTTTATGATGATGATATTCTGCTATATTGTGAAAAGCAAGAAGATGGAATATATTGTTAATTTAAATAATGCAAAATGAAAACATAAATGTACAAGGTTGCCGTCAGTATAAATTAAAATATATATTCACTTCTCATTCAGGTAATTAGTAGATTTTCTGCCAGTGCTTCCCAGAATCTGAACAAATTGCAGTTGATCCGATGTAAGTTTATCTGAAGAATTTCAATTTCATTAGGAAAACCAGTAAAGAAGTAACGGGTATTTTCTTAAATGTTAAATATGATAACTTTAAATATGATTAAGGGGCCTACATCAATAACAAGCTGTCAACAGTTATGCTATATCAATAGTTGTGCAATGATTATATCTTTAATGTGGTAATGAACAACAACAACAACAACAACAATAATAATAATAATAATAATAATAATAATAATAATAATAATCAGGAAAAATGTCATAAGTACCGGACTCAATATTGCTTCGATGCGCGTTTTAGGTATGGCTATTGGTTCCCAGCGCAGATGTTGAGTGGTTCTGAGCAGAGATGTTTTGGTTCCTATCGGGGATGTGAGCTACATAACCCTACTCGTCTCTTCAGCCGTTTGTTTCGTATACCAAATGACACGCTAGTCTGGTTCCCTGATCTGTCTCCTCTCCATTAAATACTCTAAGAGTAAGGAAGTGGAAAGAGGTCAGGGAACCAGACTGATGACACCATTACTTGTTTTGTGGTCAAAACAAAACAACACAAACGCCAAGGTTCCGTGCAACTAGTTTCGCATTTTAATCAATGCTTCGTCAGGCACTAAGGGGGCGCTCACCAGTTAATATGTACTTTTCAGATACTGACGTATGTGAGGTGAAGTTGTTTGCATATGTAACATGCACAATGGAGATAATGTTGGCATATCTCAATGCTACTTTGATGTAATGTGGCTGATATTTCTTTGGATACTGCACTTGTGGAAATTGTAAATGATCTAAGTGCATGGTATAACAAAATGGATGCTCCCATGTGCTTGAAAAATTAGCCAGAATTAATCAAAAGTACACTAACTTTAGCAGTTATTAAACTAGGGAAAACGAATTTTGCTGAAGTAGGCAATAGCAGCTTCTGAAAGTGCAATGAACAAATTACAAAATATCTGAAAAGTAAAAAAAGTTATCGTACCATTTTTCTACAATTTACCTCTGAAGTCCAGGGAGTGAAAATGACCATGTGGAGCTAGCAGTTTGTTTACATGAGCACATCTTATGTTAGTCCAAGCTGTATACTCTAGAACAGTGGTCCCCAACCCCCGGGCCGCGGACCGGTACCGGTCCGTGGATCAAATGGTACCGGGCCGCCCAAGGAACATTAAATTATTTACATTTTATTTACTGTGGTGCATTTCTCTCGGGTTTGTGCGACTTTCCATGGACGAGAGGTTAACCGGGAGCTGAGAGACGGTCATGGTGGAATACCATGAGATTGCCACCACAGCACTTAAATCCCTATTGCCATTTCCGACATCCTATCTGTGTGAAGCAGGGTTTTCTGCAGTGACAGCAACCAAAACAAAACAACGAAATAATAAGCAACACACTTCGGGTGTCATTGTCTCCTATTACCCCCAGATGGCACCGTCTCGTTGCAAATAAACAAGCTCAGGGTTCTCATTGATTTAGCGTTCTAGTGAGTTAAAATGTTAAATCACTTTATATTCATTTTTTGGTGTAACTGTATTTTATTTTGAGAGCACGTTTAAATACAATTAAATTAAAATTATTAAATCAAAACAATCTAAAATATAAACAATCAACGTCCTCCCCCCCCCCCCCCCATCAGCGGGCCGCGGTAAAATTATCAAACGTTGACCGGTCCGCAGCGATGAAAAGGTTGGTGACCACTGCTCTAGAACCTAAAGTACACCTATCAATCATACATCAAAATAAAGGGATTTGAAAGTTCTTCTCCCAACACCTAAGATATACAAAGTCTTTATTTTATTGCCAGTATAACCAGTGAAGAAATCCCAGAAAATTATTTTTCTTTAAAATTCTAACCCTATGCAATGTACGAAACTGTAGAGCGCCACCTAAATGATTTGAATGTAATGGGTGACGCCATTTATTATAAAATAACAATTACGTCATCACGTAACGTCATAAACGATATGCATCATCATAACAATTATATACAATTCTATATGACAGGATCTATAAGATACATGAGTCTCTAATGAAACATGGATTAATAAATTAATAAAATAAACTAGAGATAAACCGTCATACATATTGCCATGAAGGATATACAATATATCAATTTAAATTATACAATTTATATAATGCACTAGCATTAAGTCCATTAGGATACCAGTACTTGTTCAAATATTCGTTCAAAGATTAGGAAAACCGTGTTAGCTATAACTTTGGTAGTGTCGTGTTTTCTTTGTGTGTGTGTCTCTCTCTGTGAAAAAAAAACTACAAAGCAGGGCAAGGTAACCAATATGAGTACTAGAGTACTATGTACAAAAAAATAATTTAAAACTAAAAATTCAAAATTATTAAAAGCTAGAAAGGCGGGAAAGTACTAGTGTTGCAATCATTCCAAATCAAAATACTCCTACATGCCACAGTTGAATGTGAGGAGAAAAAACAAAACAATAATTGAATGGAAGAAAATCATACAGAGTGAAAAAAAAAATTACCTTAGATTACCCTCATGACCAATTCTGACATAGGAGCCTCTCTATCATACCACAGGTGATCAACGCGAGCTTGATGTAAAGAAAAAAAAATAATCTAAAAGGAAAAAAGTCATAAAGAGTGACAAAAATACCTTAGATTACCTCCATTAACCCATTCTGACATAGGACCCTCTCTATCATACTATATAGTATGATACAGAGGGTCCTATGTCAGGATGGGTCATGGGGGTAATCTAAGGCATTTTTTTCACTCTGTATGATTTTCTTCCCTTCAATTGTTTTTTTATTTTCCTCTCACATCAAGCTCGCGTCGAGCACCTGTGGTACATACAGGTCGAAATGATGATATAGAATTCATTAACTTTTTATCATAATCAATTAATTAGATATTTTGGGTGCCCCTGCCCACAGGTGCTCGATGCGAGCTTAATGTGAGGAAAAAAATAATAGTCTAAAGAAGGAAAAAAATACAGAGTGAGAGAAATACCTTAGATTACCCCCATGACCCATTCAGACATATGACCCCCTCTATCATACTACTGTATTTTCACGCATATAACGCGCCTACGTGTATAATGTGCACACGCAGATAACGCGTGGAAATTCCGTCTTTGTGTAAAAAATATCTTGGATTGCGCGCCCATGCATAAGATAAGAATTCTTTATTTCAGACTACAAAGTCCATACCTCTAAATTAAAAAAATAAAGTTTAATAAGAATTACAAAAACATTTTAAACATACATACATACATACATACATACATACATACATACATACATACATACATACCGGTACATACATACCGGTACATACATACATACATATATATACAGCAACATCTACAACTATTAACTGCATCATGCATTATTAATAAAAAAAATTAAATGACACATTTAAAGAGTAATTTGTTCCATCTACTAATAATATGAGAATTTACATGAATGTCATAGTTTCAAAGCGATATAAAAATACAGTTCTTACTATTAGATATTCTTGTCATCATTGAGAATACATACTTTCTCATTATTTCTTCAAAACTGAATCCATTATAGTTAACAAACATGTTGGAGGCACTGTTCCACCTTGGAAGACCTAATAGGAAACGAAGACTATTATTATGACCAATAACTAGTTTTCTTTTCAAACATTCACTAAAGTTTGTCCACAAAGGAGAGCAATACAAGGTGCAGCAATAAGATTTGAATAATCTAATTTTCATATGCAATGAACAATTCTTGAATTTACGCAGAAGCATGTTTGTTCAAGTGCACAGAGATCGGTAATATCTCATCATATCTTCATTATCCAACCGATTGGATTTCAAAATATGACCCAGAGACGAACAAGTGTTGACATAGATAAGAGCATTGCCATTAAGATATACAATGGGAGGAAATGGTAATTTGAAAGAAGCTGTCTGAAAGACCATGCATATTGATTTTTTTGTATTATACATTATATCATTCTCAAATGCGTATTGTTCACATATCTTTAATAATTTCCTTAAACCTGTAATAGAAGGACTTATCAATGACATATTATCAGCAAAACTGAAATTGTTAAGAAATAACACATTTGGTGGCAGACGTAACCCTACGTTACACTGACTATGCTTACGATTTAAATCATCTATATATATAGATATATATTGAATAACAAGGGGGACAGAATTCCCCACTGCCTCACCCCATTGGTTACATTGAAAGTGCTGGATATTACACTTCCCCATCGCACACAGTACAACTGTTTCCCATACCAGTTAACTGAAGTATGAACTATGTAGACATGTATTTTAATATCAATCAACTTTTTAAAGAGTGTCCAGTGATTGACCCTATCAAATGCCTTGCTAGCGTCTAAAAAACATGCAAACACTGGGCTGCCATGTTCTACATAATAGCTGACAGCTTCCTTAAAAGCATATATGCAATAAATCAGTTGAATGCTTCTTTTTAAAGCCAAACTGATTATCAGAGATTGTAACTTCACATCTACGCAGAATGATGGATTCAAATATTTTTGAAATAATAGTCGTAAGAGCTATAGGTCTGTAGTATTTTTGTCCGCTATGTTACCAATTTTGCTTTTTAGTAGCGGTATAATGGTAACTTTTGTGAAATCATCTGGTACAAAGTTATGCACAAACATACAGTTAAATAAAATCATCAGTAACACATGAAGTCTAGTATCTGAAAAGTTTAAA
Organism: Unio delphinus; assembly: GCA_029339505.1. NCBI lineage: Eukaryota > Metazoa > Mollusca > Bivalvia > Unionida > Unionidae > Unio > Unio delphinus. Next base: position 3,620,100 of record JAQISU010000139.1, read on the forward strand.
TGTTCCACATATAAAAAATATGAACCTGGACATTTACCATGCATTAACCAACACAGGCCTGCCAGAGGTGCCTCATTTGATATGCGTTATGAGGCTGTTTATCATCTCTCGCTCACCATCCAGCGATTTAACGCAGGCACCTTTATCCCTTTCTGCTCGTAATAAATACCGGTATTACCGGTACAGTCGTAAATGCCATGTCATAATATTTTTTGAATAAACAGGCAAAATAGCAACTGCTATAAAACTGTATTTACTGGTTTCCGCTAATTTCCGGCTGTAGAAATCTGATTATAAACCGATTACCGGTTTTTGTCCTACATTGAAATTACAAGAAATATATTCTTATAATGCAAGTTAGTGTATGCCTTGTGCGAATAAAATATATTCATTACATATCATAACGTACAGACGTGTAAGGGGCACAACACGGTGTCAACTTCCTCGTTCATGTCATATTTAACCAACACACTTGCTGTTAAACCCAATTCAATCAGCCTTTAGACAGAAACAGTCATGTGACTGCCTTGATCTCCCTAACTGATAAATGGCTTCAAGCACTTGACCAAGGTAAAATAATAGGATCTGTATTTGTAGATTTCAGGAAAGCATTTGACATGGTGGATCATGAAATCCTTTTGAAGAAACTGAAAATCTACCAATGCGATGAAAAAACAGATGGTTTACTTCATACATAAGTGAAAGAACACAACATGTTTATATAAATAATGTTCTGTTTGAACCTGAAACAATTAGATATGGAGTACCACAAGGCTCAATTCTAGGTCCATTACTATTTATTTTATTTATTAACGACCTACTACTTTTACTAAGAGACTCGATATCATCTACAGATCTGTATGCAGATGACACAACATGTCAGACATCCAAAACACAAAGCATGAACTCGAAATTTCTTTACAGAATGAATTAAACAATCTGAAAAACTTGTGCACATGCAATAGCATGGTAGTAAATACTGGCAAAACTAAAATATTACTTATCTCAACAAGGAAAAAAAAAGGGAAAAATCTTGATAGCAATGAACTATGTCTGACATGGAAGGATAAAAATTTGCAAATGGTCTGTCATGAAGACTACTTGGTGTTTTGGTAGATAATAACCTACCATGGACTGATCATATCAAACATATCAGTAAAAAGGTCAATTCAAGTTTATTGCTTCTCAGTAGGATAAGACATTTTCTCCCTGAAAGGCACAGAAAACTATTTTATAACAGTTATATACAACCGTATTTAGACTACTGTAATACAGTATGGGATAATTCAAATGATAAAAACATCAAAGTTGGAAAATCTTCAAAAAAGAGCATTTAGGCTAATATCAAACCAGAAAGAAAGCAAGGAAAATTTAGCTGGTAAGTTAAAAATATTACCTGTTAAAGACTGAATCTGTTTAATAAAAGCCAAATTAATGTACAGGATATCCAATAATAGTGCACCTGAATATTTACAATCCCTATTCCAGTATAGGCTACCTGGTAATACACCCCACCTGTGATCAATATCTACAAAACAGTATGAAATTCCCAACCAAATAAGGAATTATTCAAAAAAAGTTTCCAATACTGTGGAACTTTGCTTTGGAATAGTATTCCAGTTGAGATTAGGAATGCCCACTCCTTATTTCCATCTTCCAAACCCAATATATCCAGTGGCTTCTCAGATGCTGCTGAAATAAATAAATTCCTTGTATGAGGGCCTCAAGGTAGATTAGTTCTTAGCTAATTGTGTTACCCTCTTTAAATAAAGTTATTATTATTATTATTATTATTATTATTATTATTATTATTATTAACTTTAAATTGTTTTTTTTCTAATTAAAGATTTGAATAAACCTCATTTATAAAACCTCATTTATACTGTATGTGTATGAATGAAATCTTTTATTAATTGTCACTGGTTTATTAGGGTGGTTGCTTGAAATTTCATCGATGTACTTTTGGTTGTAAAAAAACACTAGGATAACGCGCTTATGCATATACTGTGCTGGGGGTTTTGCGCTGATTGTAAAACCGCGTATAACGCACGCATTATATGCGTGAAAATACGGTATATAAAAAGAGGGGGTTCTTTACTTCCAAACACTTGGTTCCACCCATGACCCTCAATTTCCTTCTGCTATTTCCGTATTTAAAAGCACACAACTATTCTCTATGGCTTGTTTTACTCCTGAGATATTTTTCTATTCATCAAGCCTTCATATATTTTTCTACATTGTACCAAACTGAAGTTACGGCTTCCGAAACGTGCAATTTTCGAGAATTTTTCATCTGAGGATAACTGCTAGCTCATGTGGCAACCAGTGAAAAGAGCTAGATTTACCATGTTTGCGACTCTCTAAATAACATCAATGCATCAGATAAATAAATATTTTAAGTCATTATCTAACGTGTTTCTGTAAATATTAATTTAATGTAGTGCAATGATTATTATTGTATTGATTGAATAATAATTAGTATGCATAGCTTAATTAATTTTCCTGAATTGACCCACTTTCACAACCAAATAGCTGAGTGAAATTTAAATTTTGAAATGGGTCAGTTGCAGATGCTGGAATAGATATGACAATAGAAATTTCTTAAACTGGTTAATGGTTTAAATGATAGATTATCATCGCTGTTGTGACTTGGCAAGTTAGGCTTTCTAAAAATTGCACATATATCAAGAATTGAAAATAATTTGAACTTGTAATACTGATTGCCAAATATTTGAACAAATGAGAAAATAATTACTATAATAATAATAATAATAATAATAATAATAGTAGTAGTAGTAGTAGTAATAATAATAATAAGTACTGGTATTATTATTATTATTATTATTATTATTATTATTATTATTATTATTATACCTCAATTAGGAATAAAAGAAATTGTTATAAAAAAAATTATTACAATTCTTATATACTAGTTTAAAATTTGATATAGGTAATTCACTCTGAAATTACTTTGTTTTATATAAGACAGTATGGTCTTATATAAGACACAATGGTCTTCTGGTTTTTTTAAGTTAAGGAGATCCCTATTCTTTCATTATATAAATAAAATAAATACATAAATGCCTTGGCAATCCGGCCATTTACATCAGTATCAACGGAGAGCGAGTTGGAGATGGTGGACCCAAGGTATGTGTAGTCCTCAATAACTTCCAGGTTGTACCCATCAATGGCGATGGTGGGAGAGGAGGAGTGCATCCTGCACCATTACATTCGTCTTCTTCAGACTGATGGTCAGTCCGAACTCCATGCAGGCGTGGGAGAGGCGGCATACTAGCTGCTGCAGTCCATCTTCCGTGTGTGATGTCAAGGCTGCATCGTCGGCGAAGAGCAATTCATGGATGAGAGCCTTTGTAACTTTAGTCTTTGCACGGAGACGGGCGATGTTAAACAGCTTTCCGTCAGTCCTGGTGTGTATATACACACCCTCGCTGAAGTCCTTGAAGGCGTACTGGAGGAGAATGGAAAAGAAGATGGCAAAGAGAGTTGGCGCAAGGACACAGCCTTGCCTCACTCCGCTGCTGACTGGGAAGGCCTCTGATGTTGCGCCGTTGAAGCACACTGTGCTGTGCATATTCTCATGGAACGATGTTATGATAGCGAGCAGTCGCGGGGGGCAGCCTATCTTCTTAAGGATCCTGAAGAGTCCGCTCCGGCTGACCAGGTCAAATGCCTTGGTCAGGTCTATAAAGTCAATGTACGGTAGAGGGGCATCTGCTGCTCACGACACTTCTCCTGCAGCTGTCGTAGTGAGAAGATCATGTCTACAGTTGACCTGCCTGCTCGGAAGCCACACTGGGACTCAGGGTAGACTTGGGATGCTAGGGTCTGCAAGCGTGCCAGGACGACGCGGGCGAACGCCTTTCCAACAATACTGAAAAGAGAGATGCCCCAGTAGTTGTTGCAGTCACTGTGGTCTCCTTTGTTCTTGTATAGAGTGACAATGTTTGCATCTCGCATGTCCTGGGGGATGTGTCCTTGTCCCCAGCAGAGGCAGAGGAGTTCGTGCAGAGGCTGGAATAGTGCTGGTTTCCCTATCTTTAGGACTTCAGGCGGAATGCCGTCACTCCCAGGGGCCTTCCCACAAGCGAGGCAGTCGATGGCTTTGCTAAGCTCTTCCAGGGTGGGTGGTGTGTCTAGTTCCTCCAAGACTGGCAGGCCTGGGATGGCGTCTAGGGCGGTGTCCGTGACGACGTTTTGGGTTGCATACAGCTCAAGATAGTGCTCAATCCAGCGCTGCAGCTGTTTGCCCTGGTCTTTGATGACTTTGCCAGTCTTGGAAGTGGGGCGATCTTGGAGGTGGGTGGGCCTGTTGCCTTCTTGATACCCTCGGACATGCCCCTATCTGTATACTGGTGCAGAGGTTCAGCCAGTAGGTGTTAGCGCAGTGACGGGCGGTCTGCTGGGCATTTTTCCTGGCAGTCCTGAGGGCCTGTAATGTACCAAGGCTAGGCGCAGCCTTGTAAACCAGGAGGGCTTTCCTCTTCGCCTCAGTCACAGGTTCCATATCCTCCCAGCTGGCCTCATACCAGTCTATGTTTTTGTGCTCTTTCTTCCCAATGGCAGTAATGGCTGAGTTGTACACAGCGTCTCGGAGGTGGGACCACTTGAAGTCAATGGTGTCATCAGGTGTCTCTTTGGTGAGAGCCTCGTGAGGTTTGCAGATGAACTGCTGTGTCTTCTCTGGATTGCTTGCACAGCAGGTGTTGATGCGTGGGCGAACATTCTTCTTGGCATGGTGCAGTTTCTTGGGTATTATTCGCACCTTGCTAGCCACAAGGGAGTGGTCCGTGTAGCAGTCGGCACTGTGGTAGCTGCGGGTGAGAAGGACGCTGACTAGTTCCGCGCGCCTGGTGATGACTAGATCTAGCTGGTGCCAGTGGCGGGAACGTGGGAGTCTCCATGATACCTGGTGGATCTCCTTGCATTTGAAGAAGGTGTTGGTCACACATTAGCTGTGAGTGCAGCACATCTCTAGCAGTCGCTGGCCATTCTCGTTGATTTTGCCCCTTCCGTGCGGGCCGAGACAGGTGGGCCATGCCTCGTAGTTAGCTCCCACTCGCACATTGAAGTCTCCTAGTAGGTTGAGGCCCTCGGTACTGGGGATATTTGATATTGCTTGATCCAGAGCCTCGTAGAACTGGTCTTTTTCTTCTGGGTTTGAGTAGAGGGTTGGGGAATACACGCTGAAGATGTTGACTGGACCTGAGGATGTTGATAGCCGGAGGGCAAGGATCCTCTCAGTGCCTAATGATGGAGGCTCAATGAAGGCGATGAGGGTGTTCTTTACAGCGAAGCCGACACCATGCTGCCTGGGTTCGTCTGATGGTTTTCCTTGCCAGAAGAAGGTGTAGTTGGCTTCCCTGATGGTGCCGCTGTCGGCCAGTCGGGTCTCTTGAAGACAGGCAATGTCGACATTCAGTCGGGAGAGTTCTCTGTCAATGACGTCAGTCTTCCGTGCGTCGTTGATCTTCTGCAGGTCAGTAGTGAGTCCAGGGCACAAGGTTCTGATGTTTCAGCTTGCGAAACGAAGAGCTGGAGTCTTCTTGTTTCCTCTTTGTATCTTGCTTGGTGCAGAGTTTTTTGGCCTGCTTGTCGAGATGGTTCTCTGAGCTCCACGCACCCAGTGAAGCAGGCAGGCCATGGCGTTCTCTTTGGGTGCACACCATCAAAGTATAAACTGAAATTGTAGCTCCATTGCTTCTTATTTGTTCTGCTCCTATAGGCCAGTTCGATGAGAGAGAGAGAGAGAGAGAGAGAGAGAGAGAGAGAGAGAGAGAGAGAGAGAGAGAGAGAGAGAGAGAGGGGGGGAGGGGGGGGGTTTGTATGGTAAATAAAATTATTGAAATATCATCTGAGATGTCTTTTGTTTTATCATTTTTATAAGGCCAACATGCATCGTAGATTGTAGGAAAAGGCCTGAAAGCATAGCGTTGTAAGTCTTAATTTTAAAAAAAAAATATTGTTGAAGGGCAGATAAATACATAAAAAGCTATGAAAACAACAGATTACGCAACAAAATAGGAACTCTTTATTTCTAAAGAGTGCGTTGACTGCATGAGATTCTTTCTATTGTGAACACACTATATTTCGATCGATTTGAAAATTTTCAAAACGCAGGTTTGAACGCTACATTGATATTATGCATAAGATGTGGAGTAAAACAAGTGCGAATATATGTATCCTTGTAAGCGTGTAGCAATTAGGAACAGTACCTTTATTTGATGGGTGATATATAGTATAATGTCGTTGTTGTTTTGCATTCTTTGTTCTTACTGCAAATTGATACTTAGTTCGCCATTATGAATTGTTCTGTTTTTGAGAATTGTGATTGTTGTTAAAGTATATCGCCAACCTTCTGGCCCAGGTCTAGTATGTACGAGGACCAAAGAAGCAAGTGACAAGCGGGGCACCAAGCAACAAAAATATGTTATGCGGAGTTGATTTCTTTAAAGTGCAGTGCCCAAGGCAGTTGCTTCGTTCGCCTTGTTCTAGGACTGGGCCTGCCAAAATATGTGCGTGATGCAGTTCTTGTTTTTATAATAATAATCCAAAACTAAAAATCTATGAGCACATGTTCTTTTCCAAATAAATAAAATATTTCCTCATGCTCCAACGAATTGACACAATTTCCAATATAACTCAAAACACAACTATTAATTTAAAGCCCCAGAAAATCTACTGAATTGTTCTCTTCCAAACAATAGTTTATATACCTGTTTTTTTACGTAAATAATGGATCACTTGATTTTATGGAAGTTCATAGAAGGTCAAAGAAAGAGGCTACCTTTACTAAGTCACATACTACCCCAATGAAAATCATCAGAAATTCAACCATGGCCTTGAATTCAACCAATTGTTTTATAAGCTTGTTGACACTCTCTGAAGCAGGGTCAGAAATTAGGTCAACCCTATTGTTTACAAATAGAGTCTAGGTCAGCCTGAATTTTCCAGAATAGATATCTCCCAATTAATGAATTTTAAACCCAAAATGACAAATTTAAATACGACAATTATAAATAAATAATTTAAATCAAACAGACGTAACACTATAGATTGCCAAAACTGGGGATCTCATTGAAATTCGCGAAAATCGCAGGTTTCGGAAGCCGTAACTTCGGTTTGGTACAACGTAGAAAAGTCAATTATGGCTTGATGAATATAAAAATATTTCAGGAGTAAAACAAGCCATAGAGAATGGTCGTGTGCTTTTAAATACGGAAATAGATGGAAATCGAGGGTCATATAGTATGATAGAGGGAGTCATATGTCTGAAACGGTCATGCGGGTAATCTCAGGTATTATTCTCACTCTATGTTTTTTTCTTTTTTAGATTATTTTTTTTTACTTCACATCAAGCTCGCGTCGAGCACATGTGCCCCTGACAGGTTGGTGCCATGACTACGTGCTTAGTGATCTTGATGGGTAATCAGCATCAGATCCCTAGATACACCAATAAAAAAAGGGGAAAACTAAAACAATAATGGTATCAAAATTAGAAGACACGATATTTAAGTTTCAATAAATCTTTCACGATGGTCAGAATGACCCAAAGTCTTGGTTAAAGGCACACCGTCATCTCAAGATGTACACTCGTTTTATATTAGGGTTGAAAGGACACACAAACACCAACTAAAGGCTCTACAACTTTATGTAAAGAAAGGCTAAACTCTTAAATAAAAACACAACAAAACCAGTGCTGCTTACAGTACCAAGCCCAGCTGCATAACTGCGTGCTCTCCCACTCTGCGCTTGCTTTAGTTAGGGTTCTTGATAAGCGACATTCTCTGCTTTGGATAGTGGACAGATTACAGTCCTCACCCTCCTTGATTTGTCTGCAACATTTGATACAATAAACCGCGATATATTACTTCACTGTCTCCAGCATATATTTGACATTCATGATACAGCCTTACCGTGGTTCAAGTCCTACATGGTCAACAGGACACAAATTGTGTCCGCAAAGAAACGCACTCCAGCCCAGTTAATCTATGTTGTGGTGTTCACATGGGTCTGTTCTTGTATCCCCTCTCTTCATTCTGTACACTCAGCTGCTCTCAACTGTCACAGATCATCATCCAGTGTCTCACCAAGTGTACGCTGATGATACAAAACTTTACAAGTCTAGCCAGCTACCCAAGTGAATTTGATGCTAACATCCAAGGTGTAGAGGGCGCATTTCTGATATGAAATCATGGATGGATGTAACAAGCTGTAGGTGAATGATGATAAAACTGAAGCCATTCTGATCACAACACAAAGACTTTGTCAGTCACATTCTTTATCTTAGACATTAAATGTCAGCAACACCAACTTTAAATTCACACAGCCAGTACGAAACAATGTGTTACTCAGGAGATTTCTCTCTGCATATCTTGAGCGGAGACGCATCAGCTCCATTCGCAAATATCTTTAGTTGATGGCACTAAAACACTAGTGTGTTCATTAGCACTTTCAAGACTGGACTATTGTAACTCAATTCTGTATCGTTCATTTCAGTATCTACTCCAGAAATGTTCAAGTTCAAAACACACCTACCCGTTGTTCTGTACCCTACACTGGCTATCCATTCGATCCAGAATCAAACACAAAATTTGATCTCTGTGCTACGTTCCTCTCACAGACTCCAGTCCAACATACCTATCTGACCTCAGCCATGTGTACACACCAGCAATATACTTACGATACTCTTCTGACAATCGTACACTTATTATTCCTACTGTAATATGGACTACGTTCATTTGCATACCAGGTCCAGCAACGTGGAACGAATTGTCCACTGAACTTAGACACATATGCACAGTTATCTCATTCAAGAGTGCTCTTAAAACACCTATTTCGACTGCAAGAGCAAGCTTATAGACCTAACAATGTTTACTACATTAAATAATTTTAGCATGTTTATGTGTTCTAATTTCACGGTGTTTTGTTTTTGTAATAATATCATTATATATGTTTCTTTATGACATAGGTGTTTTCTAATGTTGTAAAGCGCTTAGAGCTTCTAGAGATTAGGCGCTATACAAAGTCATTATTATTATTATTATTATTATTATTATTATTATTATTATTATTATTATTTAACATGTTTGCTTTATCCAATGGGCAAGAACTAGTCCAAACTCAGTTAGCCATGGGAAGAGAAACGACAGAACCGAACTTGCTGATAGTCTCTGGTATCAACAATATAAAATTCTGGAGTTAATGTTTTGGACAACTGTCACAGCTAACAGCATGAACCTGATTTGAATTTGGTGCGATTATGCTCTTTAACACCTCCCTTCTTAAGAGAAAACTTGTTTTGATACAACATTTGTTTGTTTGTTTGTGTTTGTTTGATTATGATTTTTAACGCAGCTTTAAAAAAAAATCAGTCATATGGCAACGATGTCTGCAGTGAGGCAGTTTATAGTGATGTCTAGCACTGGGGCATCATGCCGCAGACATGTAAGATGATGTCCCACCCAGTCACATTATCCTGAGGCCGACCAGTCCTAACACTAATCTCTTAATGCTGAGCGCCAAGCGAGGCAGCTGTTCGTACCATTTTTGTAAGTCTTTGTTATGACTCAGCCGAGGATTGTACCCACAACGTCCAGCTTCCGCGGCGGACGCTCTAACCACTAGGCCACCGGAAAGGTTGATACAACATATGTAAAAATAATTTGCTGGCTTAAGTCTTAAAGTCACTACTTTTTAAATCCAGTAAAAGATTCTCGACTTCCATCGGTAACCATCCATAATCGTGGAAATCCAGCCAATTAATTACCGTCTATATCCGTATGGCTTCCCTTATGATTCAACAACAACAATGAAATTCGAAAAATCCATAAAGTGTGAGCTATTTCAGTAAGTTGCTCAAGTGTACTATTAACTTTTGTGGTACACATACTTCCGTTACGTGTACGATAACCCATCTGCATTCGTGTGTTGTTTGCCGCTTCGATGCGAAATAATGCATGTTTTTTTAAAGGCTGGAATGCCAAAACCCATTGAACTAGACGCTGATTCTTGCTCTGTATTTGATTTAACTATGTCAGTGGATTGTGGTCAGTCACGATTATAAATTTTGTCTGACAGAATATACTTTATTGAATCAAGCGCCCAAACGGTCGCGTGACAGTCACTTTCAATATTCTCTGCATATTCCTGCATTTGTAGAAAAGGATCCGGCTAAAATAGGCCACATCATGTTCCTCATATTAACTATTTAGGGCTATGGAACAGTACCAATTGCTTTGTCACTTGCAGCCGTCTACACAATGAATTCCCTGCTAAATTCCGGTTCAATAAAGAACGGGGTCTTAGTAAGAACATTCTTCAACATTTTAAAGGATTGGACGGCATCGTCTGTCCATGCAAGCATATTTAGTCGTCTGTTTTGGGTTGTGGAGGTTAATAGTATTACTACTTCGGCAACGTTCTTAATGAACTTACTGTAGTATACATCAATTTCCAGAAATGAGCGTATTCCCTTTTCCATCATGATTAGAGAAAACTCAAAGTATTACCTTAATTTTATAGTTGTCTGTCTTAAGTTTGACTCCGCCAATGCCAACGAGATGCCCGAGGTATCGATCGGTCTCCGCTGCCCCAACCTCGTGCTTTGACGGCTTTATTGTAAGGCCATCTTCCCTTTAATAAATGTTGGGGACAAATACAGACTTTTGCCTCGATTCTTCAGCTAGAGGCACCTCTGAGTAACTCTTGCAAGATCCATCAGCCTTAAGTAACTTCCATAACCAATCTTCTCAAATACATCATCCATTCGTGGGACTGTATGCGTCGAATTAGATGATATTGCTAAACTTGCCGTAATCTAAACATAGCCAAAATGTTCTGTCTTGTCATCGAATACACAAGGCGAACTACATGCAGTGACTGAACACAGAATGAGAACTTGCTCCAGCATTTCATCCAATATTATTTTCACCTCTTAACGTTTTGCGAAACGTATTTTAAATGACTGTTGTTTAATTGGTGTCTCCGAAGTCGTCTTGATACTGTGAGTTCTGACGTTTGTTCGACTAGACATTGTTACAAGCACACCCCTAAATTCGTTGCAAAGATTTCTAATATCTTATCTTTGCTCCATCGTCAAGTTTACCCCACCCCTAGTCCTACATATAAGACCTGACGCTGATATGTTTTGGGCGTCAGGGTCTTACCACAGGTGCGCGACACGAGCTTGATGTGAAATAAAAAATAAACAATAATCTACAGGAAAAAATCATGCAGAGTGATAAAAAAAATACCTTAGATTACCCCAGAGACCCAGTGAAGCGGGTAAATTGCCACCAATCGCCTTGCATGCATGCACCAGCCCGCATACCATCACGACTAAGCCCACATCAGCAAAAAGTGATGCGACAAAGTCTGTAGTATATGTAGGTAACAAATTAAAGATAAATTAGGGTGATTGACAGAACAAATGTTGACTAAAAAAATACTTAAAGACAATCGGCTGCACACAATTTGTATTTTTGAATAAATGTTAACTACTGTCAATAAATGTAAAATACAAGACATATTTATATAAAAGTATACGATGTTAACGCCTGAGAGCTTTAACAGTGTTAGCAAATTTAGCCCTGAAGGCTTTAACTATGTAGGGATTGGGTTAATGAACGACGCTCTGAATAAAATTCAGTCTCATTTATAAATAATGCAATCAGCTTACCAGCAAACAATGGTACAGGAACAGCCCGGAAAACCCCCAGATAGAACCACCGACCTACGAGAAGCTACTTACAAGCTTTCACAGGTATGTACGTACGCATGCATGTATGTAGGTATGTACGTATGCATGCATGCATGCATGTATGTATGTATGTATGTATGTATGTATGTATGTATGTATGTATGTATGTATGTATGTATGTATGTATGTATGTATGTTACAATTAATTGCACATATATTCATATAGGTAGCGACAATAGTTTATAATTACTCGGGTGTATGTAGGTAATATAAGTTGATTACGGTTGTGATTGAGTATTTATAATATTTTCTGTGTATTGCATTTTCATTAAATTCAGGAACAAAGTCTGTACGCTTTTAAAATTAAGTGAAACACCCACGTTCAGGTCATTTAGGCGCCTCCAACACAGAAGTGCATCAAGTGTCGAGACAAAGAATACGTTTATTAATCGGTGTCCTAAATACTAACATTAGAATTGCGCAGCTGACAACAAGGTGATATAAAAAGAATTAAGACTAACAAATGACCCTGCTCCTCACTATTTTTGTCTTTTCATCTTTAAGCAACACATCATACTACATCTACATTTTTCTTTAATAAATTTGAATAAATTTCTCCACAGCAGGTTTATGATGAAAATCTTAAAGTTCTAGACCTGGTTTTCCTTGATTTGCCATTGCATTTTCCTTCCACAGTTACGACACCCATTGGATAAATCAAATAATGCTTCAATGTTTTGGCAGATGGGAATGTTCTTTGCACAGTTCATTCCACGACTCCCACTGACTTTCAGTAGTTATGTATTCTTTATCAAAACGAAAATGAATTAGAGCGGAAGTGGTCAAGTCGTTGCATCTCACCCTCCCAGCAAAGAACACCCGCTTGTGTTGTTTATTTTTAGTAAAATGCCACATTCGCTAGTTTTGTAAACAACAAGCAGTGTTCTCTATGATTGATCGCTAAGACTTACTAAGTGTGGAATATGGAAACCAGTGAGTGATACGTGTAAGATCAGAAAAGGCGAGCACACGATCTTTCAAAACAGTTTAATGTACGATAATAATACATACAAATGACACAACATCTCGCATGCATGAGTCGGATGAGTTACAGCAGTCAACTTCGGATTCCAGCTATTGTAAATACTGCTCTGATATCAACGCTATTACCATCGATCTTTCTCATCTGCTGGTTTCATTGTATCTTGTAAAAATAAACACAGCCATTTTAGTGTGGTTTCTTCCCTAAAACTTCGATCTTGATTCAGAACACATGCATTGTTTTGTAATTACAGAAAAGTGTCCAGGAATTTGTATATAGGGTCTTTTTCCTCTGCCCTTCTCAAGCGCTGTGAATATAACTCGTTCATAGTTTTATGAGTATCGTATGCCACAGGGTGACACTGCTTTTCAGCTAATACGCAAGTACGTCATGTAATAAGCTAACCGAATTTTCGGAGTTCTAATAGAGACAAAAAAGGTTTGGAGAGAGCTGTTAAAATGGACCGATAGAGGAAGTATGAAACTTTGACATCTGCTTACACAGGTCAGTCAGAATCATGAAATGTATTATGTATCTGATGAGCGCCGCTCTTAGTTAACGCATTCTGCGGAGCTTTAAAGTCAGTGGCGATATTGTTTGCGAAAATCACCCAAACAAGTGTGGTATGCAAAAAATGATTTACAACTGAAATATTTTAGTTTGGTTTCTGATAGGTTTTTTTGTTTACAATTTGCTTTACGCGAGCTGTAGTCACAGTGAACTACCGTCTGTACATGATCATGTAGGTGTGTTCAAGTCATAAATGTACAAAAGTGTGGCGTCATAAATCATTTCAGAGTCTTTGGTTTTTACGTTGAGATGCTTCGAAAATATAGTGGAAAAAGAATGAAATCAAAAGAAGACGACGGAAGGTGACGCAGTTTTGAAGGAGTAGTTAAAATGAAACTCCATAACAAGTACGATGTTAAGGGGCGGATTGCACAGGGGCTCGTATCGTTGCTTACAATCGACCGGTCCTACATATACTATATAATAACTAATATAGTATATGTAGGACCGGTCGACTGTAAGCAACGATACGAGCCCCTGTGGCGGATTCATGTAACTGAGATGGAGGATCTGACGAAGCACAACGATGGTATTAAAGAATAAATAAAAGGAAATGAAAAGGGAGTTGAAGGAGATCTGAGATGATACATGATTTTGTAAACAAATTGAAATAAATAAATAAATAGCTACTAAAAATGGAAAACTTTAAACTTGAGACGCAGGTATTTTCAATCTCCAACAGCAACATGCATGGTCAACTACAGCGAATAATATAGTACCAATAGAAACATTTATTTCCTGGGTATGGCAGGGAAATGAAAGGAAGAAGAACGAGATATTTTTTTTTCGTATATAATGAACACATGCACATTGTTCATTGCAACACCAAGCTGGATCATGTGCGTCATATGTATGCACCGTTTATCCAAAGGAATGGGTACTAAGAATAATGGCTAAACGATGATCATATTTTTTTAAACACGAAAGTTAAACGAGTCATGACGCTAAGCGATAACATTACAAATCTAAACCTGGGTCATACAAAGAGACTTTGACCCACGCATGAAAACCTGTTACTGCGTGATTTTAAAACTGTTGTGACCGCTCCAATATGTATAACATTGATCCGGTTCAGAGTGAAATAGATGCCGCTAAAGATACGGAAAACGATACTGGTACTGTTGATAAAGAGGTATTTTAAAATTAACAAACTGCATAGTACTTGGAGTTAACGGTAATCTATTAAATATTGTACATCCAGGTTAGTTGTCTACATGTTGTTTTCTTCTTTCGCTTCATTGAATATGGTAATTGAGAGTATTGGCTTAAGTGAAGAATTGCACATGCTTATGATATAAATGTGTACCATGCGCACATTTACGACTGTTTGTATAAAACTGGTATGTAGTGTTTTGTTAATAAAGTTTTACTGTCTACGTAGCTTTGAAATTTTGTTACAGCTGCACTGATGGTAACCAGATCTCCACGATGCACACTGAATTAAAACTGCATTCTATTTTATTCATACTTGTATATTACTCAAAATAATCAGACAAAAATATATTTAATAATCGTATTAATTTAATTAAACTTATGGCAGAGTCTGCCCTTTCCTCTCCCCTCCTCTTCTCTCTCTCTCTCTCTCTCTCTCTCTCTCTCTCTCTCTCTCTCTCTCTCTCTCTCTCTTTTTCTTTTCTTGATTTCCTCTCTGAAAACATCTCCTGTCAGGTGTTCGACCACATACAACATTGTGACATTCTCTATTACTTCAGGCTTTGGTATCAACTTTCTATACAGGTAAAAGCAATGTGTATGTGTGTGTGTGTGATTTGGAGTTTTAATGTAGTTTTAAAAAAAATTACCAGTCATATCGCAAGATGTCTGCAATGTGGCAGTTTATAATGATGTCCAGCACTGGGGCATCATGCCGCAGTCATGTAGCATGATGTCCTATACATTATCCTGACACGAGACCGACTAGTCATAACACGTAACCTCTTAATGCCGAGAGCCTAACGAGGCAGCTGTTGCATAATATGTAATGCATAATGCAATGTATAACATGTACTATATATGTACTGTATAATACTAATGTGCTGTATAATATGCATTGAAAAACATGCGCTCTATAACGTGCATTGTAATATGTACTGTATAATATGCACTGTATTATATGTACTATATAATTCGAGATGTATCATATGTACTTTTTAATACGCGATTTATACTATATTCTGTATAATATGTATTGTATTATATACACTGTATGTGTACTTTATAATATGGACTGTATAATACGCGCTGTATAATATGTACTGTATACTATGTATTGTGCAATATATATTGTATACAATTTATTGTATAACATTTATTGTATAAATAAGGCATTGTATACTATGCACTGTATTTTATGTACTGTATAATACGCGATGTACCTTAAGTATTGTATAATACGCGATGTACCTTAAGTATTGTATAATACGCGATGTACCTTAAGTATTGTATAATACGCGATGTATCATATGCACTGTATTATAAGTAGTTTATACTATGTATTGTATAACATGTATTGTTAAATGCATTGTATAATTTGCACTTTATTAAGATAAGATAAGAGTTCATTATTTCAGACTACATTGTCCATACATCTAAATTAAAATAAAGTAAAATCATTGTAAGCATGAAAGAACACACACACACACACACACACACACACAATCTACCGCCATACTTACAGGGCTTCTCGTCACCGTAGGAAATCTTTTTAGCTCACATTTTTCTTAAAGGAATAAATCTCCGGGACACAAATATGAAGTAGATGTTCCACAAACTTTACACTGCATGTCAAATTGAAAGTTTCAATGGATAGGTTAAAACACTGGTTATCGGAAATGTGGCTTCACATTTTTGCAGTATGACGTATTCAACTATTCTTGAAATAATATTCGTAAGAGCTATATGTCTGTGGTTATTTTTGTCAGCCAGGTTACCAAGTTTGCTTTTTAGTAGCTGTCTAATTGTAACTTGTGTGAAATCATCTGGTTCAAAGTTATGCACAAACATACAGTTAAATAAAATCATCAATAGCAAATAAAGTATTTAAAATATTAACACAGCTATTGGACAACAGTGTTATAGCGCCGCCATCTTGATTGTACATCAACAATATATTATGCACTATATAATATGTATTGTATAATATGCACTGTATAATATGCAATGTATAATATGTGCTGTATGATATACACTGTATCATATGTACTTTATAGTGTGTGTATGTGTGTAATTTGGATTTTTAATTTAGCTTGAAAAAGTTTTCAGTCATATGGCTATGATGCGCTGCGGTGTGTCAGTTAGCGATATCTAACACTGGGGAATCATACCGCAGGCATGTAGCATGCTGTCATACACAGTATCCTGATCCCAGGCCGATCAGTTCTAGCACTTTCTTCTTGATGCTGAGCGCCTAACGAGGCAGCTATTTGTACCATTGTTATGCGTATTTGGTATGACTCGGCCGGTGATCGAACCCACGACCTCCCACATCCTAGGCGGTCGCTCTAATCACAAGGCCACCGGAGGGGTTCTGTATAATATGCAATGTATATATATATATATATACTATGTAATGTATAATATGTATTGTATATTGTATATTATGCACTGTATAATATGTACAGCATACTATGCACTTTATAATATGTACTGTATATAATGCACTATATAATATGTACTGTATATAATGCACTGTATAATATGTACCGTATATAATGCACTGTATAATATATACAGCATACTATGGACTATATAATATGTACTGTATATAATGCACTGTATAATATGTACCGTATATAATGCACTGTATAATATATACAGCATACTATGGACTATATAATATGTACTGTATATAATGCACTATATAATATGTACTGCATACTATGTACTTCAGTCCTATCAAGCGTTTAGAATCGAAATATTTTCATTTCCTGTATTATTTCCACTGTGTATACGTGTGCGTGTGAGGGTAGGGAGGGAGGGAGGGGGAAAGGGGGAGGGAAGAGAGCTAAGCCTTCACGTGAATGGCGTAGCTAACCAATTGTTTGTAGTGCTCTACTTCCATCATTAAAATCATCTTTCATGTTTAGACTACAAATGTGTGCATTCTATTGATTTAATCTATGAAGAAAATATCCAAACCACACTCACATTGAAAGAAAGGTCAGTCCATTTTTTCTGCCTCAACCGCCCTTCTCCTAGTAGAAAAATAAAGCTGACTGAATCTCTCTTTTTGGAGCAGTTTACGAATCTCTTGGTGTATTGAAATTTTGATAGGTGGCAACCTGATTATTCTTGGAGATTTCAACTTTCACTTTTACTGTCCTTTTACTCTTAGATTCCATTCATGGTTTCAACCAGTCAGTCAGTTAACCAACCCATCCTTAAACATGGCGACGTTTTAGATTGGATTCTTCATAGACCCAATGATAATATTCTACGGTCATTCCTTGTATCCCACGAAATTTCATCAGATCATCTCTCCATTATACGCTATCTTGACGTGTAAGTCCCCAACCCTCCACCTTTATTTGCCACTATGAGAAACCTCCATATGATAAATAGAACCAAACTAATGAATGACATCCAAGCAAACCTAACAACTTGCTTACCTCCTACAGCAGAATAACTCGATAACTGCAAGCGTTTATTGTTGGAAAAGCATGCCTCAGCCACCAATCACAGGTTATCAATTCAAGTGTTCTCCGTGATATTGTAGTGTTAGGGATCAACTTCGCACTGCTAATAGAGGCCTCCGCAGAGGCAGAGAGAGAGAGAGAGAGAGAGAGAGAGAGAGAGAGAGAGAGAGAGAGAGAGAGAATCATCTTTCATGTTTAGACTACAAATGTGTGCATTCTATTGATTTAATCTATGAAGAAAATATCCAAACCACACTCACATTGAAAGAAAGGTCAGTCCATTTTTTCTGCCTCAACCGCCCTTCTCCTAGTAGAAAAATAAAGCTGACTGAATCTCTCTTTTTGGAGCAGTTTACGAATCTCTTGGTGTATTGAAATTTTGATAGGTGGCAACCTGATTATTCTTGGAGATTTCAACTTTCACTTTTACTGTCCTTTTACTCTTAGATTCCATTCATGGTTTCAACCAGTCAGTCAGTTAACCAACCCATCCTTAAACATGGCGACGTTTTAGATTGGATTCTTCATAGACCCAATGATAATATTCTACGGTCATTCCTTGTATCCCACGAAATTTCATCAGATCATCTCTCCATTATACGCTATCTTGACGTGTAAGTCCCCAACCCTCCACCTTTATTTGCCACTATGAGAAACCTCCATATGATAAATAGAACCAAACTAATGAATGACATCCAAGCAAACCTAACAACTTGCTTACCTCCTACAGCAGAATAACTCGATAACTGCATGCGTTTATTGTTGGAAAAGCATGCCTCAGCCACCAATCACAGGTTATCAATTCAAGTGTTCTCCGTGATATTGTAGTGTTAGGGATCAACTTCGCACTGCTAATAGAGGCCTCCGCAGAGAGAGAGAGAGAGAGAGAGAGAGAGAGAGAGAGAGAGAGAGGGAGAGAGAGAGAGAGAGAGAATCATCTTTCATGTTTAGACTACAAATGTGTGCATTCTATTGATTTAATCTATGAAGAAAATATCCAAACCACACTCACATTGAAAGAAAGGTCAGTCCATTTTTTCTGCCTCAACCGCCCTTCTCCTAGTAGAAAAATAAAGCTGACTGAATCTCTCTTTTTGGAGCAGTTTACGAATCTCTTGGTGTATTGAAATTTTGATAGGTGGCAACCTGATTATTCTTGGAGATTTCAACTTTCACTTTTACTGTCCTTTTACTCTTAGATTCCATTCATGGTTTCAACCAGTCAGTCAGTTAACCAACCCATCCTTAAACATGGCGACGTTTTAGATTGGATTCTTCATAGACCCAATGATAATATTCTACGGTCATTCCTTGTATCCCACGAAATTTCATCAGATCATCTCTCCATTATACGCTATCTTGACGTGTAAGTCCCCAACCCTCCACCTTTATTTGCCACTATGAGAAACCTCCATATGATAAATAGAACCAAACTAATGAATGACATCCAAGCAAACCTAACAACTTGCTTACCTCCTACAGCAGAATAACTCGATAACTGCATGCGTTTATTGTTGGAAAAGCATGCCTCAGCCACCAATCACAGGTTATCAATTCAAGTGTTCTCCGTGATATTGTAGTGTTAGGGATCAACTTCGCACTGCTAATAGAGGCCTCCGCAGAGGCAGAGAGAGAGAGAGAAGGAGAGAGAGAGAGAGAGAGAGAGAGAGAGAGAGAGAGAGAGAGAGAGAGAGAGAGAGAGAGAATCATCTTTCATGTTTAGACTACAAATGTGTGCATTCTATTGATTTAATCTATGAAGAAAATATCCAAACCACACTCACATTGAAAGAAAGGTCAGTCCATTTTTTCTGCCTCAACCGCCCTTCTCCTAGTAGAAAAATAAAGCTGACTGAATCTCTCTTTTTGGAGCAGTTTACGAATCTCTTGGTGTATTGAAATTTTGATAGGTGGCAACCTGATTATTCTTGGAGATTTCAACTTTCACTTTTACTGTCCTTTTACTCTTAGATTCCATTCATGGTTTCAACCAGTCAGTCAGTTAACCAACCCATCCTTAAACATGGCGACGTTTTAGATTGGATTCTTCATAGACCCAATGATAATATTCTACGGTCATTCCTTGTATCCCACGAAATTTCATCAGATCATCTCTCCATTATACGCTATCTTGACGTGTAAGTCCCCAACCCTCCACCTTTATTTGCCACTATGAGAAACCTCCATATGATAAATAGAACCAAACTAATGAATGACATCCAAGCAAACCTAACAACTTGCTTACCTCCTACAGCAGAATAACTCGATAACTGCATGCGTTTATTGTTGGAAAAGCATGCCTCAGCCACCAATCACAGGTTATCAATTCAAGTGTTCTCCGTGATATTGTAGTGTTAGGGATCAACTTCGCACTGCTAATAGAGGCCTCCGCAGAGAGAGAGAGAGAGAGAGAGAGAGAGAGAGAGAGAGAGAGAGAGAGAGAGAGAGAGAGAGAGAGAGAATCATCTTTCATGTTTAGACTACAAATGTGTGCATTCTATTGATTTAATCTATGAAGAAAATATCCAAACCACACTCACATTGAAAGAAAGGTCAGTCCATTTTTTCTGCCTCAACCGCCCTTCTCCTAGTAGAAAAATAAAGCTGACTGAATCTCTCTTTTTGGAGCAGTTTACGAATCTCTTGGTGTATTGAAATTTTGATAGGTGGCAACCTGATTATTCTTGGAGATTTCAACTTTCACTTTTACTGTCCTTTTACTCTTAGATTCCATTCATGGTTTCAACCAGTCAGTCAGTTAACCAACCCATCCTTAAACATGGCGACGTTTTAGATTGGATTCTTCATAGACCCAATGATAATATTCTACGGTCATTCCTTGTATCCCACGAAATTTCATCAGATCATCTCTCCATTATACGCTATCTTGACGTGTAAGTCCCCAACCCTCCACCTTTATTTGCCACTATGAGAAACCTCCATATGATAAATAGAACCAAACTAATGAATGACATCCAAGCAAACCTAACAACTTGCTTACCTCCTACAGCAGAATAACTCGATAACTGCATGCGTTTATTGTTGGAAAAGCATGCCTCAGCCACCAATCACAGGTTATCAATTCAAGTGTTTTCCGTGATATTGTAGTGTTAGGGATCAACTTCGCACTGCTAATAGAGGCCTCCGCAGAGGCAGAGAGAGAGAGAGAGAGAGAGAGAGAGAGAGAGAGAGAGAGAGAGAGAGAGAGAATCATCTTTCATGTTTAGACTACAAATGTGTGCATTCTATTGATTTAATCTATGAAGAAAATATCCAAACCACACTCACATTGAAAGAAAGGTCAGTCCATTTTTTCTGCCTCAACCGCCCTTCTCCTAGTAGAAAAATAAAGCTGACTGAATCTCTCTTTTTGGAGCAGTTTACGAATCTCTTGGTGTATTGAAATTTTGATAGGTGGCAACCTGATTATTCTTGGAGATTTCAACTTTCACTTTTACTGTCCTTTTACTCTTAGATTCCATTCATGGTTTCAACCAGTCAGTCAGTTAACCAACCCATCCTTAAACATGGCGACGTTTTAGATTGGATTCTTCATAGACCCAATGATAATATTCTACGGTCATTCCTTGTATCCCACGAAATTTCATCAGATCATCTCTCCATTATACGCTATCTTGACGTGTAAGTCCCCAACCCTCCACCTTTATTTGCCACTATGAGAAACCTCCATATGATAAATAGAACCAAACTAATGAATGACATCCAAGCAAACCTAACAACTTGCTTACCTCCTACAGCAGAATAACTCGATAACTGCATGCGTTTATTGTTGGAAAAGCATGCCTCAGCCACCAATCACAGGTTATCAATTCAAGTGTTCTCCGTGATATTGTAGTGTTAGGGATCAACTTCGCACTGCTAATAGAGGCCTCCGCAGAGAGAGAGAGAGAGAGAGAGAGAGAGAGAGAGAGAGAGAGAGAGAGAGAGAGAGAGAGAGAGAGAGAGAGAGAATCATCTTTCATGTTTAGACTACAAATGTGTGCATTCTATTGATTTAATCTATGAAGAAAATATCCAAACCACACTCACATTAAAAGAAAGGTCAGTCCATTTTTTCTGCCTCAACCGCCCTTCTCCTAGTAGAAAAATAAAGCTGACTGAATCTCTCTTTTTGGAGCAGTTTACGAATCTCTTGGTGTATTGAAATTTTGATAGGTGGCAACCTGATTATTCTTGGAGATTTCAACTTTCACTTTTACTGTCCTTTTACTCTTAGATTCCATTCATGGTTTCAACCAGTCAGTCAGTTAACCAACCCATCCTTAAACATGGCGACGTTTTAGATTGGATTCTTCATAGACCCAATGATAATATTCTACGGTCATTCCTTGTATCCCACGAAATTTCATCAGATCATCTCTCCATTATACGCTATCTTGACGTGTAAGTCCCCAACCCTCCACCTTTATTTGCCACTATGAGAAACCTCCATATGATAAATAGAACCAAACTAATGAATGACATCCAAGCAAACCTAACAACTTGCTTACCTCCTACAGCAGAATAACTCGATAACTGCATGCGTTTATTGTTGGAAAAGCATGCCTCAGCCACCAATCACAGGTTATCAATTCAAGTGTTCTCCGTGATATTGTAGTGTTAGGGATCAACTTCGCACTGCTAATAGAGGCCTCCGCAGAGGCAGAGAGAGAGAGAGAGAGAGAGAGAGAGAGAGAGAGAGAGAGAGAGAGAGAGAGAGAGAGAGAGAGAATCATCTTTCATGTTTAGACTACAAATGTGTGCATTCTATTGATTTAATCTATGAAGAAAATATCCAAACCACACTCACATTGAAAGAAAGGTCAGTCCATTTTTTCTGCCTCAACCGCCCTTCTCCTAGTAGA
>JAQISU010000140.1:7500-122500 GCA_029339505.1 Unio delphinus
GAAACATTATTAGGTCTTTAGCTTTGTTGTTGAAGTTGATATAGGTGAGTTTTAAGAGTGCTCTTGAAAGGGGTCACTGAGTCTTTGTGTCTGATTACAATGGACAATTCAAGACAAGATAGCAACAAACTTCATGTTTGTTTGGATAATGTAAGCCATAATATGACCTCTCAATATAGAATTATTGGTGTATTCGTAGATAACAATCTTTCGTGGTCTATTCACAAAAAAACACATTTCAAAAAAGGTTAATTCTTATCTTTGGCTACTGAGGAAAAAAAACATACATTCCTCTTCAGTATAGGGTCATGTTTCTCAAAAGATATATTCAGCCATATCTGGACAACTGTAATGTAATTTGGGATAATACCTCTAATTCAAACATAACAACACTTATAAGGCTCCAAAAGTGGGCTTGCCATTGAATTCTAGATCAATGTATGGACAATTTTCAGGATGCAATGAATAATATAAAGGTTTTAACAATATATGAATATTTCTTACAAAAGCCAAATTGATGTATAAAGTATCCAGAAAATCCGTTCCTGTCTATTTAAGCAATATCTTTCACCAAAGAGATGCTGATGGTACTCTAAATTCAAGGTCCACAAGAAGAAAAAAATTACATTATACCAAGGCCAAAGAAGGAATTGTTTAAAAAAAAGTTTTCAATATACTAGTCCCGTAGTATGGAACAACATTCCCAGCGACATAAGGCAGGCAAACAAGAAGCTAAGTAATAGTTTACACTTTTACTAATTACTTTCTTTATCCTTGGTAGAAAGATTCTGATTTTACCGCGCTTCTATCATTAGTACATATTTGAATGTCAATCGGAACTTCTCTCCTGTTCGAGATTCTAGCCAACTGATTGGCCAATACCGAACGATGCCGAATGTAATGAATAACTCGCTCTCGTATTTCTGGCAAATGCAATAAGTACCTTATTCATATCGCCCTGTGCAAGGCCGTGCACTTGCAATTTTGTTATTGTATGTTGTCTACAAAATTATATATGTGCGTATATTACATATATTAACGCTGAAACCCTTCCTCTATCACTTTATCTATTGTTACAGCAAAGAGGGAAAATAAGAGATGACAAGGTTTATATGTTAGATATATAACAAGTATTGAACAAAAAAATATATTATATCTGTTTAATATACGAACTTATATAGTATAGGGCATTCACGACTAATATCCGTGTTTTCAGATACTCATTTAGATACCATGAAACACAAATATTTATTTCCCTGCCCCTGCCGACATATTCTCATGTCTAATCCAAATGCTCCACTAGATAATAGAATAACGTGTGTAGTCTGTTAACCTGTAGTGCCTTATCTATGGCAGACATTGAAGTAGGTTTAGTTAGAACTACACCATTATGATCGGATGTTAATTTACATCACCACTCATCCATGACTACTACTACGTGAAGCCTGTTAATTATATAAATACCAACTATGTATGAACGAGGGATTCCAGTGT
Organism: Unio delphinus; assembly: GCA_029339505.1. Taxonomy (NCBI): domain Eukaryota; kingdom Metazoa; phylum Mollusca; class Bivalvia; order Unionida; family Unionidae; genus Unio; species Unio delphinus. The sequence continues at coordinate 8,995 of JAQISU010000140.1, forward strand.
CCTTATTTCATGAATCAATATGTAGTAACTTCAATTTAAAGACATCGTACCAATATAGACCAGTTCCCCATACCACCGAACAATCTACGTCAATCCAATAACGACAAGTCTCCCACACTACGTGATCTTTGTTATTTCTAGTGTTTCTTGCCATAAACACTATTTTATATATTACCCATAATAAGATGCAATTATGCAGCATTAATGTTGAAAACACTCGATTTCGACAAAATAGCAATGTGTGTTTTGTTGATTTATATCATGGCATTATAAACCAAATAATAGATGTGGAGCGAGCCATAAATAAGTTTTGTTTAGTTCTCAAATAAATTATATTAGTCACTTGTTTGTGATATACAATGTATTTAGCATGTTTCAAAGAAACCCTGTACCAAATGACATTGTCGTCGTAATCTTGCTTAAAATCAAATAGATCTGACCAATCCTTTTTTCCGCCTAAATGGTATCATTGAATCACTCAATAGGTCAGCTAGGTGAATGAGATCCGATAGATCCTTATCTGACGTAATCTCTAGACATATAAGGGAGACATGAAACATTTTGCGAATGTCAAATGCCGCATTAGTTTTCAACCGGGTTACAAATAGTAATGATGAGCTACTTTGTGATAGGTAAGAGTTACACTCAAAGAATCCACTCTTTTCATATTTCAGTACTTGTCCTATATCTGCGGTGGCGGGCAATCAATGGTAGACTAATACTAATAGAGTGATGGCCGCGAGAGTAAACGAGTTCTGTTTGCTTGACTTGATTCCAGTTCTTTGTCATTCGCAAATATATGTGAAGGTAAATGAGTTATTATTACTGGATAGGCCGTCTAAGAACACTGATCATTAAGCTGCATAAACGAGAAGACTTCAGTATTCTTTAATATACTCGTAAGTAGTTTTTTTTTACAAATGTCTTGTTGCCACCATTATTATTATTGTAGTTGTTATTGTCATTTCAGAAACATGTATTTATCAAACATATTATAAACAGGCTCACTACTTTATGATTTTAAACGAAAATACATTTTCGGCGTTCTTTCCCAACGTTCATTAACATGGCTGTCAGATATCTGCCAATAATGACGTGCATCAGTATTTCGTATCAAACAGAACCACCATTAACATGGCTGTTAAACGGAAGGGATTAAATCTCACAAACGCAATATCAAAATAATAGCTACTAAAGTATTGTTGGCAGTGAGAGTAAACGAGTTCTGTTTGCATGAAGGATTCCAGTTCTTTGTCATTCGCAAATATATGTGAAGGTAAATGGGTTATTGTTACTGGATAGGCCGTCTAGGAACACTGATCATCAAGCTGCATAAACGAGAAGACTTCAGTATTCTTTTATATACCCGTAAGTAGTTTTTTTTTAACAAATGTCTTTATGCACCATTATTGTTATTGTAGTTGTTATTGTTATTTCAGAAACATGTATTCATCAAACATATTATAAACAGGTTCACTATTTTATGATTTTAAACGAAAACACATTTTTGGCGTTCTTTCCCAACGTTCATTAACATGGCTGTTAGATGGTTAGGGAATTAAATCTCACAAATGCAATACCAAAATAATAGCTACTAAAGTATTAGAGATATTTCTAGATTTAAATGGTCTTAAATGGTCCTGTATCATGCACCGAAGCTACAAATCATCCAAAAACATTTTCAATGTTATGCATCCAGGTATTTATATTTTCACTGTAGAATTTCATAATTTTGTTTTGAAAGATAGGCCGCGTTTTTTTTAGTGAGGGCTATTAAATATGGGGATAAACATGACGCATTATCTTCCATCATCAACATTATGTCTTTTATAAACAGGGAATAAACTTAAGATTATTTTTCAAAGTGGCGATCTATTTCAGTTCCAAATGTATCATACAAGTTCGTTTCTAAATGTATTGCCAATACAATGAAATCTGCATTCCCCATAAATATATACAATCGAAGAACTGGGTTTCTAAAATGACGGTGCATGTGTGAGAACATTAGAAACCGATAGTGTTTACTATTTCACAATAAAAGGCTCAACATTATTGTATTGCCTCCTTTAATCGAGTCGGATTAACACAACAATGTTGGACTCAAATGCATCACCATTTATTGATAAAATCATGGATTTCGCTATTACAAATTTCAAACCTAAATTATTAATTGAACAAAATCTTTGTTTAATATAAATATCAGATTGTGGTTAATCCTTATTAGTCAGGTCTTTATATGTTTTGTTATCGAAAGTGCTTGCATTCTTTCCGTATATTTATAGCCTATGTGAAATCTCTAATTTATGCTATACATCATTATATACATCTTCGTAATTGTTTTCTGTCTTTTCATAAATAAAGAAAAATAACAATGAAAGAATGTTTAAGATGGTTAGTAACACATACAGCAACAAGAATTAATGTCCGCAAGATAAACGTAATAGGAACAATACTGAGTTAGTTATCTGATCTGCAATTTATTCCAAGAACAATTACAACTCTTAATTATTAACCGAAAAGTTTAGAAATTAGGAACTGCTGATTTGGTGGATAAAGAAGTTTTAAATTCATATGGGATGTTAAATGTAATGAAAGTTTTACCTGTCCCTAACATGAATTACATTTTAGTTTCATAACCCAACCTCCTGAAGCAGGTTCTTAAGTGAATTAAATACCCTATTTTTATATTTGCATACAGCATATGTCATTTGAAAAATCAAAGTGAATAGCGTTGTGACTGATTAACTTGAAAGGGAATTAAATCTGAGTAATATAATAAATGTATTATGTGAATGATTCCAAAATTACACAGCTTACAAAACATCATTTCAGGAGTCTAAATGAAAATGTTTGTTGCTGTATTACCAGATACTATTGGTACTTTGTTTTCATATCTGGAATTTGCTGTCTTAACTCAGCACACACAAAGCTAAAAGTTTAGTGACCAATAAAATTTTTGCAGCGTTTTAGAGACACAACAATGGTTTGATCCTTATTTTGCAATACATGGTAAAAGAAAGTATTAAAAATTGTATTTTCCGAGAAAAATTCGATTTATGAATAAATTTTCTTAAAAGTATGATTTCTGTATACGTTTTAGTAGCTTATAACATAGTTTTGCTGTTATCTTTTATTTCAACGAGTTTCAAAAAATAAATTGCATTTTTCAGTCAACTATATACATATGATATGAATTAAAAATCGAACCTATTACAACATTTTATAAACTGTTACGACTCTATATCTAACAAACATTGCGACCCACAATTGAAATAAAATCTACATTAAAATTATTTCAAAAGATTTAAACACGTTTTCTATCATAAACATAGAGACAATATCAAGAATTGATTTTGGCATTGACACACTGTCAAGATTTTCAGAAAATATTACATCAGAATAAAGCAATATGGACCTTGAATATTATTGTATCAAATTAAAGTCTAAATCCACGCTATATAATAGTATTTGTTCCCAATTTGTCGCATTGGCAAGCAAATGAAGTTTTTTTTATGTAGATCAAAATCAGTAGAATCTAAAACGTCGTGTTGAGTAACTTTCGTTATAAGTTTTTCCGCATTTGTCATCAAGGAACATTGTGGATATTTAAATCTGCAACTCATGGCATTGAAAGAAAGTGTTTTTACTAACATTCCAAAAATCGTTAAGATGTAAAAGTAGGCAGCTACGCTTGGCTATGTAAATTCGTAAGGCTAGTTTTAAATGGTTATTCTCTATATAAATTATTTTACTATGTGTTTGTGTGTATACATTGGTATGTAAATATATCCATCAAATACTCTGATACTGCGACGGTGATTTGTGAGGATTAGTATGTGTTTGTAAGAATTCGGTGACATTTAATTTTAAAAAGTGCCCATTCTTTCCATATATATTTGAATGCTATCGTTAAACAATATATGAAAACAACATTGCTTTTACTAACAGTATATCTCTCTGCTTTATTTCATCTGTGACTGACACTAAATAACATATACTTTTCTAGAACTGCCACGGTTTACTTTATTGACAAGATGGTTGAAATACTAGCACAAGATATAATACATCAAATTTATGTGTTACATATATGCACGTTAATAACAACTTGCAAAACTCACCATGCAGTAGCTAAATAAAACAGAATTGGGAATTATAAATATGAATGGAATGTGCTGATTTGCTTCAAGGAGTCTTTAAATATTTACTTAATTTAGAATTGTACCATTCCACACTATTATTAGGAAAGTTTACAAACATGGCAAGGGTTTAAATATTATCGATATGGTAGATCAACAATATTTTGTGGTTTTTTTGGATATCATATATTGTCAGACAATAATTTCCTGGAGTGCAAGTAAATAGAAACTATCTGTATTGATTTGTTATATAGGAAACATTTTTTAGAGAACTTGGTAATTTTATAACCGTGACTCAGGAATCAGCTAGATAAAGAGATGAGAATTATTTTCTCAGAGATTTAGGTTACATTATGTTTTTTTCTTCTACGTTTGATTAATTTGTCACATAGATTGTTAATTTGCATATTGTTTTAGGCATTGAAAAGCTACAACATAGTAGTACATACCATGTCTACCTCAAAAGTAAACATTTAGTGAAAAATTCTTGACACGTATCATTAACTTTACTTTAAACGATGAAGTGATATTCACTTTCTAAACTTACATTCGTTTCTATCTTATTTTGGTCGACTATGTCTACAATCTGAAGCCTAAGTTTACGAGGTGAAGTAAAAGAAAATGTTTCAGAAAATAACGGAATACTCACCGGTTTGCAGGCACAGTTTTGTTACTTGTGGGGGCAGGACGTGCAAATAACTGTATGGATGTTGACACCAATGCGTGCGCTCTACTACATGCAAAGCAACCCAGCCTGTGTGACAACCCGACACTATTTGGCATATGTAAACGGTATTGCGGACAATGTCGTGAGTAAAGCTTTAAACGTGCGATTATGCTAGTTTATCTTTTAGATTTATCTTTGGGTATGATGACTGGTCATATCTGAGCAGGTTGATATCCCGAGTAAACATTAGACTAGATATCATTATTTTATGACTGTTTTATTTTTCATCCTTTTCTATTTACTTTTAGGACATTCATTTCTTCAGTGCCAAACTTATTAGCCAGAGTATACAAACGAACATGTGCAAATTCGATACAATTTTGCATTAATGCTGATAATAAGATGAAAATCGACTGATGTTTCGATTCAATCCCTTTTATTATTTCGTAAATTACTTGATCATCATAGAAATCATAATAGAGCCCAAATGAGTATCACTAACGCAGATATCATAATAGAACGCAACTGAACACAACCTTAATTTATGTTATATATAATGCTTGTATTGTCAAACTGAACACACTTAGTGAATGTTTCACACATTCGAGTTTTTCGTAGTTTATTTGAAATTACCAATGCTGCGCACAATAATGAAAAATAAATTTTAATGGCTTCATAGCCTTTTAAAACTTTAGAAAATGTTTATATTCTATGTTTCGTGGTATATTAAACTGAAATTTGCTGTTTCAAACATTTATGTCTAAAATTCATTGTTCTTGAAGAGTAAAAAGATTGTTCTTTTCAATAATTTGAACTTAAGTCCTGGAGACCGACATAACCACCACAACCATGGCTACAACGACCCACCATCTCAGCCGGACAGCCCGCTGTGTTGATATTGCCCCATCTCCGTGTGATCCTAAACTATGCTATTATGGTGTATATCAAGCTTACTGCCAACATACATGTGGTCGGTGTTGTAAGTATACAAACAACGTGTATTTGTACATATCATTTGCAGTTCTGAGAACAAAGAGTGTTGCCTATACTTGCTAAACTATATATGTATATTTATTAATATACAACTTTATCTTTTATCAAAATCAATGTTCTAATACAATCCATTTAGAAATGCAGAAACAAGATTTCTTTTTGATTTAATTACTTTTCCAACTCGTCATTAATGTCCATAAAACCCAATGTGGGATCGCCATTCAAATGAAAACTTCTAAATCGTGTAGGCAAAATACTCGAAAATGTTCTCTTCTTTTGCACTTGGCCACATGGACAGCTATGACACTGCAATCGCGTAACATTCTCGATAGTTACGTTATGATGATCGTACGGTTTTTTCATTCATACTTTCTTCTTGTTTTCAGAGGAAACTTGAAACTCATCAACATATTCTTAGTTGAAAGTTATGGAAGCCTTACATCCAGCAGTCATATTAAATAAAGTAAGAAAGTGACACACGTGTAAATTATATTTTCGTCATTGAAATTATATCTGTTCTGTTTGTTACCTAACAAAACAGCCCTTATGCTAAATTCAGTAAACGCTTATCTTATATTTAGGTTGTGATGTTTATTTCTATTATTTGATTTTGATTTCCCTGGTATATACATCTCTAGAACAAAAATAATCTTTAAAAAGTTAATGATTTTCTTACCGAATACAGTCGGGTGTATTAGCAATACTTCAAAGCGAATATCCTACGCACAATATTTTCGTCAGTCGCAAACCTTTCTAGGCGACTACAATGATGACAGCGTCCTGGAATGCTAGACAATGACATCACGTTAGAAGCGAAGAGAGCTAACATGCATAAATATGAAGTCAATTCCAACTATATCTTATTGGACCAGAACATACAGATTATGCAAATAACATTGCATATGAGATTTGAAACTGTATAACTGGCGAACGTCAGAAATAATTTATTTAACTTGTTCCAAACAATTACTAAAAACACGAAATTATTTACATAGTTACAAAGTGTTTCTCTGCTCAATACGTTGCAGATAATTGAAATCAGCAAAGACAGACTTTTCTTATTTGTAGGCATTTAATTTGGTTGATGTATGTAATGATGCCCATCTTATGCTATTATGAGTAATTTGGTTATATTTGATTATTGTATTAACCCTTTCTATCTCTCTCTATCCATTTCAATTTCATATTGATTGCAGGATAGGGTTATAATAAGTTGTGTCAACATGTAGCCCAACCACATTATTATCCATTTGTTTCTTTTAAATACGTTTAAACCAAACGACGGCACATTGCGTAAAAGAATTACTTTAATGTTTATGGAAACACGTGGAGTATTTAATCTTCCCATACATTTTATATAAACAGGAAGAAATTATTTTTTCATTTCCCTGGAAAATATTTTATAATGTGTACATTTTTAAATATCCATATGATTGACATAAATATAACCAAATAAACATGTCAGGGAAGAAAGGTTATCACCACATGGATAAAGTAAAATCCTGTTTACATTTTTCACAAATATGTGTTATATCAATAATTTGAAGATATGTTTATTGTGTGAAATGTCACGGTGTCTGTCAAGTAAAACATGTAGACTTCGGCACAATGTTCTAGCAAAGTTCTTTTTTGCACCTATTAGCATTTTTTAATTGATGATGGACAAATTAATTTTAGAAAGCAGAGCTGAGATACAGTCAGTTGTAAAATATTACAAATGCACGAGAGTCACACTGACTGAAAAAAGTGGGAAAATGTAATAGAAAATATCAGAGATATAAAGAGTATGTCAAATGATGGAAAACAATTCAGAGGCTTAAGGAGTGTGCCTAACCATCAAAACTATGATGAAATTAATTTCGATAAAATGCCAGATTAGAGATAGAAATAAACAACATATTTACACATGACTGTGGAAATATAGACAAAATACATTTGCGCAAGAATGTCACTTTGAGAATAGCTTTAAAGTATTTAACTAAGGGACTTAACTCAGATTACTATTAGACGCAGACACCAGGCTGTTTTTGTATACTCTTAATCAAGAGCGGAACCATGATGTCCTAAACTTTTGTTTGTAGCGAATGCGGCCTTTTAAAGACATGTTTGACAACTATACATTTAACAACTTGTACAAAGAATACTAATCGTTATAATTTTTTGCAATGACTACTTGCTTAATCACTAGGCATATAAGAGGAACATCTCCAACTACAATTTTTCACATTTTTGCAAAACTCCATAATCAAATTCTGCTGATTTTACTACAAAATATGTGAGCCACTGTTAAATAATCTATAAACTGACTTTGCCCTTATCTGAGGACAATCGTGTCGGTATCGTGGTCTTTAAACTCTGAAATCGTGACAAGATGCTTTTATAATAGATTTAAGGATGCCAGTTCAGCCCAGGTAAGAAATGCATTACTCTTTCATATTCTTTCTCGTTTATATAATACCATTTCGTCACTTTTGTACAGGATTATTTTCGAAAATCCTAAAATTATATAAATCCGATTTTCTGATGAGAACAATTCTTCACACTTTTGAGTTTACATTATGAATTTGTAGAACAAAAGACAAACTCAACGTAAAAACAAATTTTTGCAAAGGGAGTTTAACTAATTTAGACCTCTAAAAGAATACTCTCTTTTTCCACGGTACCGTGCTTATCATTTTTATGACGCTTCATTGATTGATATATGATGGAATTTCAAAGGGAACTTATCTCCTCCACTCTAGTCTGTCAATTTATGAAGGTGAAAACGATATTTAAGGAAATGAATAGCCAACGCGGCTTTAGCTAAGGCACGATATACCAACTGGTCAGATCATCCTGTCGAAGTTGTGCACATGCGATGCTGTTATTGTTTGTTGTCTACAAAACTATCTGCTAGCATTTAGTACATTTGTGTTAGCATTGGACATCATGTTACCGCGAAGGACGTGAGAGCACAGGGTTTATAGGTAACATCTGCTGCAACATATTGCACTAAATCACCGATCATTGCTAAACATACGAATGTATGCACTTTAAATTAAAGCACAACCGATACCCGTATATTCGGATATTGATTTGAGTAGACGGGAAATACATTTCACCGGGTTAAACTTTGACGAGTGGTTGAGTTGTGGTGTGGGTGATTGATTAAATATAAGTAGGTCTTAAAATAAACGAAATGACAATGTAAAAGGGAAACAATTTACAAAATATATCTGTCTGGCTGTCTCTCTGTCTGTATGTATGTCCGGCCGTGTGTGTGTGTGTGTGTGTGTGTGTGTGTGTGTGTGACTGACTAACTGACTGGCTGACTTTATTTCCTCTTCAACAGAGATTACAACAGATTAATCAAATGCAGGATAATACAAAATCATGAAATACAACAGAAAAGAGTATTAAAAAAATGCGGAATTCGACAACAACAGGATGGCCTTTTGTTTATATTTATTTATTTAAATTAATTTATTTATTTATTTAGCTTAACTACTTATTATTGTTGTTATGTTATGACATGTTGTTTGAGAGTAGGGCATGCATTTTATTGTAAAATGAGGTTATGCTTTTTGCCGTCACCAACATGAGTTTATCCCATACATCATCGTCGATAGACGACGAGCAATCTACTCTGCTTCCAAGAAGTGTCTCCAATAGTATATCGTATTCTTGATTGAATAAATTAACACAGTCTCTCACCTCTAAAAGTGTCAATCACCCTCTCAAAGAAGACGTTTCGTTCTTCAAGTAGCATTTCATATCCTAAGATAATATGTTTCGCTCTGTCGTCAGTCTCTTTTCCACAGAGTTTGCATATCATAACTTTTCCAACGGGCATGACATATAGTTTCACAATTTCAGAGAGAGGCCATATCATAGATGGAACTTTACGCCCAAGAAACCATATATTCCTTGGTTATAAGTCCAAATGAATTTTTCTTAAGAGAATTAAATCGCTCCTTAGTTCAATATCTGTATTCCAGGTAGATTCTTCGAGGTTTTGAATATTATCAATAATATACCGATTCCAAACAAGTTTAACCTCGGTTTGTACTAATACTACATAGTCTAAGAGAACACTTCCCATACCATATTTTTTGAATATTTTGTCAATATCTGCTGTAAACCCCGTCTGTGCTTGTCGGTTGGCCAAGTACTGACATAAGCGCAAAATGAAAATCTTTTTCCAGATAAGAGTCCAATCGCCCCTACCCAGCCGGATGAAAAAAACAATTTCATCTTATCTATGTATGCTTCCATTGCCCAGAGTCCTAAGGTACTACGCGTTGCCTCTGTGGGCGAATATTTATCGAAAGCTTGCATACGTCGCGCTGCATATCTCTGACATAGCTCAAGTTCTTCTATATTGGTGTTTGTCATATTCGACCACAATTCACATCCAGATAGGACTGAGGCTAGAATGATTCTTTTCCAGATTTTCATACTTGTTAGAAGGTTTACTCCCCCGTCTCTGATACCAATAAAATAAAACGAGTTTAATAAGTGTTTACCTTTATCGCATGCTTCTTTTATCGCGTCGTTTGGTTTAAAGTTGTACTTTAGAGGTATGCTGGCATATTTCTTACTTTTGGCTACTGGAATAGGCGAATTCCTGAATAGAAAAAAAAGGGATATCAGTTCCTCTTTTGTTTGTAAAGAGGATGCTGCAACTTTTATCTGCGTTATTTTTCAATCTCCACCTTTTCGCATAATTAGAGATTATATCGAGTAGATACTATAGTTATATCACGGTAATTATTCATATCTAATTTTTTTTTTCCCCTTCCTTTAAATATTGGTATTACTAAATCTTGTTTTAAATGGCAAGAGTACTCCTCGGCCTCGTACACTTTTTTGAAGACAGTTTGAAGTAACTGTACACTGCTTTGAGCGTCGGCAAACAGTAACTGCTCAACAACAATACCGTCGTGACCACATGGCTTATCTTTATTGAGAGAACTAATTGCACTACTGATTTCTTCTCTAGTGGGAATTTCGTCAACAACTTCATCAAAGTGGGAATGGGTTTCTATACTCTGTTTTCTAACCTCTGCTAAGACCATCTGGTAATGCTTCTCATCGTACAGATAGGTATTTTCAGGTAGTGACAAATTGGAAAAATGATTTGCCCATAAGTCTCTTATAGCGTCGTGTTCGCGTACAATTTTTCCCTTAGATTCAATTTCGTATATGTAATCACGTTTATGTCTTTTATTCCGTATATTTACGTGGGTCTGAGATTCAAGCTAGGTCAATGTTGGTAAGCAAGAAAGCTTGCCAGTGGCGTTTGAGTGCTTCTGGTTTTTTCCGGGTATTTTCCCATGTGCATTGCCTACCATATGTCATACCCACCATATATAGTCAAGCGTTCGTTACAAACAGTTATACCACTGGACGAAAGGCAGCTGGTCATGGGTAGATAGTCCATGAAACTTTGTGTTACCCATCCATACAAGAGAATTGTGAGTATTGAAATTACCATTGTTCGATCATCATACCCATCTGGGTTCATGTAAAAAATTGCTACGTACGGTTTCATATTCACATTCCCAGTCTATTATCAAATCATACTTCCTCTCTCTTTCCTTGGTGATACAAGAGTTAGGTTTCAAGATGTTTTGGTATCGATTTAAATGTTATTCTATACTCTTGAGCATTTGAGCATTATGATGTGGCTGTGTGTGTGTGTGTGTGTGTGTGTGTGTGTGTGTGTGTGTGTGTGTGTGTGTGTTGTGGTTACATTGGACAGTAGATAATAAAGGATTGCTTTTTAAATATTTTATTTGTATCTTTTATTTGGTTTGTTAGGGACGTTTCATGTTACATCGACTTTCAACAATTATTTAAAGTTTGGTATTATCTTTAAGTTATGTAACGTCCAGATCCACGCAATCAGCATGTCATTTATTTACCACAATAATACTCTTTGAGCATCCCCAACCCTGATATGTTTTTAGTCAAATACTCTCAACATGTTCCCCTACAAATCAAATAATGAACTATATATGACTTTTTAAGGTAAGGCACAGTACTCATTCTTCCACACACTTTCCAAATCTAACGATGATAGCATTTCTAAAAAGAAGTATTCAACATAAAATGTGTCACGAACTGCCTATGTTTAAAAGTCGTGTTATCAATCTTTGGTACAAGCGTGCATCATATTCTACACAACAGTGACACATGACACGTTGAACAGAGACAATGGAACACTTGTTCCTGGGTAAGGGATTTATTCAAACAAAATATTTTTTTTATTTATTGAAGTAAAATACTCAAAGAAAAGTCCTTATTTACCGCTGGATTTCTAAGCTGTACACTAGATACGTATTACGATGGTTTTGGCTTTTGTCCACATATCAGTCCTTCGCGCTGATCAGCCCCGGATCTTTTTGTGACAGTTTATATGTCTATAATAGACTGATACCTGCATTAACATCAAATCAAATATAAAATGATCTAGGTGTATGACTCTTTTTTATATAGAAACGCATATTGTGCTATGACGTGACTAGAAAGTGACACTAAGATCTGGACTAAAATTTCCTTGTCCGATAAAAACAGATTTAAAATTGGGGTGTCATGTGCTAACTAATTTCTGATACCGTATAATACCGTTACGACTTTACGGTCTTACTCTATGCAACAGAAAAGAGTGAAAGACCAACAGGGTTTGTAAAATGGAACACATCATTGATTTATCTAGAATCAAATGCGAAAATTTAACCTAATTAACAGTATAGTGAATGAAATCCAAAATATTCCAAATCCGTTATATCACACGTCGGAAAGCATTGAGTGTTGTAAATGAGGTCTAGTGGTTTTACGAACGAAGTGAAATCTTTTGTGCTGACGAGTCATTAGTTTAGAATAGTTTTATATGCTAAACGTCTTAGAATGATATAATAATTCAACCTGTGTATAAATGAATTCACGGTGATTCAATCACAGCTAATTCTCCAAAGCTGATCAGCACCTTATAATTCTAATCAAATGACATGACTAAATGTTTCCACTTTGCCTGATTTTTAATATGGGAATTACTAATTCACAGGTAAACATTCCATATATTAAAAACTTAGACGCAGTGTCAGAACTAGAACGAGGATCGAATAATACTTGTCGCACGATCCGAACCTTTCGCAGCTAACCAATTATAAAATATTGCACCTGGATTCCAAGAGACATATCACTCGATCTGAATTAAAATTGCTAAACATGATCTATTCCATTGATTGCCAAGTCAGACGGCCACAATAACATCTGTACGTAACTGAATGGACCTCATCTTAAAGTACAGTTCCTCTCTACAACTGTATATATCCGATTGAATGAACTCCTCACATCCAGCAACAGTATCCGTTACAAGTATATGTTCGATAGCTTTTCTTGTTATTCACAATCACTTTTGCAAAATAAAGAAGTTGATTGTTTTCTTGTTATGTTTCTTTTTTATTCACACCGATAAAGTCAACATAAGATTTAAACATGATAGTATTTTTATGAAGAAATTTGAGAGCAACAATCTCGTTAGCCTCATGTACACATTGAACGCGCAGACATTCACTTACTGGATTATGGAAATTAGCGTGGAACAGAAACTAAGCGAATGGACGAACACCCAACAATAATTATTCCATTTTAAAGTAATATCTTTATTGACCATAACACACACACACTCTCTCTCTCTCTCTCTCTCTCTCTCTCTCTCTCTCTCTCTCTCTCTCTCTCTCTCTCTCTCTCAATTTTCTTTAAAAGATTTGATCGATGTACGCCACAAATGAAAGTCCCTAACGCTCGTATTTCTATGGATTTTCGCCAAGTAACTTAAGCGAACGAGAGAGATATAGACAGAGAGACAAAGAGAGACGGAGAGAGAGAGAAACATAGACAGGGACAGAGAGACAGAGACAAAAAGAGACAGAGAAGGTGAAGAAACAAGGTAGCGTGAGAATGGGCCGACATTGGGACATTTCCATTTTTAACAATAATAATATATTTTGCAGAACATTATAATACGTTTAAGAAACAACAACAATAACGGATTAAATACGTAACAGTATGTGCTCTTCATAACAGCATTGATCTATGGGCCTACATTTGAAAGAATGTTTATATATTCGTACTATTACGCCATGGGCGGATCACAAGTTGTTAAACCAATAGCTTTTATATATTTATAAATAAATTTTCGTTATACAGCACACTTTAAATACCATGTTAATTTAATATATATATATATATATATATATATATATATATATATATATATATATATATATAATACCATTTGCAGTCCTGTCTTACGATCAGCATCTGCTAGACATAGCCTATACATTATTAAGAGTACAAATGCTAATGCGAACAGTAAATGAACCTGTATCATTTCTGTTAAATTAGGCCTGAAAAAAGACCCATAATGAACAGTCAAAACTAAAGGATACAAATTTCATCGGTTCTGGCAGTCGGTAGACCGGTTTAATTTTAAATTTGCATGAATACACTTAAGAATACTGTATGAGATTTTTAAATAACAAATTAGGTTTATTTTAAAAGTCACTGTTCAAAACACGGGTCTCAAACTCATACCATCCTGATGGTCGAATGAGGGCATCTTCAGTGGTTCAAGGGCCACACCATCTTTGTTAATTATCGTGACACCTTCTGACTCCAATAATGTTACGAGCAACAGTATACGGCTTAGTGAGCCATGTGTTTGACACCACTGACCCAAAACATGCAAATCATCACTTTTGACTTACAATTATTCATGGCCTCATGTGTTTCTGGGTGTTAATGTCATAAAGAACAGGTGAAAGACAGGTAGGAGGTGATACAATATTGTCAAAGAAGCAGTAATAATTTTCTTATTCCAGTTACAATTCTTCTGCTTGTTGGAGGAGGATGAAGCGCTGACGTTTGTACGGATATAGATGAGACCGCATGTCAGCTGTGCATGCTGAATCAAGTCTATGTCAAGACCCATTGCTTTCAGGAGCGTGTAAACGATACTGCGGACAATGTCGTAAGTAAAATGCGCCCCTTACTCCACTATCTCCTGACATCATGACATAGGTCACAACATTCCACTTTTATCATTTTGCTTTACGGAAAGAGAAATCCTGTTTATAATGCTAGTATCTTTTTTGTTTTAAACAACAAACATGTTTTGATATTTAAACTATATAAAGATAATTAAACTTGTTTGTATGACGATGTAAACATTTACAAAATGTGATTTGTTAGATTATTGTAATTTTTAGTATTTGTTCACAGATCTGGCTTATTATGCCTACATGTGTTAATAATATTTTACTGCAACAGAACAAAAGATCGTTTACTACTCCTCGGTAACAAGTATTTCAACGCACCTGTTGATTGTTAGATCATCTTTTCTAATAAAGCGTTAGAAATGATGTTTTCGTAAATAATACAGTTTTCTTGTGGGATTATCTAATCAAATCTATTCACATCCAGTTTTAGCCATAATTTAAATTCCACACAGTCACGACATATATGTGTTTTTGACATCTGAGGCTTCTTGTTAAATCTTGAAATCTAGTCTGATGTTGTTTTACTTCTTGTGTCATCTGTGACATACATGTCGGTTTTCCTCATATAAGTGTTGCTGTTGTATCGATATTTATGTTCTTGATAATGATGATTATGATGATGAAATTACAAACAATATTCTGTTGATAAACACAACACCGGCCATAAGCTGAGTATGTTATGTCCCGAATAGAACATAGACCAGCATTATGCATCCCAATCATCCCCAATATAGTATTGTAAAATAATTTTGCAAATATTCTCATACCATTTGTAATAAATAATATTCAACATATTATATATCGAGTATTTTCATCTTTGATGTTATTTTTATTTTTCATTCTTTGTCTCAATTTTTCTACTATAGCGATCACCTGTAATTTCTGCCCGCAAACAGTGCTACATCCTAGTGACTGTAATGAAATTTTGACGTGCATCCATGGTGAGGTAAGACATTAAACACAACCACTCATTAGAATAATGTGTTTTAATAATAGTTGTATTTGTTGGCATTTGTATTCTACTTCTTTCTAGGCCGATATGCTGTAGTTTTGCCTTTAATCAAGTCAGGTTTGGTCTTTATTCTAAGCTGCCTATAAATAACTTAAAACCCATCTACTCAAACCAGACAACAATCAACAAAAAAGAATGAAGACGTAACATGATGTGTAATTATCCATATTCCTAATTGCCAAATTATATTATTACTGCATAATTAATGTACCTATCGATATATGTATATTCTGATCCATATATTTATATATCAGTTTGCTTGTTTATCCATCCATCAATCCACCCATGAACATTACGTGTGTAATTGTATTGACAAACGCTCAGCTTTGTTCACATATCTACAATATAACATATCTTGCAAGGGTTGAGTTGTGGGTGTATTTGGTGGTGGGATTATGATATATAAATTATTGTCTTTTGTAGGTCTGCTATTTGATGGAGATGACTGACTTATACAACCATCACGGATTTAAAGGAGGCTGTATAAGCAAAGATGTGAGTAGGTTTTCAATGTCCAAAATATTGTTGATTTCCATAAGATCTAAATTTTGAAAATCAGTAATTAAATCAAACATTTATTTAACCAAAAATAACAAATACATTGTATAAGATTAATATTAATGTAATTTATTGACGTTTCATATAATAAACCATATAGATCAATGAAAGTTTTAATGATTTCTGTATTTGTAGATTTGTAAATTGTCTCATGTCTGGAACCATTGATACAATGTTTTAGTTTCGTGAAATAAATTCATGTCAAAGATGTTTTGTTAACACATTTGAACTATTAAAGATAAAATGATAACAACACCAATCTATAAGATAAATATTTTTAAGAGGGGGGAAATAGAAGATAAAAAAATTGTCGATTTTAGTTCTATCATTTACGGCGAAAATGCATTTCGGAAGCTGATATAACGGGAGGAGTCTTCGGACGAAACTAGATCTAAATGAGCATATTTTTCAAGATATTCCTTCAGTTAGTCGTGCTTCCAGAATGCAGGTATCCAACCATTCACACCATAATACTTGAAACCATGTTCTATATTATCTATAAGCTACTTAGAACTAAGCACTTAACCAATCATATCCATCACTTCATAAAAATGATTCAGACGCAGTTCAGTGACATGGATATTGCCAACATACTATATGGTTTGACAGCTTAAGAGCCAGTAACGGACAAGACGGCAATATTGATGTGCACTATCACAGCGATTCACGTCACAGTTCAGCAATGTAAATATACTGTGTCAAATCAACACTTGCATATTAGCGTAACCATCTGCACGAATTGGTCGTTTCTGTCGCAGTCAAATACTACATTGGACGACCTCTTAATTTGTGTGGTTTATGGCGATATGTTACGAGGAATTAGCATATACGATGCTACACTATAGCAAGGGAGAAACGCGAACGACTTGTCAGTGACTTCAGAAGAAAAACACACACATACACAGGCGCATACATACATACATACATACATACATACATACATACATACATACATACATACATACATACATACATTATAAGATTACCTATAGAGAATAAATACAAGGCGCTACAATCACAGCTAATGATGCCTCATAACAACTGGTTACTCCATAAGACTTATGAAGTCATCGAGACTAAAACATCAAGGTACAGTTGCTGAATCAAAAAGTTGCCAAAATAACCAAAGAACGCCCGGCTAAGATAAATACGAAGACGGAAAACCGACACACTCGACATCCCATCTGCTCAAAGCCGCGACTGGAGGTAATGTCACCTTATGTTCCCTGACTCGGACTGGCACTGGCATCTGACATTTCTTAAGCATCATCCAGTACTTTAACTGGCAGCCGGCATGGTAGACGGAACAATGTAAAGCAAGTGTTGGTTCTCTTAATTTATACGTTATCAGCCGTAAACAGCAACATGTCCCTTTCGATATCAAGGACAGGACACATGCCATATGAACGTTACATTCAACCTCTGTACACAACATATACCAATTAATTACTAGACAATGTCTGCCGATATCATTAAGTCCGTCTAAAGACAATAATGACCTCAAAGGATATGTTGGTAGGCTCGGATGTTGTCAACACCATCGCATTTACTGTCTCAAATTTCCTTTTCCTCCAACTAGATCAAAATGGAAACCAAAATGTAACGTGTGCGTCATGAGAATGCCATATAAAAATTCGAGATCTGCCGATTCCTGGCACAGAGAGTCTAGATTACCTCACAGAACCATAAAACATGAAAAAGTAACAGATGCAAAGTTTGAGATGACATGTTATGAACTGCGAATTAAATAGAATGTATTGATATTGATCAGCAAGCGGGCGGAAGCTGCAAAAAATGAAACATGTTGCCAGGGTATATAATTCAAGAAGAATGCCATTTGTCAGGTCCATCTTCCAGCGCCACACAAAATCGCCAAGTCGCAGATTAATTGTACAATCTCTAAAGAGGTGCATAAGACCGACTTCTCTGTTCTGCTGAGTGACTGATTGTGGTGACCAGCCGTTGGAAAAACACCGACCATAAAGGAGGCTTCCAAAGTTTCGGATGTTATGGAACGTATCAACAAGCAGTGACTGCTTTAAAGACCACCTTTGCTGCAGGCTAATCCATGGATAATGTGTGACACCTGTTGATCAAGCAGGAAGTGAAAGCTGGATGAAGTATGAGCTTCAACCATTGTGCTCTAGGCATGTGGAGTGGTTCTACACCCTTACTCTGGTACAGCGTCTGTTGTGTCTCCTGTACACCCAGGAAAGTATTGCTTACAAAGAGGCTACTAACGACAGTAGCAACGATCAAGGTGAGGTTACGCGGCTCACATGTAATAAACGTATTGATGTTATCCATGGCATGGCGGTGCGATCCGTAACGTATTAAGCAATTGTGACTAACAAGATGGCGAGGACGATTGACTGCAACCTTCATATACGTGATCGTCATTGTTGTAACGTTTTAATTACCTTAGTAGTGCGTATTTTGGCGTTATAATGTACCTCCTACCTTAAAATGGTAAACCAAACGATTTATATCAGCCAAATACTTATCCTGGCCTCTCGCGCGTGTTGTCTATAAAGAGTGGACAACCAGTTGTAACATCTCTTCAATGTGCTCAACTGAGGTAGCATCGTTTCTAAAAAATGTCTGTCCCTCTTTATAGTGCCAGCTAACTCAACATGAGGATAACTCTTACAATATCCATTTCACCAAGTTAGTTTGAGAATACATAATGTCTCCATAAAAATGACTAGTTGTTAAAGGTCGCAGGTTCGAACCCCAGCCGAGTCATACCAAAGACTTATTTTAAAAATGGTACTAGCAGCTGCCTTACCAGGCCCTAAGGATTAAGAGGTTATTTAGTGTTCGGACTGTTTGGCTTGTTGTCAGGATAATGTGTCTGGGTGGGACATCATTCTATATGTCTGTGGCATGATGCCTCAGTGCAAAATATTACAAAACCTTCCACGCAGCAAACATTGCAGCAAAGTGACTGAACATTTCTTTCTAAAATTTAAAATCACGCACATTACAAATGAAAATTCGATATCTCAGATTATAGACTGTTGTATACAGCACTGTAACAGGCCAGTCATTTAAACGAACATTTCTGGTCCTAGTAGCTTTACAAACTCATATAGCTGTTTGGCAGTTTCTTGGCCGCACCTTTATCTTTGTAGTATTATCGTTACCCTGTGTAACTTGAATGTCTGACTCTCGCTTGAGAGCTGGCAACTCAGCGTTAAGCAAGTGAGCTACATGTTTATTAAAGCATTGTATATACAATTTTGAGGAGGCCGTTAGGCATTACCAATTGGTGCCGGAATTGATCACTTGTACGGAACTGTTCCTTCATCTGCACACGAGCAGTGCCAGGCTAAAATGACGACACCGATAGGAGTTATGCTACTATAATGCTGTTGTGTGTGGACCATAAACCTTTGCAGAAAGCTGGCAGGTGCATATTAACTGTCCTTACAGTCAGTAGCAAACCTCGCGTGCTTTCCTCAAGAGTCTTTATTAAGGTATGCACACCTTGCACTATCAGGTAATTATTGAAATGAGAAGATAAAATATTTATAATATTCGTTTGTTGTAGACCTTAAAGTTTTCTTAACGTTTAAAGTGAGTACACATCAGGACTACAACAAAACCAAATTAGCGCCAGCCTTGAGTTTGGGGACCTTATGGTGATGGATGGGAAGGTCTAGATAAGTCTATATTCCTATTGGATTCCCAATTAATACCTGTTGCCCAGCGAGGATAAAAGCCTATTCCATCTAACGATTACGTCATTGGTTCACAGGGTCTCAGCGCGACTCTACAACCAGCTGATGTAAAAGCATTAACTTATATCTACTATTTGTATTCACTAGGAAGGTTTTAAACTAGCTGTTGGAGGAATTACGTTACTGTTTGACGAATGTCTTCACTAATCAGATCAAATAGATTTTACTAATTACCTACATGTACTATTGGCTATTTAAACCGAAGCGGCCAACAGCGAACACTCTAGTTATCACCGCGAACAAGTTGTCCTTGAACGTCAAGATAAGCCTCATGCGGATTAAAATATCGACTTGTATCCCTGACATGAATCTCAATTCGTCCTGATTGATTTGGATCCACGACCGGATATGTGTAAATTTGGTAGTTTTTCAAAGATCTATTTCTGGGGACTGCTTCAAAAAGTTTCAATGCAGGGTCTGTTGTATTTTCAAACATTATATTGATAACTTTGTATATCAGATTGCGCCAAGTATAAATGATCAGCGTTGCTATAATGTTTAACAAGAATACAACGACGCAATTGGATCCGCGATAACCTTCATCGATGACATCAACGACGCACCATCCATCGACGACATCGACGACGCACCATCCATCGACGACATCGACGGAGAAATTAAAAACGTCGTCGTGTACGATGATGTAATTCTTGCAAATCAAAAATTCCCCGCGGAGATGTTCACGCGAGGCAGGCACAAAAACATAGATGTGATTTACACCACTCACAGATATACATGTATTCCTAAACTGATCAGAGACAGCACTAATTTGCTATGTGTGTTTACCGGCGTAGACACACACACAATCAAAAATATTTGGCTGACTTGGGCGTCAGACTTCGATTATATCAAGTTCAAGAACTACTTTGCACGTGCTTGTTCGTCCCCGCACGGATTTATAACAATAAATCTTTCTGATCATGTTACAAGATATCGAATGCAGCTAGATCAAATATTTAGTTGATCGGATAAACAATAACAACATGGATTATTTCGCACAAGTGAGGAAACAGCGACAGCATCAACTTGAAGAATTTATCCCGGTACGAAATCAACTTCGAGATAAACTTCGTAACGCTCAAGACGCCAAAGATGATTTTCGGTTTGGAACTGAACAGCTATTTTCACCTATAACACAACAACAACAAAAAATCATCACGGGGATCAGTAACATCCGCACGGACACTCAAAATATCAGTGAAGTAGCAACACGACCACGTCTACCACGCAACGATGATGAATACATGGATACACAGCAACACTATCTTGACGAAGCAAGTAAAGAAAATCAAATGTCCGACGAGAACAAAACCAAGTTTTACTTGAATTTCCGACCAGGCATCATCGAAGAAATAATAAAAAATCCTCCTGGGAATTTTCATAAATACACGGCACAACAACTACATCGACGAGGTGAATTTTTGAATAGTAGAAAATCCGATGAAGATTTGATCAAATATATGTATCGCGGTTAAACTGGTCAAGCAAACGCCAGACGCAATGATTGTAATTTTACTCTTTTCCGGGAAAGTGTAATCGCGGAATTAGCACCAATGACAGGAAGAGGAATTTCCGTGGTTGGCTGTCACGCAGATGATTTAATAACCCGATTGGAAACACTCATAGGAGGAAAACGCGCCGGAAATTATCAACGAAGCAACAGAAATCTATAAACGTTTTCTCGAACAAGGATTTATCGATGGTGCGTTTTATCAAGAACTTATCGATGAAATAATTGATGATTAACATAAGTATATGAAATCAAGACGAATCAGAGTTGTCTCTGCGAGAACTCCAATGTATGCAGTTTATCACGGAGATGGTTATCGTGAAATTATATCATCGTTTTCCCAAAAAGCATTACCGTTTCTGAAAATAGTTGGCACACATGTGATATCAGGAGCAGCAAAACTAGTCGGGGAAGCTATCGTAAAATCTTTTCAAGATGTTAAATCAAGATTATCTCGATTAGTCCGTGGTAAAAAAGCCGCCCCTGTGGTGTTACCGTCAACCACTGACATGCCGCCGAAAATCGCTAACGAAATTAACAAACTCACCGAGAAAAAAATCCAAGAAAACATATTAAATATTTTGTAAAAAAAAAATCGCGCTGAAAATTTCTAATGTGTTGCAGAGCGCTGCGCCAAAAACTCTTCAACCGTCGGTGGTGCCTCAACGCGGCTATAATACTTCGGTGATCCCTTACGATAATACACCAACATCGATCTATAGTTGTGTCCGCCGCATTTTCCACATATCTGGTATGGTCCTTTCACACCTTCGTGGCAACCCAGGCATGATCTTGGTCCCGCATTAGGATTTCTCCGCACAAGAAAGCCGTGTACGCCACAGTATTCTCCGTAACAGGATTTTCCACATGTAGTTTCTACACCAACAGGTAACCATTTACATTTGTAAGGTCCTTTCAGTGGCATATACAATTAAATATCATCTAAATTAAATTTTGTTTGATTGGATTGATCAACGTTAAATGATAATTTTTATTTGATTCTATTTAAAGATAAATCATTTATAATAACAATGGTAACGACGAAATCCTCACGTCACGAGCTTGCTAAGGCAGTATTCTGATGCTACGGGCATCAAGTATAAATATCCTAAATCAAATATTGAACTACAGCGACTACGTGAACTTGTTGAAGAATTGACGCTGAATCGTCATCGAGAGTTGTTCAAGGAAACTCTCAACTCGATAAAACAACCACGAGTCCTTCGTGAAGTTCCACCACGACATATACAACGTGAAATGCCATATAATCTGACAGTGACTAGATCAGCGTTGCACGGATACAACAAAGTGAATTCATGGACTCCTTTCGGGGACGTTTCAGAATCTCTTTCTGGGATTCTTCGGTTCATCATCGCTGAAAACCCAAGACTGAAACTCGTTGTGGATTTCGAAGTTAGATTTGTATCCGCGATTGATCCTGATAGAACCATCACGACAAATTTAACTCAATCGCCGCGGATAGTTCTTGCCGATGATGATTTATCAGCGCTCGCTGATAATATACATAATGAGTATCTCGCTGACATCGATTCGTGTACCGGAACAGGATCAGGTTGGGTTTTCATGGATCTCCAACTGGTACTGTTTAATGTTTTCATGTATGATCCGCTACGAATTGGAAAATTTGTTGAATCACCAGTGTCGATAAAAAAAAAACTCCCGTTGTGTCATCAATGTGGTATCCAACGACAATAAGTGTTTTTGTTGGAGTGTTCTCGCGGCGTTGTTTTCCGCCGATAAGGATCCTAACCGGGTTAGTAAATATCACAAGTATGAGCCAAAACTGAATACCACCACGCTGAAGTTTCCAGTGAAATTATCACACATCGAAGGTTTTGAAATGCACAATCGTGAATTAATCCTTGGAGGAATCAACGTGTTCGGGTTAGATAACTCTGATAAACTATTCCCGATGAGAATATCGAAGCATGCAAATGAATCGACGATCAATCTGTTGTTGTATCAAGAACATTTTTCATGGTTAAAAAATTTCAATGGATTAGTTCGCAAACAGTTTTCGAAACATCATGATAAACACTTCTTTCGCGCTAAATGCCTCTGGGGTTATCGGGAAAAGTCTGATTTACAGCAACATCAGCCATATAGTATTCATGATCAGCGAGCTTCCTTTCCAGATCCTGATGATAAAATACTACGGTTTAAAAATCATCGTAACAAGTTTGTTAACCTTGTCACGATCGTGTATGATTTCGAATCCATACAAGTACCAATCAAGCAGTGTAACACAGCACCATCACGTGTTACAACAAAAACTCACGAGCATATTCCTGTATCTGTCGCGTATAAAATAACATGCACTGATGGTCGTCACAGTTCCCCGGTTAAGCTATATCGGCGACGTAGCATCCACGATGAAGACCCAGCAGTTTGGTTGTTAAAGAATCTGTTTCGGGACGCAGATTGAATTCTATCAGCGAAAACACCATGTATTCCACTAACTGCTGATCAACTCAACGACTACAACTCTGCGGTTGTTTGTGTAATCTGTGGTTGTAAACTTTTCGATGAAACCATTAACCGTACTAGTAGTGGTAAATATAACGGCGCAGCTCATCAACGCTGTTCTGACGAGCACAAGCAAATCTTTATTCCAGTTGTCGCTCATAATTTTCGAGGATATGATTCACATTTTATCATCAGCGCGCTGGCAAATCCTGATATCAAGTTGCTACTCGGGAATCGAGTCATTGAAGGAATTCCCACGAACACTGAAAAGTTTATGTCGCTGACGCTGCGAGGCCAACTTAAATTCATTGGAAGTATACAATTCATGAATTGTTCGTTGGATCAGCTAGCGAAAAATTGTAATAGTTTTCCATCATTGGAGGAATATTTCGGAGAAAAATCATATCTGATGAAACGCAAAGGTATATTTCAATACGAGTATATTACAGGATTTGATAGACTCAATGAAACATCACTACCCGCCTATGAACATTTCTATTCAGCGTTAACTAACGGAAATGTCACCGACGAAGAGTACAATCGCGCATCAAGCATATACAAAGAGTTTTCTTGTAACACTATCGGAGATTACATGGATCTAAATGTGATTCAGGATACGTTACTACTTGATGATATTTTAAAATCGTTCCGGGATAGTTCCATCGATGGATATAAACTAGATCCTGTATGGTATATCTCGTCTCCGGGTATTGCATGGGATTCTATGATGTCAATGACAGGAATAGAACTAGAATTGTTAACTGATCCTGATAAATATGATTTTATTGAGAAAGGTATTCGTGGTGGAATTAGTGTAATCACAAAGAAAATCGCTCGCGCCAATAATAAATATTTACCAGATTTTGACGCTACTATGCCAGTATCATATTTAATCTATCTTAATTCGCATAATCTATATGGCTGGGCGATGAGTGAAATGATGTCATGGTAGTGCAATGACTGGTATACACAACAACAGTTCAACATGATAACGGACAAAAGATTTATCAAACGCTGATTTCTCATTCTTCGTTGAGTTTGACATAGATTACCCAGCGCGGTTACATTATAGCCACAATGACTATCCGTATTTGCCTCAGAGTATAGTCGTAGATGATTCTTTGTTGTCACCAATTCAACTAGCAGCTAGAACAACAAAACCAAACGAGATACCAAAATTAGTTCCGACGCTGCTACCAAAGCGTGGTTATATTTGTCATTATTTGTCATTATCGATTATTACGTCAAGCTGTCCTTGGTGGACTTGTTGTTACAAAAGTTCACAGAGCGTTACGATTGCAGCAATCGAGATGGTTAGCCAAATATATCAAATCGAACACTGATATGCGAACTCGTGCAACAAACGATTTCAAGAAAGATTTCTATAAACTCATGAATAATTCCGTCTTCGGTAAGACCATGGAGAACGTTAGAAATCGATGTAATATAGAACTTGTCAACGAAAACACAAAGAGATTTTCTAAGCTGGTTGCGTCAAATTATTTCGCTGGTAGAGTCACAATCAACGGTGACTTAGTTTTTGTGAAGAAACATAAAACTAATGATGTACTTGATAAACCAATCTATGTTGGCGCTGCCATATTAGATATTTGAAAGACTCTCATGTATGACTTTCACTATGGATTTGTAAAGCAAAAATGGCCTAATGCTAAATTATGCTTTCCAGACACTCGTTGCTGTATGAGATTCCTGGCGAAGATTGTAACGGTGATCTTTATCAAGATATTTACGATCATCGTTCACTGTTTGATCTGTCAGACGTACCAGAAAAGTTCAACGATAACACCAACAAAAAAGTCATCGGGAAATTCAAGGACGAGTTCGCGTTTGAACCTATTGTTGAATTTATCGGACTACGTCCTAAAACGTATTCAGTGCTCACGCTAAACAAATTCAAAAATACCATGAAAGCCAAGGGTGTGAAGAAAGCTGTCGTGGGTACAGATTTCAATCATGATTTATATCGCGCTGTTGTTACCGGAGCAGAAAAAATCATCGAGCGACAATGACTGCTATTCGGTCAAATAATCATAAAATCACAACAGAACAAATTTGTAAATCAGGACTGGTCAATTTCGATGACAAACGATACTGCACTGATGGCATTAACACGTTTGCTTCAAAATCGTCCGCGCTTAGTAACGTATTAGCGCAAAATTGCACGCAAAAAACAATTTGCATGCTAGTTAATCCAAAATACAAAGCCTCAGAATCGCCCGAACGCGTTAAAAATAAAATCAAAAAAAAATTTCTATGTCTGGTTGATCCCAAACGGGCAGTGACCACCAGGGATAGATAAAAAAGGCGGTCTAGAAAGGCTTAGATTAGTAAATAAGGGGTTGTAAGATAGCGCAATATACCATGCTGGAAATGCGCTATATACCCTTGATGGAAATGCGCAGGAAAGCCCCTTTTCCCTTACTACTGTTTACCAAGCCTGCATTCTCAGCACCCTTCTATATGGAAGTGAGACCTGGAGTACCTGGAGTACCTACATGAGGCAAGAGCGCAGACTAAACTCCTTCCATATATGGTGCCTTAAACGAATCTTGAAAATCAACTGGCAAGACTGTGTCCCAAACAGCGAAATCCTGCAGCGTGCAAATACCCACAGCTGAGCAAACGTCGACATCGATGGCTGGGACACGTCCGACGCATGGAGGATAGGGGGCTGCCAAAGGATATCCTATATGGGCAGCTGGCCACTGGCACGAGAAGAGTCTGCCGCCCCTCACTCCGTTTTAAGGATGCGTGCAAGAGGGACCTGAAGGCATGTGACATCGCACCTGATGGATGGGAAGTGCTGGCCGATGACCGAGGCACCTGGACACTGACAGTAAGTAAAGGTATATCAGTCGCTGATACGAGGAGAGGCCACCACAGCAACTCAGTATTTATTTTCACTACATTCTGTATTTGTTCGAGACCAACTCCCTTAGATCGCGCAAACTTCTATTACATACTGCTTGAATCAAAATTCTAGTGCATGCTGTTTAAATCAAACTTTTAGAACATACTGTATGAATCATGTCATACGCAATTACCTAGCAGGAAAATATATGTATTGTGTATAAATGTTACGAGCTTAAATTATATTGGCTAAACAAATCTGAAAGAACGAAATTGAAACCTTATACAATATGTATTGCTAACGTAGAACCTAACACAAACTTCAATGGCTTTTTCAACTGCAAAGACAAAGCTTATTGTCGTGTGGTTATTTGTGCTGATTCTGCTGTTTTCTTCATTTGATATATTATGATTTATGTAGTAAAGCCTTTAACTGGAGAACAGATTAAAATATATGATATCTGTTGGTATTCAGTGTTGTACTCAATCGTAATTTTCAAACAATATCGGTAAAACTGTATGTGCTATCCTTAGTCATTTGTTAATGTACTGAAAATTCAAATGACGAATTTGGAATTGTATTAACGTTTCATTGTTAATTGATATTTAAAATGGCTGCTGAGCATAACTATGTGCAAATATTTAAATACAGCATGATCAGTTGTGCTGATGATGTTATGGGTAATTTGATATTGGGGTCCCAAGATATTATTCATGAGTCGTAACAATAGAAGCTAGAAAACATCATTAACGCAGTTTTCGTATGAACTTCTATAACCGGAATACCTTCAAGACTTTTTCAAGAAACAACATTATGAACCATGTTCAAGCTATCACAAATTTATATTCCATCACGTGTATAGTTGTTTGTTTCTTTCATTAGGATTTTTCACGTTGCTTTAACAATTTTGTTAGTCATATCGCTACGATGACTGCATTTAGGCAGTTTATAGTGATGTCTAGCACTTGGGCATCATACCGTCGACATGTAGTATGATGTCCCACCCAGTCACATTATTGAGACACCAGGCTAACCAATCATAACACTAACCTGTTAATGCTGAGCACCAGGCGAGGCAGCTGTTAGTACCATTTTTGTAAGATTTCGTATGACTCGGCCGGGAATCGAGCCCATGACCTCCAACTTTCACGGCGGCCGCTCTAACCACTAGGCCATAGGAGCGGTTTCCATCATGAGTAAAATATTCGACTGTTTAATTTGAACTAGTTTCAATTCTGTCAAAGTAATACCATATTTTCCCCAATTTAGGTAAGATTCATGCATATTTTAACTTGTTTCAGAAGCAGACATACATATATATATATATATATATATATATATATATATATATATATATATATATATATATATATATATATATATACATATATTTAGCAGCAGATCGATTTTGTGAGTGATATAACATAAGGAGTTGATATGATGGAGTAAAATATCATGTACGTGTTAAACAGTTTTCTGTGGAAATACCATAATACTTTTTCAAGTTTCTAAGATTTAGTTTGTACAATTAACAGTGGTAATTCATTTTATTTCAGCGGGAATAATAATAGCAGCAACAGTAATAAAAACAGCAGTAAGAAGATGTTAAAGAAAATAATTTTTAAAATATGACTTAAGTAGACGTGTGCCTGTAATTTTCACTTTCTTATATGTATGCAACTATGTAAGAATTCATATATTAGATGCATGCTACCTGTATGCAGACATAATACATGTGTATGCACGTCGGCTCCAAAATCATTTATAGGTATGATGATATTTTCTGCAAATCGTAAAAAAATATTCATTCAATGTCATCAGTAATATATATGCATACGATATATGTTGATACTCTAACAATGGAGAAAAACAAGAAATCCGTTCAAACACTGAAATTGAAGTTATAACAACAACGACGGAGAAGATAACGACGGAGGCTCATCATTATCTGACCACGCTCGCCCTTCCACGTTTTAAAATACACAGGCCTTTGCACTGTACTGATGACACGTTTTACAACTGTCGCGAAGATACTTCTCTTTTTGAAGAACTTTTATCATCAAAGCATAACTGCAACAACAACGTATTCCAAAATCACTGTAGACATACATGTGGTCTTTGTTGTAAGCATACGCCATTGTTTAATCAAACGATACGTAGTCGCCAGACTACAAACGGTGAAGGACACAGATTTCAATATTAGTTATTAAAAAATTAGACACCAGAAACGTTATCCTTTTTAGTTAGTATTCAAGCTCTTAACATGTATTGTATGTTAAAATTCCTGTCGACTATCGGCTGTCGACATTGTTTTAACCCAATCAAAAGAAAACATTTGGCTATTGTATTTATTTTATATATGACTTTGCAATTGAAACAGGTGGTCTAAGACAATACATTAAATTAGGAATGAATAGGTGAGCTATTTCTAACTAACGTAAATAGCAAGCTCCGTGTCGTTAATGACTATACATAATTTGTATACCACAGGGTTTCGTCTTATCTGAGCTTTTATGATCAAATGAGTACTGACGTTTTTAAATTAGCAGATTACAGTAACGCGTTTGATGACCTCATGAAGTTAATTTTTATGTGCAGAAAAGAAAATAGTACTACCAGCAAATCTCAACACAATAGACTGATATACCAGTTGGTAAGAAAAACGAATTACAATCTTGTCGAAAAACTGCAGAAGATGTACTTCTCTCTGGCATTACGACACGTTCGAATTCCAACGTTATTTTGGCACAAACGTGTCCGATATTTTCCGGAATAATGCCCGTAATTCGTGACGTTGAACCAATTACAAAGTGTGTTACATTTATGTGTATATTAAGAATGATAGATCACCTATTGCAAAATTTGTTAGTGAGTTATAAATTAGGAATTGAAAGTTTGTAACAGAGTATAACCAGTTCACGTTTGTATTCCGTTTTACGAGCAGTTTTGATAATTAAAGTGGGAAAATGATCTTATTTGTTAATGTTCTTAAAGTTTAAATATTTTGCATAAAAAGTTAGTCTTGATCATCGTCTTGTCATTAAATTTTAGACAAAGAAAATTGGAACTAAAATCCTGAAGGCATATTTCATTCTATATCCTTTGGAGAAAAAGTGATGTTGTTTGGATAAATATACATTTCTTTCTACTAAACAAGAAATAAAATAAACATTTTATTTAAGCGGACTGGGTCTATTTTGCTGGAGTATACTTGTCACTATGATAGATTTTTAAATAGATCTAGATATTTAGCAAATAAATTTTCTTCTCTTTCTTGTCACAGTGGAATGTACAGTTCTAAATTTGATTCCTTAAGAAATGAGATTTTCCTGTTGCATTGTATTCCTGTCATAACATGTAACACGTTTAAGAACATTTGTAAAATATTAGGTCTTCAGTTGGACATTTATCATGAGAATATATAACCATATATATAAAGAAAGAACATGACTTACTATAATGGTTAATATCACGGATTTCGTCCATGCATAAGTGAATAAATACATCGGGAATGTTAGCCGAATTTGAATTAGAATTCTGTCTTATATATTCACCACCCGAGTGTAGTCCCTTGTAACGAGATTACTAACATATTTCAGGACAGATAAATGGGGTTGATGAAATACCGTCGTGTTTCACATTTAAAGTACCGTGTGCTACATGAACCAAAGTTGTTAAGCTTACATAAAATACATCATATATATATATATATATATATATATATATATATATATATATATATATATATATATATATATCTATATTATAGTAATTTATATTATAGTAATTCTACTATAATTATAGAAATGACTTTTAGTATGAGCAAGGCCACGAAAGCAAAGACCTGAAGAACGGTAGTTGGAACAGTCTTTTCTAGGATTAAGGTGAATGAATGTTCACGACAATCAATGTGCTAAACATTTAGACTTTATAGTCTAGCTGTAGATCATATTCTACAGATCATGTTTGGTACGAAATAGATTTTGTTTTCAGAGCGTGAAATTTATAAAATTATGAAAAGATAATCCACAGGGTCCAACATCTCTGTACACAGGAGAATGATTTCGAAATGCACTTAGCCTCTTAGTAAACACACACACACATACACACACACACACACACACACACACACACACACATACACACACATATATATATATATATATATATATATATATATATATATATATATATATATATATATATATATATATATACATACCTACATATTTCATTTATTTTTGCTTACTAAATAATAACGTAGTGTATATGCATCTACAAATGTTGCGAATATATCTAATAATGTTAGTTACAGAAATAAGAAAGAATCATTAGGTGCTTGATTGACCATTACCAAGATAAATTTAATATAAATGATAACTTTCTTTATTATGTCTTTCAGCTAAACAATAATGGTGGATTAATAAACAAAATTTATATATCACAAATAAAGAAAAGACTTGTAGATACATTTGAAAGAACATTTTCTAAATCTATTTTACGAAGGAAACGATACGTTTTCTAAAATTTATTTTGCACATGATAGAAAGGCATTTGTGAAGATTGTAATCGTTTTGAAGATTTCCTTCTGTGAATCATCATCATTATCATCATCATCATCATCATCATCATCATCATCATTCAATCCACTTGTCTCAATCATGTGACAATGCTTGTGTCTCCGCAAAGCTTTTCCTGGTCCATTCTGTGATGTTATCAGTCTACTTTTTTCTCTGACTACCTCTCCTTCTGCCACACTGGACGCTGCCCTGCAGTACTATTGTGGATATACTGTTGGCTCTATTGACATTGCCAAACCATTTCAGCTTTTTCATGTTGGCAGTGGTGAGGAGGTTTCTTTAATGGTCTACTTTTTGCCTGATGTGTTATGCACTTCTTCATGTATAATGTGGTCCATGTAAGACATGCTAAGGATGGTTCTATAGCATCTCATGTCAAGTACCCGGATTCTTCGCTGTAATTCTGCTGTCATTGTCCAGGCCTCACATGAATACAGAAATATTGAGATGACTATTGCTCTCAATAGTCTGATTTAAGTTTTCAGACAGATAGTCTTGTCTCTCCAGATGGTTCTTAGCTATGACATAGCTGCTGCTGTTTATGCTGCACTTGACAAAAAATATGCTCTTGATCCATCTTGGATGATTATGGAACCAAGATATTTGAACTGGCCCACTGTTTCCAGTTCCTGTCCTCTGACTTTAATCTTGGCTGAGATTTGTTTGCCACTATTTGTCTTTGTCATCAGCTTTGTCTTCTCGGCGCTTATCTCCATGTTAAATCTGGAAGATAATTCATCCATGTTCTTCACTAAGGTGGCAAGCTCATCTTCGCTGCCTGCAAGCCCATCAATGTTGTCTGCAAAGCGGAGGATGGTGATGTTATACCCTCCAATGACGACTGTCCCACAGTGGTTTTCCAAGGCTTCGCTAATTGTGCGCTATAAGTAGATGGCGAAAAGCGTGGGTGATAGGAGACAGCCTTGAGGTACTCCAACTGTTGTCTTGAACCAGACCCCACGGAACCTTGAGCAATTACTGCAATGGTAGCATTGGCGTACAGCTGATTGGTGGTATTGGTCACCGTTTGACCCATGTTGAACTTCTTCATTGTGGCCTACAATACCTCGTGCCACACTCTGTCAAAAGCCTTTTTGAAATCTATGAACATATGATAGATGTCTTGATGTTGCGAATACTTTTATATTGTGCTTCTTCCACTCCGTTTCAATATTGATAATTTTCTTCATATATGATATCATAGAATATAATATATTTGCCCACATTACATTGTGTCGGTGTTTTCTTTTTTATTTAGCAATGTATTTAATTTCTCTTTTTCTTGTTATATTTTTCTATCATATGTTTGATGCATTGTGCATATTTTTGTTTCATTTATTTTTTAAACATTTTCTTGAAAATATATGTATTTAATGGTTCTTGGAGTAAAATCATGTTAACGTGTAATCTTCTTTTCTGCATATACAAATACGAATGGTTTTGTTTCTATTTGGAAAACGTTCTTGACAAAATATGTATTTAATGGTTCCACAAGACAACACATTAATGTGTAATGTTCTATGTCTACATAATTATAAGCATATTCAGTGTTCTAAAATCAAAATGCTTCATCCAAAGAAATACTAACGTAATTGAAAACTTTATTTTTTTTTTAAATTCCTGTAATTATTCTGCAGCATTTTTCCGTGTTTACTGGGTCAGTAATATTTATAAACCACGAGGCTAGGGGCTACCACTGTAGTTCTTAAATGTATAGGATACCTGAAGATGGTCATTTTGTCCAGATTATCAATTTATTTGTCTGCTTCTCTCTTCAACCGTGCCTATGCACGAAAAGCTCGTACTATTGGTGAATGGATACGTGAAATATTCACATCTGAAACTCAATTTATATTGATAAAACAAAAAGGTGCAAACCAAAAGAAAGAAGTGACACGAGAACCCCTGCACGTTTGATTTTTGAGTAAGGCTCGTTTAGGTAATCACTACGTTACCGATTGTATTGAATTTTATTTGTAGACCACAACAACTGCGGTACTCAACAATATAGAACAAACAATACTATCTATTTCGTGATTATTGGTTAGACGGTAATAGTTTCATAGTTATCACCTACTAATACCATGATCACCATATCAGTATATATAATAAATTTGATAGCGATTGTTTCTTTAAAAGACATTTTGACAGCTGTTTTTCAAACTTCTACAGCAGTGATATTCTAGAACAAAATTATATGAATAAAAACTTTAAACGAATTCGTTTTCTAAATTAATATAAAAAGTAAGAGCAACTTAGAATATGACGTCTGAAATGTATACTAATGCACTAATTAAAGGTATGCATATTTGCATGGAAAGCTCATGGAGCCACTTTTCAAAAATCGGTTAACCCATTTTGACTTCGTCCTGGCATCGTGATCATATAACTATGGGTTCGTGACAATAGGCCCTTATAGTATCGCACAGAGCCTATTGTTACGTATATTTGATATAAGTCATTTATATTTATTTTTATTGTCTGTTTGTTAGATTAAAATTTGAAATTTTAAATTTTAAGATTCGTTCATTGAAGGGGGGGGGGGGAGTGACCTGTACTTTTACATAGTAAACAGCAGGTGTTAACCTCATTTTCTGACCTTGCTTCAGAGTGTAAACAAGCTTCTAAAAGGATTGGTTGATTCTAAGGACATTAGAGCTTTATTTTAAAAATGATTGGTTGATTTCATGGACATCTTTCTGGGTCGTGCTGATTATGTGAATTCGTGAACGTAGGTTTGTTCTGATAGTTTATAGAATATTACGTGACCCCTTGTTTATGTGAAAAACAGGTATTTAAATTATTGTTTGGGATAGAACAGTTCAGTACTCAGTCTGGGCTTTGGAATACAAACATGTGTGTGTTATTGTTTGAGTGTACATTTTTTTCTATTCGTTTGGAATCAAGAGGAATTTATTGTTTTATTTATCTAGAAATTACTTGTGCTCATTTGGATTATTATAAAACTAAAACTGACTTCATCACGTGACATCGTCGTCCATATTGGATCACATCGTCAAGATTCGAACCGGGAACTATTAGGACATTTATTTATCAGGACTCTTGCAAATCCAGTAGTGGATTATATTGTGAATATTCTTTTGGATTAATTTTTGGACATGATTCTCTAAAACCGTAAGTTTATTTATTTTCTTTTATGAAAATATTTGTACTTAATAAATTTTTTGTTAAATTTTACAAGCTTGTTATTTTCACTTTTTTCTATGATGCTGCTTATTCGAATCTAAGCACGTAGCACTATGTATCGCAGATAAGCAATGTCGTGCCGAATTTAATTTTATACTGTACATTTATCACGACTTGTATAATAATAATAATAATAATAATAATAATAATAATAATAATAATAATAATAATAATAATAATAATAATGTTGACTTTGTATAGCCCCTAATTTTTAGAAGCTCTAAGCACTTTATAACATCTATAATGATATAAATGCATGAAAAAAAAACATAATCAATATAGAAAACATAAAAATCGCTGATAATATTTAAGGTATGAAACATTATTAGGTCTTTAACTTTGTTGTTGAAGTCGATAAAGGTGAGTTTTAAGAGCGCTCTTGAAAGGGATCACTGTGTCTTTGTGTCTGATTACAATGGACAATTCAAGACTAGATAGTGACAAACTTCATGTTTTTTTTTTGGATAATGTGAGCCTTAATATGACCTCTCAAGATAGAATTCTTGGTGTATTCGTAGATAACAAACTTACTTGATCTATTAGCATCAAACACAATTCAAAAAAGGTTAATTCTTATATTTGGCTACTGAGGAAAATAAAAAAATACATTCCTCTTCAGTATAGGGTTATGTTTTCCAAAAGTTTTATTCAGCCATATCTGGATTACTGTAATGTAATTTGGGATAATACCTCTAATTCAAACATAACAACACTTATAAGACTCCAAAAGAGGGCTCGCCATTTAATTCTAGATCAATATATAGACAATTTTCAGGATGCAATGAATAATATAAAGGTTTTAACAATACATGAAAGAATATTTCTTAGAAAAGGGAAATTTATGTTTAACGTATCCAGAAAATCCATTCCTGTCTATTTAAGCAATATCTTTCACTAAAGTGATGCTGATGGTACTCAAAATTTAAGGTCCACAACAAGAAAC
This sequence comes from Unio delphinus, assembly GCA_029339505.1. Classification (NCBI taxonomy): domain Eukaryota; kingdom Metazoa; phylum Mollusca; class Bivalvia; order Unionida; family Unionidae; genus Unio; species Unio delphinus. Next base: position 44,750 of record JAQISU010000140.1, read on the forward strand.
AATTACATTATACCAAGGCCGAAGAAGGAATTGTTTTAAAAAAAGTTTTCAATATACTGGTTCCGTAGTATGGAACAACATTCCCAGCGACATAAGGCAGGCTCCTAGCATTTCTTCTTTTCATAATCAATGTCTTAAATGGATGAAATCTTTAGAAAATTGAACAGTGCTAGTACCAAAAAAAAAATACTGCCTGCTTGGCTGTAATTTTGTATCATTTTCAAAGCTGAATGTTTTAACGTAGAATGATATTTTATGTTTTTTTTAATATGTTTATGTTTTCACAGATGCCTGTGCATATGTTCCAGGCTTGATACTTTAAAATTGAAAATTCCTTAATTATTTAGTGTCGTGCCAGACTCTTCACATCATGTTGTATTTATTGTATATATTGTACATAACAGATAGAAGGCTTCAGGGTAGATTAATTCTGTAACTAATTGAGTTACCTTCCCTAAATAAAATCTGTATTATTATTATTATTATTATTATTATTATTATTATTATTATTATTATGTATTATTATTATTATTATTATTCCACGTTGATTGGCCATGAAATGCACGAGATCGTTGTCCATATGACTTTGTTTTCATAGTGGGAATGATGAGCATACAATTCTCAGTAGTATCTTGCATCCACTCTTTACCGCGCTTCATTTATCTCCTGTTCAAGATTCTAGCCAATTCTTAATTCGCATAGGATTCCGCTGCAGCAAGACATACAATCGATCGTGCAACACTAACGGGAATAATGTTTATTGAATAAACATCAGATTATCTTCTATAACTCAATTAATGACTTGTAGATCACTAAAAATTCAAACAAGAAGCTAAGTAATAGTTTACACTTTTACTAATTACTTTCTTTATCCTTGGTAGAAAGATTCTGATTTTACCGCGCTTCTATTATTATTATATATTTGAATGTCAATCGGAACTTATCTCCTGTTTGAGATTCTAGCCAACTGAATGGCAAGTACCGAACAATGCCGAATGCAATGAATTACTCGCTCTCGTATTTCTGGCAAATGCAATACGTACGTTATTCATATAGTCCTGTGCAAGGTCGTGTACTTCCAATTTTGTTATTCTATGTTGTCTACAAAATTATATATGTGCGTATATTACATAATTTAACGCTGAAACCCTTCCTCTATGACTTTATCTATTGTTACAGCGAAGAGGGAAAATAAGAGATTACAAGGTTTATATGTTAGATATATTAAAAGTATTCAACAAAAAATCTATGTTATGTGTTTAATATACGATTTATATAGTATAGGAAATTCAGGACTAATATCCGTGTTTTCAGAAATTCATTTAGGTATCATGAAACTCAAATATTTAAGACCCTGCCCCATCCGACATATTCTCATGTCTAATCCGAATGTTCCGCTCGATAATAGAATAACGTGTGTAGTCTGTTAACCTGTAGTGCCTTATCTATGGCAGACATTCAAGTAGATTTAGTTAGAACTACACCATTATGATCGGATGTTAATTTACATCAACACTCATCCATGACTACTACTACGTGAAGCCTGTAAATTATACATCTTTCATATAAATACCAACTATGTATGAACGAGGGATTCCAGTGTCCTTATTTCATGGATCAATATGTAGTAACTTCAATATAAAGACATCGTACCAATATAAACACCGAACAATCGACGTCTTTCCAAAAACGACAAGTCTCCCACACTACGTGATCTTTGTTATTTCTAGTGTTTCTTGCCATAAACACTATTTTATATATTACCCATAATCAGATGCAATTTTGCAGCATTAATGATGAAAACACTCGATTTCGACAACATAACAATGAATGTGTTGTTGATTTATACCATGGCATTATAAACTAAATAATAGATGTGGAGCGAGCCATAAATAAGTTTTTTTTAGTTCTCAAATAAATTATATTAGTCACTTGACTGTGATATACAATGTATTTAGCATGTCTCAAAGAAACCCTGCAACAAGTGACATTGTCGTTGTAATCTTGCTTAAAATCAATTAGATCTGACCAATCCTTATTTCCGCCTAAATGGTATCATTGAATCACTCAACAAGTCAGCTAGGTGAATGAGACCCGATAGATCCTTATCTGACATAATCTCTAGAAATATACGGGAAACAAGAAACATTTCGCGAATGTCAAATATCGCATTAGTTTTCAACCGGGTTCCAAATAGTAATGATGGACTACTTTGTCCTAGGTAAGAGTTACACTCAAAGAATCCACGCTTTGCATATTTCAGTATTTTTCCTATATCTGCTGTGGCGGGCAATCGATGGTAGACTAATACTAATAGAGTGATGGCCGCGAAAGTAAACCAGTTCTATTCGCTTGACTTGATTCCAGTTCTTTGTCATTCGCAAATATATGTGAAGGTAAGTGCGTTACTGTTACTGAGAACACTGATCATCAAGCTGCATAAACGAGAAGACGTCAGTATTCTTTTATATACCCGTAAGTAGATTTTTATTTTACAAATGTCTTGTTGCCACCATTATTATTATTGTAGTTGTTATTGTTATTTCAGAAATATGTATTTATCAAACATATTATAAACAGCTTCACTACTTTACGATTTTAAACGAAAACACATTTTCGGCCATCTTTCCCAACGTTTATGTCATTTACTACAATACCAGCGATGCTGTCACTTTATCATCGACGATCAAGCCAACAAAGCACGGCATCTGCAACATTCGAATAATACTTCCATTTCACTCTGTCATGTAAAGGTTTGCAAATCTAAAGCCTGATTTTGCGTTTAATGTTTATCTTTGTGTTGTTGTTGCCTTCGACAAAGACACCATGACAGTCGAAATGGCTTAGGTTAGTTAGTAATAGTTTCACAGTGGATAGTTGGTAGAGCAAGGAACATCTAGTACATTAAATGTTTCAGAATATGCTATATGGTGAACCTCACACGAACGCAGTTCATTCAAGTCGGTGGAGCAGGTTTTTATATTAACTGACCAAGTTTTGTTAATAGCTTCCACCTATCGACATTCAGATATCTGCCAATAATGACGTGCATCAGTATTTCATATCAAAGAGAACCATCATTAACATGGCTGTTAGATGGTTAAGGGATTAAATCTCACAAACGCAATACCGAAATAATTGCTACTAAAGTATTAGAGATATTTCTAGATTTAATCATTTACAGTAACATTTCTTAAATGGTACTGTATCACACACCGAAGGAACAAATCATTCAAAAACATGTTCAATGTAATGCATCAAGGTTTTTATAGTTTTACTGTTGAATTAGCTATTAGTTTTGGGGATAAACATGACGCATTATCTTCCATCATCAACATTATGTCTTTTATAAACGGGGAATAAACTTAAGATTATTTTTCAAGCTGGCGATCAATTTCAGTTCCAAACGTATCATACTAGTTCGTTTCTAAATGTATTGCCAATACAATAAAATCCGCATTCTCCATAATTATATACAATGTTAAAACTGGATTTCTAAAATGACGGTACATGTGTGAGAACATTAAAAACCGATAGTGTTTACTATTTCACACTAAAAGGCACAACATTATTGTATTACCCCTTTTGATCGAGTCGGATTAAAACAACAATGTTTAACTCAATTGCATCACCATTTATTGATAAAATCAAGGATTGCGCTCTTACAAATTTGAAAACTAATCTATTAATTGAACAAAATTTTGGTTTAATATAAATATCAGATTGTGTGTAATCCTTATTAGTAAGGTCTGTATATGTTTTGTTATCGAAAGTGCTTGTATTCTTTCCGTATATATATATATATATACATATATATATATATATATATATATATATATATATATATATATATATATATATATATATATATATATATATATATATATATAGCCTGTGTGAAATCTCTAATTTCTGCTATGCATCATTATATAAATATTCTTACGTCTTTTGTCCTTGGACAAATATAGAAAAACAATTACAAAAGAATATGCTTAGGATAGATTGTAACAAAAACAGCAACAAGAATTAATTTACGCAATATGAACTTAATCGGAACAATACCGAGTTAGTCATCTGATCTGCAGTTTTTCCAAACATGAATTACATTTTATTTTCATTACCAAACCTCCCCAAGCAGGTTCTTAAGTTAACTAAATACACTATTTTTATATTTGAATACATCATATATGATTTGAAAAATGAAAGTGAATAGCGTTCTGACTGATTAATTTGAAAAGGAATTAAATCTGATTAGTACAATTAGTTTATGATGTGAATGATTCGAAACTTCAACAGCTTACAATACATTATTGCACGAGTCTAAATGGAAATGTTTAGTAGACATTATTGATGATTTCTTTTTAATGGAATATACCTGTAATTTGCTGTCTTAACTCAATTCACACAAAGCTAAAACATAAGAGACCAATAAAATTGTTGCATTTTTCTTTTAAAGACACAATTAAGGTTTTGCAATTTTGCAATATATGGTAAACGCGTCTATTAAAATGTGTGATTTACGAAAAAAAATTAGATTTAAGAATAAATTTGTTTATAAATATGACTTCTGTAAAAACCTTGATAGCTTTAAAATAGTATTGCAGTTATTTTTTTATTTCAACGAGTTTCAAAGAATAAATTGCATTTTTCAGTCAAATCTATACATATGGTATGAATCAAAGAACCTTTTACTACATTTTATAAACTGTTACCACTCTATATGTAACAAACAATGCAACCCACGATTGAAATAAACTCTACATTACAATTATTTCAAAACATTTAAACGCGTTTTCTATCTTACACATAGAGACAATATCAAGAATTGTTTCTGGCATTGTCAAACTGGCAAGATTTTCAGAAACAATTACATCGGAATAAAACAATTAGGAACATTAATATTATTTTATCAAATTAATGTCAAAATCCACGCTGTATATGTATTTCCTTCGATACTTCTTTATTATGCAAACAATATATTCCCAAAGGTAGATGATATATATATATATATATATATATATATATATATATATATATATATATATATATATTCCTTCTTGATTTTCTAGTATATGTTCCCGATTTGTTGCATTGGCAAGCAAATGATGTTTATTATGTAGATCAAAAACAGTAGAATCTAAAACTTTTGTTATATGTTTTTCCGCATGTATCATCAATGAACATTGTGGATATTTAAATCTGCAACTTTTTTGTATTGAGAGAAAGTGTTTGTACTAACGTTCTTGAAAATGTTATGCTATAAACGTAGGCAGCTACGCGTGTCTGTAAATTGGAAAGGTTCGTTTTAAATGGTTTATCTCTATATAAAGGAAAAACAAAAATTATTTTTATTATATGTTTGTGTGTATACATTTCTTTGTAAATATATACACCAAATACTCTGATACCACTGAACAACAAATTTTTACAAAAGTCATGTTACTGAAATAAAATTAGTCAATTCTTATCAATTTTTATGTGATGAACACGAATATGACAGTCAAATTGCAAAATTGGCTCTAGTTTTTTGTAATCTGCAAGAAATTAATGTTTACATAACGAAATGCATTCCAATAGTAAAAGGTCAACTGTAATAGCCTACCTATAAAAAATCAAGTCATTGACTACATCTTAGGTTTCTTCGCCTGTCTCTTGTACAGCTAGCTGTTCGGGAGCATCTCTGAGGAGTGTCCAGCAGTAGTCAGCCAGCATTGTAGTGGACCATTTTCCTTGGTATCTTTGTTCCATTGTTGCGATATCTTGATGAAAACGTTCGCCGTGTTCATCACTAACAATACCACAGTTGCTAGGAAAGAAATCCAAATGGGAATGAAGGAAGTGAATCTTTAGAGACATATTGCAGCCAAGTTTCTTATACTTCATCAACATGTCTTCTACTAGTACCTTATAGTTTTCTGCCCTAACATTTCCGAGGAAGTTTGTAGAAACTAGGCGAAAAGCATTCCATGCTTGTTTCGCGTCACCTTCCAGCAAGTTGTTGAACCGGTCATCTTTGAAAAGCTCTCGAATCTGAGGACCCACAAAAGCTCCTTCTTTAATCTTTGCTTCGCTGAGTCGAGGGAATTTTTCATGCAGGTATCGGAATGCTGGCAAAGTCCGGTCAACGGCTTTCACGAAGTTCTTCATCAAACCTAGTTTGATGTGAAGGGGTGGTAGCAAGATTTTCTGAGCCTCAACCAGAGCTGGGTGTTGGATATTCTTCTCTCCAATGGCTACATTCTGCATGTGAGTCCATTCCTTCCTCATGTAGTGCATTTCCCTTGCTCGGCTATCCCACTCGCATAAGAAACACATGTATTTTGTATATCCTTGCTGCAGTCCCATTAAAAGGGCAACTACCTTCAAATCACCACAGAGGTGCCAGCTGTACTTGTTATACTCAATGGAATTCAGTAGCTGCCTTAAGTTATCGTATGTCTCTTTCATGTGGACAGCATACGCTACTGGAATAGATGGAAGAATGTTTCCATTGTGCAAAAGCACTGCCTTGAGACTCAGTTTCGAAGAGTCCACAAATAGTCTCCATTCTTGTGGGTCATGAGTGATTTTTAAAGCATTCATGAGGCCCTCACTATCGGAACAGAATATCAGATTACTTTCCTTTCTGAAGAAAGGCTCCAATTGCTGGTGGCGCTTTCGATATGCAGTAATTGTGACATCTTCTTCTAGAAGATTCCATTGTTGGAGTCTTGATCCTAGCAATTCTGCCTTGTTCTTTGATAAGTCCAAATCACGAATCATGTCATTTAGTTCTTCCTGTGTTATTCTGTGTGGGGTTGATGATGCACCACAGTGAAAATCTGGATCACTGCATGCTGATGGACCAGGAGAAGAAAAGGTCGACTCACCTTTGTCTTCGTCAGATGAATCAAGAGAATATTCTGCTGGAGGTTCTGGAATAGGAAGTCCCTCACCATGTGGAACTGGTCTCAATGCAGACGGAATGTTTGGGTAGACTATTCTCGACTTCTTTCGCTTCGTTATTCCGCCGGAAAGAGGAGGAACCAAGCAGAAGTAACAGTCATTTAGGTGGTTGCTTGGCTCTCTCCACACCATTGGGACTGCAAACGGCATTGATGACCTTTTGCAATTCAACCACTGTGAAAGCTGTGTTGTACATGTAGCACAGCATATATGCGGAGCCCAAGGCTTGTCTTGGTCACCAACCTTGCATCCGAAGTAAAGATGATATGCCTTCTTCACTTGAGAATTGATACTTTTCTTCTGGTTGGCAAATGTCACTTCCCCACAAATATAGCAAAAATTGTCCGCGGTATTAACACACTTTCGAGGCATTACTGTTCTTTATTGTACGTACATGGATAAAATAATAAGTTTTATGTAACAGTAGCTTGAACTGTCTCGCACAACGTCTAAAATATTTTAAATGCTGAACCTATCTGATTGGGCTTTATATAGTACACTGCTTACGTCAGCTTCAGCATCCGCCTGGCATTAGTAAAATATGCCTACACATGTATAGTACACAGCTGACGTCAACTTACTTCAGCAGCCGCATGGCATTAGTATTGCATTGCATTAGAAAATGATGCAATCAACTGTGAATGATGTGAGCATGATGGTAGTATGCAATGTTACATCATTATTCCGGATGTTGCTGCAGTCCTACTGGAGAAATTTACACAGTGAAACAGAAAATGAGGTATATGAATATCTTCAAAACGAGAGCCAATAAAAAGAATTCACGGTTATAGTCGTGTTCGGCACACCAAAATACTACAGATTAGGGCCTTTTCAAGTCAGTAATGATTTCACTGTTGACCAGTGTACTGCGACGGTGATTTGTGAGGATTAATATGTTCTTGTAGGAATTCGGTGACATTTAATTTTAAAAATTGTCTATTCTTGCCATATATATTTGAATGCTATAGTTAAACAATATATGAAAACAACTTTGCCTTTACTAACGGTATATCTCTCTGCTTTATTTCATCTGTGACTGACACTAAATAAAATATACTATTCTAGAACTGCCATCGTTTACTTTATTGACAAGATGTTTGAAATACTAGCACAGTATATTAAGAAACAAATTGATGTATTATATATATATATATACGTTAATAATACCTTGCAAAACTCACCATGCAGTAACTAAATAAAATAGAAATGATATAAATATGAACAGAATGTGCTGATTTGCTTCAAGGAGTCTTTAAATCTGTACTTAATTTAGAATTGCACACATTTCATCGCTATTATTAGGAAGGCTTATAAACATGGCAAGGGTTTAAATATTATCAATATTGTAGATCCACAATATTTTGTGGTTTTTTTTTGGATACCATATATTGTCAGACAATAATGTGCTGGAGTGCAAGTAAATAGAAACTATCGGTATTGATTTGTTATATAGGAAACATAGGTTAGAGAACTTGGTAATTTTATAACCGTGACTCAGGAATCAGCTAGATAAATGGTTGAGAATTATTTTCTCAGAGAATGTGATTACACTATGTTTTTTACTTCTAAGTTTGAATAATTTGTCACATAGATTGTTAATTTGCATATTGTTTTAGGCATTGAAAAGCTACAACATACTAGTATATACCAGTCTACCTCAAAAGTAACTATTTAGTGAAAAATTCTTGACAGGTATCATTAACTTTACTTTAAAGGATAAAGTGATATTCACTTTCCAAATTTACATTCGTTTCTCTCTTATTTTAATCCACTATGTCTACAATCTGTAGCCTAAGTTTACGAGGTGAAGTTAAAGAAAATGTTTCAGAAAATAACGTAATACTCACGGGTTTGCAAGAACAGTTTCGTTACTTGTGGGGACAGGATGCGCAGATAACTGTACGGATGTTGACACCGCTGCGTGCGCTCTACCACATGCAAAGCAACCCAGCCTGTGTGAGAACCCGACACTATTTGACATATGTAAACGGTATTGCGGACAATGTCGTGAGTAAAGCTTTAAACGTGCGATTATGCTAGTTTATCTTTTAGATTTATCTTTGGGTATGATGACTGGTCATATCTGAGGAGGTTGATATCACGAGTAAACACTAGACTAGATACCATTATTTTATGACTGTTTTATGTTTCATCCTTTTGTATTTATTTTTAGGACATTCATTTCTTCGGTGTCAAACGTATTAGCCAGAGTATGCAACAGAACATGTGCAAATTCGATACAGTTTTGCAGTAATGCTGATAATAAGATGAAATTCGATCGATGTTTCGATTCAATCCATTTTATTATTTCGTAAATTACTTGGTTATTTTTTTCCAAACATTGCAACAATGTACAGTATTGCAAACAACTTGATGATGTTCAGGCTTTTCAGCTTTACTTAGGTGAATGTGTTTTAACATCAGTATGTACATATTTCCTGACCTAAGTAAATCAGGTTTGAGATGTAAATTGATTTGCATAAGGATATGGCCAAACTTGATTTATCGGCCTAGTAAATGCATTTTCAGGCTTAAACAAATATTTGGACTTCATGGATGCAGATTATCGGTAATCGGTAGAATCATCTGATTGCATTTGCTCAAACATCAATAAATATTCTTTGATATCAGCAGCAGGTCAAGTCCTTTTTACCCTCGTTTCAATCCGTGTATCATATTTTACACATTTTATGTCAGAAGAAGATACTCTGTTTTCCTATGCTGACGATATTTATCATGAATGTTCTCTACTCAGATAATTCACATGATATATTTTTTTAATTTTACAAGTTTCAATTATATTGATCAGATTATCGTTTTTCGTGTTGCTTCATTAATTGTAATTTGTAATTAATTATTTATGTATTTTACATTTTAGCGTTACAATGTAACTCTTGTCCCCAATTAGCTCAAGACCCTAGAGACTGTAATGAAACAGTTACATGCAGTGAGGGAGAGGTAGGAAAAAAGAAGAAGAAAACATTCGACAAAACGTTCATGTTATAACCGTGTTTGTTCGGAGTGCCTTACCTTTTCAGTCTGGTATATTATACAATTTAGATACATACATACATACATACATACATACATACATACATACATACATACATACATACATACATACATACATACATACATACATATCAATTGAAATGCATCTATCTATCTATCCATCCACCCACCCACTCACCCATCCATCCATCCATCCATCCATCTATATATCTATCTATCTATCTATCTATCTATCTATCTATCTATCTATCTATCTATCTATCTATCTATCTATCGATCTGTACGTATATATATATACACACACATATATATATATATATATATATATATATATATATATATATATATATATATATATATATATATATATATGTATATATATATGTGTGTGTGTGTGTGTGTGTGTGTGTTCAAGGCCTACGACATACAGACGTTCGATTTTGCCTCATCAAGTGTGCAGTAAATTTGAATCAAAACTAAACTGATTGTTGTACTAAAATACATGAAAAAAAGTCTTCAAAATCAAAAATATATTTGTATTTGAAAATAAATAAAATTGATTATTAGAAGATGTACTACTTGCATGCTCATGGTCATTATTAAAAGTTAAATAAACGCTTTACGCCATAGAATAAACACTCATAAAAATTCTTTGAAGATTCATTGAAATCCTATCGTCGATTTGTTTATTTCTGATAGATATATCCAATAACATAGTCACTCAGATGACATATATATTAATTTTGAGAAGCTCGATATTAAAAAGCAATGTACAAATATAAACTGTGCGAAAAATGATGTTAATGCCATCATGAACATAAAATGATTTTTTCTTATCATATACGGTTTGTTCTGTTACGTTCGTTTTTGATACTTGTTGTGGTTTGTGTTTGTTTGTTTTGTGTTTGTATCTGGCAAAGGGCTTCGTAGATCCATACAGTTCTAAAAACAGTGCATACAAGGTTTGCACCTCCATGTCGTCCGTTTGTTAAATATATAGACTTGGTTTTATGGATCTACTGTATATTGGGATATAATTAGGAGCATGTGTCTTTGCAAACATTGCACGTAAACTGTTTGATCGTAATTGTAAGTAAATGACGATTACTCAGTGTAAATCAATCTGAAACAGCACACAATTACACACACTCATTTGACATCTTTATCGCAATATGGGTTATTTCAATATACGCAGGTGACATAAGTAATACATGTTCAGCATCTTACTTATCTCCTTGAACCCAAATTTATTTAATCATTTGTTAACCTGTATACATTGTGAAAACATAGAGTAGGACATATATTGGGTGCGATGACAAAGCAAATTAAATAAACTCGGTCAGTATATAACTACTTCCAGGTGTGCTATATGATGGAGGTAACAGACTTTGACCACAGACACGGATTTAGAGGCGGATGTGTTAGCAAAGATGTGAGTAGCTCAATATCACATATAAGCTGAGTCATGGTTGATTCATTATACTACCATTTGCGAGTCTGATAGTCCACAATCACAACAGCAACAGCATAATCTTTACCATAATCATAAATACACCATCAATATTTTTCTTCATCGTCTAGCCAAGGGTCGAATAAAAAACATAAACGAAATAAAAAGAAGATAATCAGCAACATAATTCCAATTGTAATATGACATCCATCATAACTTGAAAATGGTTCGGGACAAATGTCTGAGAACAATGACATGGCAGTTTAGATGAGCAGTCCTGGTAGAAGAGTCTTTTTGTTTAATCCAAATGGATGGGGAAAATATGAGCCAAAACTGAAATATCTTTCAGTAGATTGCAGCTACTAATATTACACAGACACTTTTAGATCTTTCTTCCTGCCAGTATATACAAATAAGCATACATGTATGTTTAGTTCCTTTTTTTTATTGGTACAGTTTTGTGTTCCGAATACAGAGAGTATTTTGATTGGCCGACGCAGCGACAGCAACATGAAAATGAACTGCTGTACTGAGGACAATTGCAACAGTCAAAGTATATAATCATCACCGTCGTCGTCGTTATCATTTTCATCGTCAGTGCATTTGGCAAAGTCAATTTCGTCTTCGTTAGCATCGTTTTGTTTTCGACATTGTGTTATTCGTACCTTCGTTTTGTCTACAACAGCAGCTTATTCGTTGTTGAAGCAAATCTTATTGATATAAGAAATGTCACATACCTCATCATCGTTGCTATGTTTCCTTTTATATCATAAATTTTAATCATCAACATCATCGTCGTCGTCGTCGTCGCATTTTCTGACTTTTTACTATATTTATATTTTCTTGTTTTACTGAATAGTTTCAAGATCATAAGTTAACTTGGGGCTAATTTAGCTCCGTATCTGAGTATTACTAACGCAGATATCATAATAGAACCCAACTTAGTATCCTTTACGCAGAGATCATAATAGAACCCAACTTATTATCATTAACGCAGATATCATAATAGAACCCAACTGAGTATCATTAACGCAGATATCGTAATAGAACCGTACTGAGTATCACTAACGCAGATATCATGATAGAACCCAATTGAGTATCTTTAACGCAGATACCATAACAGAACCCAACTGAGTATCATTAACGCAGATATATTAATAGAGCCGTACTGTGTATCCCTAACGAACATATCATAATAGAAACCAATTCAGTATCATTAACGCAGATATCATAATAGAACCCAACTGAGTAGCACTAACGCAGATATCATAATAGAACGTAACTGAACACAACCTTAATTTATGTTACGGATTACTCTTGTATTGTCAAACTGAACACACTTAGCGAATGTTTCACACATTCGACTGTTTCGTAGTTTATTTGAAATTACCAATGTTCCGCACAATAATAAGAAATATATTTTAATGGCTTCATAGCCTTTTAAAACTTGAGAAAAAGTTTATATTCTAAGTTTCAAGGTATATGAAACTGGAATGTGCAGTTTCAAACATTTATGTCTAAAATTCATTGTTCTTGAAGAGTAAAATGATTGCTCTTTTCAATAATTTGAACTTAAGTCTTGAAGACCGACATAACCACCACAACCATGACTATAAGCACAGACCATCACAGCAGGACGACCCACTGTGCTGATAGTATCCAATCTCCGTGTGATCCTAGCCATTGCGGATATGCTGTATATCAAATTTTCTGCAGACATACATGTGGTCGGTGTTGTAAGTATACAAACAACGTTTATTTGTACATATCATTTGCAGTTCTGAGAACAAAGAGTGTTGCCTATACTTGCTAAACAATATATATATATATATATATATATATATATATATATATATATATATATTCCTTTTGTAAGGAAATATCCCTTTAAACATCATAATTGACACTTTGTCAATCCTCGACAACATATATTTACTACATCATTCATTAATATCCATCTGTATCTTTTATTAAAATCAATTTTCTAATACAATCCGTTTAGAAATGCAGAATCAAGATTTCTTGTTGATTTAATTACTCCTCCAACTCGTCATTAATGTCCATAAATCCCAATGTGGGATCGCCATTCAGATGAAAACTTCTGAAACGTGGAGGCAAAATACTCGAAAATGTTCTCTCCTTTTGCACTTGGTCACATGGACACCTATGACACTGCAATCGCGCAACATACTCGATAGTACGTTTTGGATTATATCGCAACGCCTGACGCTCTTTCAAGATAGATAATTACATTCACGTGTGCTTGAATGACAGATTTTATTTAAAATGATGCAATAAATTATGATGATCATACGGTTTTTTCATTCATACTTTCTTCTTGTTTTCAGAGGAAACTTGAAACTCATCAACAGATTCTCAGTTGAAAGCTATGGAAGCCTTACATCCAGCAGTCATATTAAATAAAGTAGCAAAGTGACACACGTGTAAATTATGTTTTTGTCATTAATAGTGATCACTAGCTTCGACGTTTCGACTTGGGAATGAAGAGACAGGATTGATTGTTGACAATTCCTTAATTCTTCATTTCGATTTGGTGCGAAAAAAATCCCATACTGGCTCGCAGAAAGTCTAGAATCCGGAGTACTCCTCTAGTTTTTTAAGAAAATATTTTACCTATTAATATACATCACGATACAAAGCGATATCCTTATACATTTATTTAATTTTCCTACATTTGTAACACTATGATAATTTCAGATGCATAGTACGTACATGAGGCAATACTTTGAATCCAAAATATGAAACATCAAACAGTTTATGTTTTATTGTCTAGAAATGACCGAAACTTGTATTTATAGGATATTCCAGAATCGACCAAATTACATCTGCTCTGTATGTTATCTAACACAACATCCCTTATGCTAAATTCAGTAAATGCTTATCTTTTATTTAGGTTTTGATGTTTTTTTCTTCTCTTATTTTGATTTCGTTTTTCCTGGTATATACATCTCTAGAACAAATTAATTTCCAAACAGTTAATGATTTTCTTACCGAATACAGTCGGGTGTAATAGCAATGCTTCAAAGCGAATATCCTACGCACAATATTTTAGTCAGTCGTACACCTTTCTATTCGACTGCAATGATGACAGCGTCGTCGAATGGTAGACAATGACATCACATTGGAAGCGAAGAGAGCTAACAGTCATAAATATGAAGTTAATTCCAACTATATCTTATTGGACCAGAAATAAAATAGATTATACAAGCAACATTGTATATGAGATTCGAAACTGTATATAGTTACAAAGTGTTTCTCTACTCAATACGTTACAGATAATTGAAATCAGCAAAGACATACCTTTCTTATTTGTAGGAATTTAATTTATTTGATGTATTTTATGATGCCCATGTTCTGCCATTATGAGTAATTTGGTTATGATTCATTATTGTATTAACCCTTTCTATCTCTCTTGAATAAGTTACAATCCTATTCTACAATTTTTACTATTATGAATAAGTTGCACGTCTGCATTAGAATTTTCACTATCATGAATAAGTTACTCATACACTATTTTGCTGGAGTATACTTGTCACTATGATAGATTACTACATAGATCTAGATATTTAGCAAATACATTTTCTTCTCTTTTTTGCCAGAGTGGAATACACAGTTCTACATTCGATTTCTTTAAGAAATAATATTTTCTTGTCGCATTGTATTCCTGTCATAACGTTTCAGAATATTTGTAAAAAAAAAGTATGTCTTGTCAGGCTGACAGTTAGTCATTTATTCAGAGAAGTGTTTTTAAACGTAGATATAACCACGAAAGAATATTTCAAAAGCTTTGCCAAAACATTTACTAAACTACATTTTATTTTTGGAGGCAAGACACATTACTATTTTTAGAGGCGTAATCGTCGTCGATAGATAATTTTTTTAATGTTTGGCTAAAGATTTATATTTGCCCATATTATATAACTTCCTTCGTGGATGTTGTTTATTTTTGGGAACAATCATCCTTTAGCCAATTCAACAAATTGTGCAACATCTACATCTGCTCTCTTTGATCTCGACAATCACAAACTTGGGTGGTTATGTTTTTGTTAATATTTTATATTTGTTTATATTTCATATGCTACTGAGTGTTTTTTTTTCATATTTATATTAAATCATTATGGACTTAAGACATATATGCTAAAGTTTGGGTCAAGTTAACCTGTTTTGCAGCAATGATTCAATTATGTGCTTAACATGCAGACATGGTCTTCTGTTTTATGATTGTATTCGCAATTGCAAACGTTCATGCAAAATAAATGTGATAAGACGTTCCTGGTTTGTGTCTTCCATCCCGTATTGTTGTCATTTAAGATTCAGTTACTGAAACGTTCAATATGCTGGTTGGAATAGACTCTTGATGACCATAGGTCAGAATCATTGATGGTGGAAATAGATGGTATGTCTAAAGACAGACAAATAATTGCCACATTAAATCTTTTCAATCCACAAATAAAACAATTAGTCTATAAGTTGAAATTAATCTTGATGTATAACATCCAGTGTAAAAGTTAAAAGCTACGCAAGACAATGAAAATGTAATTTACGAAAGCTATGCATGAAAATCAAATTTCTAATTTAAAAGTGAGAATCTATTCCTGACAGTAACAATTCAAATGTTAACAAAGAAATTACTGAAAATGTTGAAATTACTAGTTAATGTAAAGTGGGAAGTACTAGTTAATGTAAAGTGGAAATTACTAGTTAATGTAAATTTGAAATTACTAGTTAATCTAAAGTAGAAATTGCTAGTTAATGTAAAGTGGAAATTACTAGTTAATGTTAAGTGGAAATTACTAGTTATTGTTAATTGGAAATTGCTAGTTAATGTCGAATGGAAATTGCTAGATAATGTAAAGTGTAAATTACTAGTTAATGTCTAGTGGAAATTACTACTTAATGTCAAGTGGAAATTACTAGTTAATGTAAAGAGGAAATTACTAGTTTATGTTAAGTGGAAATTACTAGTTAATGTAAAGTGGAAATTACTAGTTAATGTAAAGTGGAAATTACTAGTTAATGTTAAGTGGAAATTACTAGTTAATGTTCAGTGGAAATTACTAGTTAATGTCAACTGGAAATTACTAGATAATGTTAAGTGGAAATTACTAGTTAATGTCTAGTGGAAATTACTAGTTAATGTAAAGTGGAAATTACTAGTTAATGTTAAGTGGAAATTACTAGTTAATATCGAGTGGAAATTACTAGATAATGTCAAATGTAAATTACTAGTTAATTTCAAGTGGAAAGTACTCTTAAAAGTCTAGTGGAAAATATACATCTAGTCATGATAGTGAAAATCCAAGTGCAAAAGTAATAATAAACACCCTTTCCAAGTAGAAACGTGGCCATGAGAGTAAAATATATAGTGTGAAATATTAGTATAGAAGTGCAAAAGACATATAATAGTAGATTTTTGTGGGAAAATGGAAATCTATTCTTGATAGCGATCGTCTAGTGCAAAAGTGACTGATACTCACTAAAATGAAAACTCCAGTATAAAAGTGGAAATGTGTTTAGAATGATTAAAACTCTTGTGTAAATGAGAAAGTAGTACATGATAGTGAAAAATATAATGTAAAAGTTGAAATCGTATAATTGCTTATGCTAGTGAACATCTAGTGGACAAATGGACGTTTATCATCATAGTGACAAGTATAGTGTAAAAGTAAAACTTAATAATGATTGTTAAAATTCTTGTGTAAACGTGAACCACTATAAATATAAGAGATAACTCTACATTAAAAGTGGAAACTACTTATTAAAGTCAAAACGCAAATGCAAACGTTACAATTATTCCTATTTGTGACAAATCTGGTGCAAAAGAGGAAATTATTTATGAAAGTAACAAATCTAGTGCTGAAGATTAAATTGTATCAATGGTATGAAAACTAGTGAAAAAGTGGAAGGTACTTATGATAAGGAAAAGACATCTGCAAATATGGAAATCTAGACAAAATAGTGAAACATCAAGGGCAAAGGTTAAACGTGTTCATGATAGTGAAAAGTTTAATGTAGGAGTGTAACTTATTCATGATAGTGAAAATTCTAGTTTAGGAGTGTAACTTAATCACTGTAGTGAATATTCTAGAACAGGAGTGTAACTTATTCATGACAGAGTAAATTATCGTGTAGGAGTAACTTATTCATGATAGTGAAAATTCTAGTGTAGGCGTGTAACTTATTCGTAATAGTGAACATTCTAATGTAGGAACGTAACTTATTCATGATAGTGACAATTCTAGTGTAGAAGTGTACCTTATTCATGATAGTGAAAAGTTTAGAATAGAAGTGTAACTTATTCATGATATTGGAAATTATAGTGTATGAGTAACTTATTCATGATAGTGAAAATTCTAATGCAGAAGTGCAACTTATTCATAATAGTAAAAATTGTAGAATAGGAGTGTAACTTATTCAAGATGGTGAAAATTATAGTCTAGGAGCAACTTATTCATCACAGTGAAACTTATAGTGTAGGAGTAACTTATTCATGATAATAAAAACTGTAATGAAGGAGTGTAACTTTTTTTTATATTGAAAACTCCAGAAAAAGAGTGTAACTTATTCATGATAGTGAAAATTATTGTGTAGGAGTAACTTATTCATGATAGTGAAAACTCTAGCGTAGGACTAACTTATTCATGATAGTGAAAATTCAAAAATATCAGTGGAACTTCTTCATATTAGTGAAAATTATAGTATACGAGTACCTTATTGATGATAGTGAAAATTCTAGTGTAGAAGTGTAATTTAGTCATGATAGTGAAAATTCTAGTGTAGGAGTGTAACTTATTCATGATAGTGAAAAATCTAGAATAGGAGTGTAACTTATTTATGATAGTGAAAATTATTGTTTTGAAGTGTAACCTATTCATGATAGTGAAAATGTTGGTGTAGGAGTGTAACTTAGACTTGATAGTGAAAATTCTAGTGTTGAAGAGTAACCTATTCATGATAGTGAAAATTCTGGTGTAGGAGTGTAACTTATTCATGAGAGTGAAAATTCTAATGTAGAAGTGTAACTTATTCATGATGTTGAAAATTCTAGAATAAGAGTGCAACTTATTCATGATAGTGAAAATTATAATGTGGGAGTAACTTATTCATGATAGTGAAAATTCTAATGTGGAAGTGTAACGTATTCATAATAGTGTAAATGCTAAAATAGGAGTGTAACTTATTCATAAAAGTGAAAATTCTTGTGATGAAGTGTAACCTATTCATGATAGTGGAAATTCTAGTGTAGGAGTGTAACTTATCATAGTAAAAATTATATTTTGGGAGTAACTTATTTATGATAGCAAACAATTCTGATGTAGAAGTGTAAATTATTCATGATAGTGAAAATTCGAGAATAGGATTGTAACTTATTCATGATAGTGAAAATTCCAGATTTGTATTGTACCTTATTCATGATAGCGAACTTTATAGTGTGGGAGTAACTTATTAATGATAGTGAAAATTCTAGTGTAGGAGTGTAACGTATTCATGATAGTGAAATTCCAGTGTAGTTGCAGAGAGGATGGACAGACCGAAACTATCTAAGCAAACCGAAACTAATTGAAACTAATTACTAAAGGATTTCAGCAGAGAGCGTGAACAGACCGAAACTATTTCAGATATACCGAAACTATTTCAAACAAAATTCTAAAGGAATTCAACCGAAACTATTTCAAACCGAAACCGTTTCAAGCTGACAAGAAAAAAGAAATCCTTTAGGACTTTACGTTACAGACCCGGCGCCAATAGTGCTGAGGAGACGATTTGTTTCAACCGAATATTTGATCAAGTCCGATACGATATCTTGATCTCGGGTAGTGCATATTTATCGTTACAAATCCATGTGGAATTGACTGAGCGTGACTAACGAAATTTCTAAAGAGATTATAATCCATATCTCCACTGCACCAAGTCAGGTGAATACTTCGTAGCGTATGTGTCAACTCCATTAAATCCAGCAAGAATATTGCAGTTAACTCTGATCACGTTTGGTATTTGTGTGTATCGTTGAGTGACATATATCACATCGGTATTTTTATGCCTACCTCTGGAAAATATCCTAGCGGGATTCTTTTGATTGTCTAACATTGTAACATGACATCATCATATACAACTATATTGCTAATAAATTCATCAATATCATCAATACTCGGTGTTTCCTCGATATCGGTTATAAATTCAATAATATCCTCATCAATTTCCGATTTTGCTTTTTCGTTAACATCCTTCAACAACTCGTAAAATCGCTGATCGTCTATACTAGGGGCTACTAAATAATACTTATCCCATTTCATCCATCTCGTTATTAAATTCGGTAACAACTGCGTCTTGCCGCTTCCTGATGGTCCGATTATAATCATACGAATAGAATTTGGTAGCGCTGCATAATGTTTAACAGGCTCTCGTGTTTTTGTCGCCGAAAAAAAATCAATTACATTCATGTTATTATAAATATATTATGGATCTATATTGTGTGAAATGTAAATAACGTACTAGCTCAAATGAATTGACGACGATTACAACTAAAAATAACACATCAGCACTGGCTGGTAAGTGTGTACAATGTGGTACTAACAAATTTAGATTTATTTCCCTTGATAAAATCAAGGATTTAAAAAGAAAACGAGTAGATGATATTGCAGCCAAGCTAGTAAAATTACCCGGAACACCATGGGCAAAAAATCCACTATAAAAACACCTTCCAGGGTATAGTTATTGTAGACCCGGGACAATATTCGATATTTGACTCGATAATCAAAACCAACCCAAACCCGGCGAGAACCCAATAAACGCTATTGATAAGGCGTGTCATGCTCATGATGTTGCTTATAAAAGCAGCAATCTGCAACAGAGACATATCGCAGATGTGTAATTAATTCATGCATTGAATTCTATCACTGATAAATCATTCAAGAGTCCCTAGTGAGGTTCATCAAGCTAATATATTATCTCTGCCGCATGATGATATTTACAAGATCGCGCTAACCGTAATTGATGTTGGGAGTAGATACACACAAGCAGAGCCTCTAAAAAGAAAATCATCAACTGAAGTGGCTTCTGCGTTTGACAGGATTTATCGTAGGGGTCCTCTGCATTGGCCAAATCTATTGCAGGTTGATGCTGGCAAGGAATTTCAGGGTGCAGTGTTATCAACAATGAAGCATCATAATGTCACCATCAGACGAGAACATACTCCATTACATCGCGATCAGGAAATTGTTGAATAATTTAATCGGACACATGCTGAGCGGTTATTTGGATATCAATACGCGAAGGATTGACCCGTGAATGGGTCAAGACATTACCAGGTGTAATTGACGCGCTGAATAATGAGATTACTCGAGCAATCAACATGAAACCTAACAACGCGATTAAAAAAATATATACCCTTAAAACCGCAAAATGATTTTTCAAAACGACCAATACTCGGTAATGTCACTATTGTGCATTTATATGAACGAGGATAGCTTGAAAGTGGTAAAAAAAAGATCTACTGATCATATTTGGAATGTCACCGCACATAAAATATGTAGCATAACACGTTCTACGTGTGGAACGCCAGTCTAACGATTGGATTCAACTGCTCCTCAGCGAGGATTTACTCGTGAACAATTACAAATGATACCCGAGGATACTCAATTACCGCCGCGTGGTCTTAACTAGCACCTCTTCGTCTGTTGCACTCAAGACAAGTCAGCATCACATTATCTCTGGTATGACCTATGCTGCTATTTTTTGTCTACGGTAAATTGGCGGGATCTTTATCCGACCAACAGCAATACATTATACAATTATAATACGAGCAGTGATTATTCTGTTGTTGTTTTAGTGTAACTATTAATTCGGCATCAATATAAAATATTCTATGATTTTTTTTTATCCTTCTTTTTATAACCAGTGAGTTTATTTCTGATTATGTCATCGATGACAATATCATTGTTGCTGGTGTCATTATAATCTAAAACAACTCTTCGAAGTTGATTTATTCTTCGTACTCTGGACACTGCAAGATAAACTAAATTCGACCACTCGATGAGATTATCTATGATGCAAACAATTGTATCGGATATAGTCAACTACTGCGAAGAATGTATCATCGCTGCGTATCCTAGCTTCCATGGAGATTTATCAGCACCCAATGCATCTTCGACAACATTGATATCAACCAACCCAATATTATTTAACACGAGAATCTGTTTTACACTTTGTTCTGTAATATCAACTTCGATATTTTGTTTTCGTCTATCCTTGGGTCTATAAGACAGCGGCACTGGAAGTGTTGCAAATTTTTCTTTATGTATGCTAAATAACTTCATCTGAAGTGTATCTCTGACTATCTTTCTACTTGCCACTATCGAATCATTTGGTCTCCACGCTTCCCAGAAATCATTTAATGGAGTTTTTGAAATTATTTCACGCACTATTTCACATTGGATTCTATCCGATTGTAATCTGATTAGTTTCTTGAACTCGCGTAATTGTTCATCAAGTGCTCGATGATCAGTATTAATTTCTTCATAATAGTCTACAAAATTCTTTAGCCAATTATGAGGGGATAAACCTACAAATGGTGATGGTTTACCATGATTGCCACATATTATCACTTTTGTATTCGCTAGCAATAGCCAATCAAGAAACTTTTGTAATACATCTAACGACACTGTACATATCTAATCCCAAATCACGACTTCCGGAATAAATTTCTCATCCATTCGATCAGGAGTCCATTCGTCACTTTTCCATCGAAAGAAACTCTGATAAGTGCAAGCATTAATTCCTCGTTGTTTCATCTCTCTTGAAAGTTTATGGGTCGGTGTTAGCACAATAAAGCTTGATTTAACTTGAAATAATTCAATCGCACAAGTCGTCTTCCCTGACCCACCACAGCCGTTTAAATAACTGGTTTTATGTCTGCATATTGGATCAGATATCGACGGTGCATTAGATAGTTCTGATATCTGATTATTATTCAAGTAATTGTTTCAATTTAACATCTGCTTATTTGGAATAATCACACGGTATTTCCTTTTTAATTCTCCATGATTCCCAACTCTCGTCGGAATTTGTGCATTCAGCCACTGCTTCGCTGTGTTTTACGTCTATATAGAATGAATCAGTGGCTACTCTAACTGCCCTATTTATCATCGAAAGTAAGTTAATAGAAGTATACGCATAGACGACCTTAAGTACGTGCATTGAGGATTTTCTCCATCTGTGTAAGTAAAAATTGTACCCAATTTGGTTCCATCCACTTACATATATGCCCATAGATGTTGCATCTGTGATTATAAAATCGTATTCAGCATCATCTATAATCAACCGCGAAGAATGTCGTTTATGGTCGTATTTTCCACCCTGTGTGAACTTACCAATTATTCTTCTAACGAGATCTTTTGCGTGTTTATTTCTAACTTCAAAGATTTCTTTGGACCATTTCACTATATATTCTTCGTCGAGATCGCGGGAATTGTTTTCAATTTTCCTTATTATACTATCTAGACTATCGGGTTGTGGTAACCAAACCTCAGTTTGTTTCCGATATGATATAATTGCTTCACTGACAATCAGCGATATCAGTATTTTAGAATCAATCATATACAGTAATAATACTATTGGCATCCAGTGTTTTTCAGAGATGTGTCTACCAAGCTAAACATAACAGCAACGATGAAATCCTTCAGCGGTTTCCAATGATACCACACGAGCGAATCCGGTGAGATCAAAATCAGGCAGTGGTCCATTAATCGCAAAACTATTTCATCTCATGTGTAGGATGTCCAAATTTTCTAAAGTACTCAGAGCACTCTCCATACCCAAGAAAACTCCCTGGATAACACGCAATCATATCAACCGAAAAAATACTTTCAGGGTCGTATTTTGTATTCCATAATCCACCATGGTCATAATCAACACAACTATCTTGGATATCTGAGAGAAATTCTGCGCGTGTTGGTTTCCATAGATTTCTCTTTCTCTTAAAATCAGCTGCAACCGACGGAATTGTAAAACAGTTTGTTAGCTAGTTTTTTCATCTCGTTGTGGAGGGTTTCACTACGGTATAATTCGCCATTGGGGCTTACAAACTGATCGAGTTTACCCTCTTCGTCTTCAAAATTCTGAAATAACCACACTGACACAGGATCGTTTACTTAACTGATAAATAATATCAAATAAATTTCCCGTGTAATATTTTATATTTCTATCCCGCGGAAATATTGTTACTGAGGGTGTCCATGCGTGTTCGTTATGGTCAATAATTTTGATTGGAGCTCCTTTTGATTTATATTTTGATTCGTGTAATACCTCTCCTGTTATCGTCATTACGGTTATTGGGAATCTTAACGATGTTTCTAATTTAGTTATATCTTAAATTGTAGCTCCGTTCTTCCTAACTGTTAATTCCCATTCATTTATTTTTTCACGTCTTATATCCGTCAATTTGTTTCCACGCAACGCATTTGAGAAGTGTTCTATTATTCGTTCTGCTACACAATTCAATGACAAATATTTCATTGGTTTTAGTTTTTCAATACTCGGTTTATCATTTATCGGATAGATTCCATAAACAACTGCTGTTACAGGATAGGATCTCTCGTAATACAGTTTGTCAATTCCATTCAGAATTCCTGGTTTCGAATCCTGACTCACAGTGACAGTTCTTTTTTTTTTCAAGATGGGTTCAAATTTGTCACGTATAATCCAATTCCCCATTTCTGAGCGGATAATAAATTTCATTCTAAAAGAAATCTGTTTCTGGTCAAGATGTGAGATTATCACTGATGCTCTTTCGTCGTTCATGATAACATCAACACTACCATCAATTCGAAATGTTCACCAACAGTGAGATGCTCCTTCGCGCTTGAATTCATTAAAACAATCACGGATTTTACCTATCAATTATTCGGCCCATTGGTGTATCAGAGGAGACTCTATCGAGATTGAATTTAGCATTTGTCC
Source organism: Unio delphinus (assembly GCA_029339505.1). Classification (NCBI taxonomy): domain Eukaryota; kingdom Metazoa; phylum Mollusca; class Bivalvia; order Unionida; family Unionidae; genus Unio; species Unio delphinus. Next base: position 69,135 of record JAQISU010000140.1, read on the forward strand.
TGGAAGTAATTTTTGTAAATCTCTCGAACTACTCCATATTATAATTAAAACAAGTATTTAAATAAAAAAAATTATTATATAATGAATCATTGCAAATGGTTGATGATAGGATCAGTAACCGCATGTAACAAATCATGCAGAAATGAATTCTGTGCATATCATTCACCGAGCGTTCGTCGTGGGAGTTTTTGGGCCGCTCCCTTATATCCGATGTGGGATAAGTGTGAGAGGAAAATCGCAGTTGTGTATCAATTGCGGTGGTAAGCGATACAGAAAGTCGATGCGCTATTATGATAAGAGAATCAAAGATTCCATCAAGCACTTCATCAATGACTCTGACCCTGACTCTGTCCCTGTCAAAATCATAAAAACACCTCAAGACTACACTAATAGATTTTCAAGTAATAATTAAACCAAATAATAAATTAAACAAACCATATTATAGTATATTAATAAACCAAGAATTTCAACCACACCCCGTGATTAGCAATTATGAAGCGTCTCGTGACGGTATTGTCAGACACCGCAGGCTGAAGAAACCAGTAGGGTGGGACAATGGTATGGGATATTTGATGTTTACTGTTGGAAATAAGAAATATTATTGTCATCGATTTGCATTCGAAGATGGTCTTGTTATTAATCATATTGATTCCAATCCTAAGAACAATTCTTTAGATAATCTTCAAGCTATTTCTCAGAGTGAAAATACCAAACGAGGAGGTACTGGAAAGCATCCGAAAAATGCGAGGTCTATAAAACCATTTAATACTGAAAATAACGAGCAAATAATATTCCAATCAATGACTGAAGCCGTAAAATATTTCGATATTTGCGAGCAGAAAGGGTATATCGGTCAGCGATTCAAAGAAGGACTGGACAAAGAATTAAATTTATATATCTCTGAATTCTATTTTGTACTATATGTATAAAGCATTATGGGCAATAACTCGTGGAGGCATGTGTACGGTTTATGAAAGAGTTATATATCTCAATGGTTTTTTCCGATTACTGTGTTGACTTAACTGCTATGATTATCAATGGAGATAATCAGTTATCTGTTTTGTGAGGAAACGAATCAAATACGCAGTATTTACAAACAATTGTATTCTTTTTTTGATGTTTTTCTAATATTAGGTCTGTTTTAGATATTTTCAATAATTATTATTAAATACACAAAAGAATACAAATAACACACTTCTTTATTGGCTTTCACCAATTTGTGTTATCTATATATACCCTACCGTCTTTTATATGATTGGGGCTTTAGCGAAACCCGAAACAGAAACCAATCATAGGTCACACTGTCACGTGGTGTGAATTTTTACATTTAAACCAGGTTGTCTTTGTAGGTTATGATTGGTTTCTGTTTGAGCGTAGGACCCCCGTCATTATCATCCATTATCATCCTATCAATCATTGTAAATACCGTACAATCCATTGTACATCATTTATTGTAAATATCATACCATTGTCATTCTATAATCCATTGTTATATGTTGTATTGTCTTGTGCTGTCCTCTATAATCCATTGTTATATATTATGTGACGTCCATTCACTAAACATATCATCTTGGGGTTCTAATCCGCTATTTGGCGAGTTAGATCCCCTCTTGGAGATTCTGTTTCGTGGTACCTCTGGGCTGCCCAGACTTGAATAACACCTGAGTGGTTTCTACGGGGATGTGTTGTCTTATAAATGTATCCTCCTGGCTCCTCCGATGTGAATAAAAAAGGGTCAAAATTGACCCCCAATTTTTTGTATGATATCACATATTAGAAATATATATTTTATATATAAATGAATTCTGAAAATATCAATGAGATCATAACCGAGATTTCGAATTTGAAAAATCAAAGAGTTCAATTCTCAGATAAATTAAATTGTGATAGGATCCTTTCCGATTTTCAAGATATTGAAGATAATATCCAAAGAAATATGTATACATTGCCAAAGTCATACACTTTCATTAAACGGATCCAACATGCGATTTATGATTCGTTCATATATGAAAATGGCGTAAACAAGTTTGTCCCGTTACTTACTGTTGTGGAAAATATCAGGAAAGAAATGGGGCAACAATATGAAATCAAACGCGCAGTTAATTCAAAGATCAAAAATATAAAAATAATTGATAAAATCACCGCATTTAGATCGTACATTAATTAATAATGGTAAATGAATCGCTAACGGCTAGATTAGCACGCGAACAGTTAGCCGCAATTAAGAAATTTATCCCAATCCGTGATTCAGTTCGAGAGAAATTGCAGGCGAGACAGCGTCTTAAGACTGATTTACAACAGGAACCGAGGATTTATTTAAACCAATAACCACAGCAACCAAAAGATGTAAAATCGGCCGCTGAAACAGCGATATGGGAGTTGTCCCCGAGGAATGGAAAAGGAAATAAGAGCCTCTTCTTCCTGTGCTTGAAAAATAGCAAAACGATCCAAGCAAGCAAAGACATCTTTTAAAACACTTCCTGGTGATATAATGGCTGCTGCAAAACAAAAAAAAAAGAATTTGAACAATTATGTGATATTGATATTAGCTCCCCACCACCTGGACCACTTGAAGATATTGAACAAGAACAACGAGAAAAACTTAAAGAAAAAAAGGAAAAAATTCGAAAACGAGGAGGGAATAAACACCTCAAGAGATATTTCCGGATGAAGTGATAAATAAATTTAAAAATTACACGGATGATGAATTAGCTAAATTTGCTATTGATTCATTTCCAAAGAAGACGAGGGGTAAATATATAAACGATGATTTTAAAAAAATCCATAAAAGACTTTGACACCTGGAAAGATAAGGTATATTTGGCAAAACACGATGGCATTAGAATCTCAAAAGATGATAATAATTATAATTCGTATTTGAATAAAATAAAAAAATAAGTAGTGGTCAACCACCATATGATCGAGATGAAGATGATTATGATGATGCACAGGGTCCAACTAGTTATAGTAGTGGGAAGGGATTTTCTCAGAGTGGAATTCCAAGGGTATCAGGTAGTGATCCAATTCATTGTCCTGGTAATATTCTCAGCAATATAGCACGATTAAAGGTTCTTGTAGGAGGTAAACGAGCTGGAAATAACTCAACATAAATAATTAATGAATCAGCTGATATCTGCGGGCAGTTATTTCAAGGCGGCATCATGGATATTGGTGTATATCGAGAGTTTGTTGACGAGCTAGTGGACGGTTATTATAGTGATTAATTTGATGACTTCGTCGAAAATCCGTAGGATTGGAAATCGTTTACAGTGAAAATCGTTTACAATTTTACGATTAGATAAAGATGATCATACACTTCAACCACGATAATCCAACTATGGTCTATGCAGTAAACTCACGATTGCCAGTTTACAATGCTTACTTTGTTGATGGTCTCGGCAATACCATTGCAGGGTTATTTTCAAGAATGGCTCCAACAGTAGCGCCATTAGCAAAACAATTATCAATGAAAGCTATTAATGTTATTCGTGATAAGGGTATTAGCGCTGTTGCAGATGTTGCCGGGAAGGCGTTTTCCGCCGCGAAGGAAAAACTAATGTCGTTAGTTCGACGAAAAAAGAAACCACTGAAGGTATCGCCGTTACCATCTACGGAAGTGATGTCTGCAAGTGTTAGCAAAATAATAAATAAAGCAGTGAATTAGAAATTAGCATCGTTGGCGACTTCGTCGTTGGCCAGTGATGCATATGAGGCAAAGAGAAATAATATTGCAAAGATGATAGTGGGAAGAGGCTTGAAGCCACAACGAAAACCACGACGAAAATCATGATTTAGATAAAAAAATTATATAATAAAATGTTCAAACGGACATCTGATCCAGCCTTTGATATGGGCGCCCCAGTATGCAAAGATGATTCTGTACAGGATTATCAATATTATTCCTATCACGCAGTACAACCGGATATTCGAGCAAGAATCGAACTTCAAGTCCAAGATACAAGTAGATACTTTCTGCCTTGTGAAGCATTTATTGAAGTAGAAGGAGAACTCGTAACAAATGTTGATGCTAATAATGCACATAATAATAATTAATGTTAATAATGGTATCATGGCGCAATTTGAGAGTGCAAGATATCTGATTGATGAAAAAGAGATTGAATATATAGAACTTGAGGTAGATGTTACCACAACAATAATAGGGTTGGTAAGATATTCTGATGATTATACAAGATCAGCGGGTCCGGCTATGATGTTTTCTAAAGATATTGCTGATCACCCTGAACACATTCATTATATTAAATTACGGACACCGCAAGATACCGCGTCTGATCCACAACCAGACGATGTTGAACACCAAGTAAGACCAGCTGCTACCTTTGATGTTATAAAAAGTATTAATAATTACAATCTAGGGTTTGCAACACGCGTAGCAACGTTAGATGGACGGCGTCGACAATTTTCATACGCGATTCCACTGCATCATATTTTCGGATTCTGCAGAAATGTTAGAAAAGTTCTATCTATGGAGTGAAGCATACAGTAGCACTCGTGCGAAAAGGTAATAATGATAATCAGCAGCAGCGGGGGGGGGGGGGGGGGCGAATCGGACATTTGCCCGAGACATCATTTGCTCTAAATCTAACAAACATCTCGAGAGAATTATTTCGAATCCTTCTTTTTCAACTAAAAAAAAGGATTACTTGCTCGAAACATAAGTTTTTCGCAAATCATACTCCAAGGCAGTTTTCATCGTTTAGTCAAAATACGGTCTCCTCGTGATGTCATCGCCCCCACCCCTGCTGCTATGGGTTTTTACGATTTCAACCGAATATTTGATCAAGTCTTTAGGACTTTACCAACAAACTAATCGCTAACACCTCGTCTTGTAGATCAATCAAATTATTTGACTGGTCGGTGAGTCGGAAATTAATTCTCGTTAGCGAATTATTATGGCATTGCATGTAAACAGGATTAATTGGGTTTTCAATAATTAGGAATTCTGGAGGAGCTGTTGGTGCAAACGAATAAAGAATATACCCTTGCTGTGCTTGATTTGATTGCTCTAGATTAATTTGATAGCTTCCTTCAATTGCATCACATGTTAAATTGAGCGCAATCACCGTTGAAATATTCACATTGTGCGGGGCAATATGCCTACAGCCACCATCTGGATCATTATTATATTTGAGGAGGACAGTTGAATCTAGTGTATGTAATACCTTGATAACATTCCTAACAGATTCCTTTAGTTCCTCAGCGTTGTATCCGGGAAACTTGAAATTACGCAGATCGGCTTCTGTGATATTGTAATCGGTTAGGAATCATTGTTTGTTGTCGCTGTTGTCATCGGTTATTGTTTGAATAATTAGTTCATTGATATATTCCATGTCAGATATAAGCTGATTTAATATTTCAACGTGTTTTTGCGATTTTGTTTGCCGTAGATGTTCTAGTTGTGTTTTATGTAATTGATTAATTTCATTAAAATAACCAGTGATGTCAGTTAGCGTAAATGAAATAGTAACAGATGAGTCGGCTGTTCTTTTAATGATAAAATCCCACTGCAATGTGTTTTTGTTGGTAAATATAAATCTATCGGCGATTTTTCCTTTTTTATATCAGATAAATTATCTCGATACATGGGATTGATTTCATGATATGATTGTACGTCTGTGGTTAAGTCGGTGGTGGCTCCGGGTGGTTTTTCAGGCCATCCTAACACTGTTCTTAACGAGCTATTATAGATATCTACAATGTATCCCTCTGTGCTTATTTCAATCGACGACGAGATCGTCGGTTCATGAACTTTAATAGCTATTTTTGATTTTTTTCCAGTGATTGATTTTATTCTACGCTGAATTTCAGCATCGATTTGCTCAATTTGGTACGACCCAGTTGGCAACGAAACAGTTTCCCACGCTGAAGTACCATCAGGTTTATTCTTATACGAGAACACCAGTGCGTTATTGGGTTGCTGACCGCCAAATGCAACCGATCTGATATTAGGCCAGCTATGATATACTCGTAATTTTTTCAGCGCGATCTCGCGCACTGGAATCGGAGAAGGGAAGTTCACACTAAATTGTGGGTTTGTTGATGTTATTGATATCATGCTTGTTCGTATCGGAGTGGTATTCTTCGCGATTCGTTGAAGCAGTTCGAGTGACATTATTGTTAACGCTGTCTTCAATTTCCAATTTCAACATCGCGGAGTTATACAACTGGGTCATCGTGGAAAATTCAACATCGGATATGAACGAATTATATATCGACAGCGAGATCATCTCGGATAATTTCGAGTATGCGTCAAATACAACCCGGTACCGAGCTGTATAATCACTGAGTTTTTTCTGAGAACACGATGATAACTTTTTAGTTATCGCGGTGGTGACTTCCGCAATTGTTGTTACCGCGGAGATAGCGATTGGAACTGCAATCGGAGCCATCATGGTCACCGTCGACAAAATAACCCCGGCGCTGGCCATCACACCGGACACCGAGTACACGGTGATGTCGATGATTGCTACGCTGCGTCGGTATTTTTTCATTTTTTCACGATAGCGCTCAGAAAGTGATTTCAAGTTCGCGGAAAACTCTTTCACGGTATCATATCGATATCGAAGCGATTGTGATACCTCTGGGACTATTATCGGTTCAATTGATTTCATCGATGTCATTGTTATTTTAAACCCGCTAGTGTTTTCAATTATTCGATTGTGTACTCGGATTTATGGTCGGTGGGGGGAATACCGGATATAAAGTCTAGCGTCCAGGGAAGCGCATCGATAACCACTGACTCGTCTGATGTAGTTATATTAATCCTAATAGGGTATCTTATTCGGTCGGGTGCTGCTGGTATCATATCGTTTATATATGTTACTATGTTAACACCGCCTATATACATTGCCGGGGAGACTCCCAAATCAAGTTTGTGGCGATGTATTATTGTAAATCGATAACATCCCGGTATACTACCATATTTGCTGTGAAAATGTAAACTATTTTCATTTCCTCGGATCCAATCAAAGGTCCCACTGGCAACTGTGTATACGACGTTATCAACGGTTTTTACGCGGTGGGGAATTTTTACCTTATGGAGTCGTTCGATCATTTTTGTAAAATCATCTTTGACGGCATTAACTGTTGTTTTACTTTCATTGATAGCCACGATAATTTCAACGAGAGTCATATCTACCTTAAGTGGGATTCCAAAAAACTTAATAATGGGGAAGTCGGTGGGTTTTTGTATCCTTTCAAAGCCTGCTTTTAGTTTAAAAACATCATTGTAAATATCGAGATAATTTGCCCTGATTCTAGTAGACGTAGGCATTGTGAGTATGCTTGCCAATAAACTCGCTAATTACAGCGAGAGTCATGCCTGCCACAAGCGGGGTTCCAAAAAACTTACCAACGACGTCGTTAGTGGGTTTTTGTACCTTTTCAATATTTTTTTTAGTTTAGAAATATCCGCGTAAATATCGAGATAATTTGCCTTGATTTCATTTTCATTCATCATCCTCAATGCCTCCTTGTTAAAAAAGAATAAAGATAGAAAGTTTTTAATTTCAGCGAGAGTCATGCCAACCACAAGAGGGGTTCCAAAGAATTTATGTACGACATTTTTGCGAAAACTATTATAACCTCGTATATAATAATCCAGCTCACGGCCGTGGGCTTCAATCGCGTCGGTGATCGTAGACACAAGTGCACCTGGTTTAAGTCGTCCACCGCTGGAATACAGCGCAATGGAGTTTTCAGCGGCATCGCTCTGCCGAATAAAAATGTCATCCGCGGATATATTACTGCTTTTCAATTTACCCTGGCGACCTTGAACAACCAACTATTTCATTCGGGTCAACACTGGCTAAATTTAACGTCTCAGCGATTTCATCTTCAATTATTTTTTTTACATCCTCGATAGAACCCGCAGATGTTTTCGTGGTTGGTTTCGACATTGACAAAGATCGTCCCCAAATATCAATCATTATTGTTAGCGCAACTTATATTTTCAATTTATTGATTCTCTAAAATTACCTTGTAATTTCCCACTCGTGTATTTATTTACAACCAGATGAGGTGGTTTCTGTGACGATGAAATCTCCGCAAGGACATTTAATACTTCACGGCCGCATATCGGTGGATCATTTAATTGTTGTGTTGGCAGCGTGGAATAAAAAATCGGAAACTCTTTGAGTTTAATCGAAGAATTTATATACCGCATAAACTCGCTTGGCGAAGCTAACCCATATGAATCAAAATAGAAAACCCCACGTGGATCGATCGCGTATGCAACCCAGTGAGTTCCCGATCCGTTACTGTTATCAAGATTGATGATACCGGTTTCGACGCGTTTAGGTTTTCTTGGTAATTGATCTCTCATAAAAACCCCTCTGAAGTTTTTATCGCTAGTTTTTTAGCAGCATCAATTAAATCGAAATTGGACATAGGGAGAATTGGGCTTTCAACTAATAAACCGTGCCTGGTATTCTCAGACCCTTTCCGCTGCACCATGAATACGGGGTTCCTGGTAGTCTTAAACCCCTTCCCTTTTTTTATATTCTTTCCCAGTTGCCTTTTTCAACGCCGTCCATGCCGCGGTCCCATCGGCTCCCAACGCAGCCGCTTTCGCCACCGCTGGGGCAGCCGCTGCAATCAATGCTGGTCTTGCGGCTAACAATGGCGACTGCAGCCTTTGAAAATATAATTTGAACCCCTCTCTTATTCTTTAGCTCATCATTGAAACGCTTTATTTGACGATCCGTCAGTGATATTTTATGTGTACCGCCTGACATCTGCGCTGGTTTTAACGTTATTGTTGTTCCACATTCTTTAGCGGATTTTGATTGCAATTTCTTGACCTGACCATCAGTCAACTTGACACTAACAACACTGTATGTCATTTTATTGTAAAACACATCTATGCTTTCAATTGATCTAATTGGAAACTCTTCAAGTTTCATTTACATATTTTCCACTGGTGCATCAACGATTCTCATTCCTCCGCCAGCCCCTTCTAACAACATTGATTCGTCGCTGAGAATGACAGCATCCGCTCTATAATCGACACCACCAGGATCAATACGAGCCCTAAAATGTATGTCAACGACGGATTGCCTTGTTAAATCAAGATGCTCCAACGAAAAGTAATAAATCGGATATAGGTTTTTAAAATCAAGTTACGATATCTGTAAACCAGTATCAACATTTTGATCACGACCCATAAATGACAGCATCCGATGATACACACGTGCTATATGGTTGTTTTCGTAATTAAGCTGTATATCCTCAGATGGTTCTTGTTGTCCGTTTATTCTCAGTGAAACCTCCTTGACTCCTAATCGATCAAATATCATATGACTGCGTTCTTGGGAACCTAATCGATCCCGATTCTGCAGCGCTATAAATATATGACGTGGAGCTGAAACGCTTTGTTTTGATGCCAGGTGCCGTGTAAATGTATCAGCATCATTATCCTCTTTGGCATCAGTTGTTTTTGTTAGCCAACTTATCAATGATTTGCCACCTGTGTCCATAAATGAAAGTAGCCGCTCTTCCGTGGTAATTGATGGGATCATTGCTGGCATCCACAATACTATTTTACTCAAAACAACTTTACCATCATCGGCAACAGTACGCCAAATTGCATCATTGTCATTGCCTTTTCGCACTAACGCGATTGTGTGTTTGGCTCCATAGATAACTTTTCTGACATTTCTGCAGAATCCAAATATGTGATGGAGTGGAATTGCTCCTTGTCGTGTTTCAAATCCTAAATTGAAATTACCATTAACGCCTCCGAGAATATCAAACGCAGCTCCGGGTCTAGCTCGACGTTCTGGATTAGCTGCTTCTTGTTGATTTGCTTCTGCAGTATCTTGTGCTGTTAACACTTTAATGTGTTGAAGGTGGTCAGCGTTATCAGAGGTATCCTTTGCAAACATCATAGATGGACCAGCCGACCTTGTATAATCATCAGAATATCTTGCTAGCCCGATTATTGTTGTTGCAACATCAACTTCACGGTCTATTGATTCAATTTCTTTTCCATCAATGAGATATCGTGCACTTTCAAATAACGCCATTATGCCATTATTAACAAAACCTACTCGGACATTTGCATTATCTGCATATGGGGTATCACCTGCAACATTTGTTACGAGTTTCCCCTCGATTTCAATAAATTCTTCACATGGCAAAAAGTATTTACTGGTATCTTGAACTTGAAGTTCAATTCGCGATCGTAGGTCGGGTTGTATTGCATGATAGGAATAGTATTGATAATAGCGGACGGAATTGTCCTTGGGTACTGAGGCTTCCATATCGAAGGCCGGATCAGCTGTTCGTTTAAACATTATATTATTCACACTAGTGTTTTCAATTGTGAAACTCTTTGTAATCATCGTCGTTTTTGTTTTCGTTTCAAACCACTTCCTGCTATCACGTTCATGATAGCGCTATCTGTTACCGGTGAAGCCGTCAATGGCGACGGAGTCACCGAAGAAGCCAACGACGCTAGTTTTTCTTCCACTGCGCTATTTATTGCTTTTCTGATTTTTGCAGGCATCACTGTCGTTGGTGGCAGCACCGTTGGTTTCTTTCGCACCAATGATGCTATTTTATCTTTCGCGGCAGAAAATGCCTTTCCTGCAAGATTTCCAACAGCGCTGATTCCCTTATCACAAATAACATCAATGGCCTTCATTGATAATTGTTTAGCTAATGGCGCCACTTTTGGGGCCATTCTTGTAAATAACCCCGCAATGCTACTGCCGAAACCATCTCCGTAATATGCTCTATAAACAGGCAATCGTGAGTTCACCACGTAGACGCTAACGGGTTTATCATGGTTGTAGTGTATGATCATCTTGTTATAAAACTAGTAGTTTTTCAATTAGTGATCAATCGCTAAAATCCATAGGATTTTCATCATAACCATGGGCATCTCTGTGATTTTCAACTTATTCAGCAATGAGTTCTCGATATACATCAATGTCCATGATACCGCCGGCAAATAATCGTCTACAGATATCAGCTGCTTCATTAATTATCTCGACGGAGTTGTTTCCGGCTCGTTTTCCACCCATAAGTACTTCCAACCGTGATATATCACTTAGGATGTTACCAGGACATGTCACGGTTGCGTTGAAATCCAAAGGACTTTTAATTGAATATCCTTTTCCGCTTGTTTTCTAAGAACCGGCTTCTGCTCTTATGTCTATATGTTCCGGGATTGGATCCTCCGTATAATGTGGTGGTTGTGGACCGCCTTTAACCGCAGCTAGAAAGTCATCATAACCAGGGTGCTGCGACGGTCTGATTTTATCCCCGCCGCGTTTCACTAAATATATTTTTGATGAAAAATCATTTCTGGATTTAATAAAAATTTTAAACTCGTCTTTTAATACATTCTCTCTTTTACCCTTTGGAAAATTGTCTCTAGCAAAATCAGCTAATTCGGAATCCGTATGGTTTTCTCTAATTTCATTTAATGCTGCGACTGTAAATATATTCTCAGGTGAATAGTCTTTTCCTCCAGCTGCACCTTGTTGTTCTTCTCGAGTTCTTCAATTTCTCGTTGAGTTTTTATATCACTGGATAGCTGTTGTATCCCTGCGCGTGTTTGTTCGGTCTCTGCTGCTATCTTTTCAAGTGTATCAAGCAGCGGCGCCTTCTTTGCTCGTTCTTTTTCAGGAATATCTCCGTATATCGCTGCTTCAGTTAACTTTTTCACATCTTTGGTCGCACTTGTTATCGGAGTAAACAGTTGTTCACTTGAGACAGAAGAGTCAGTCTGCGCTTGTTGTCGTTGTTGAAGTTTCTCGCGAAGTCTGTCTCGAACCGGTATAAACTTTTTAATTGCTGTTAGCCGCTCTCGGGCTAATTTAGTTGTAAGCGATTCACCTACCATATATTGTTTGTGAACTGAGTTTCAAATGTGAAACTATCACAATTAAAAGCTGAGTTATTAAATAATGTACCATCAAGCTAACGTATCCATCTCCGACAGGGTTAAACTGTACGACGCTATCCGCGAGTGTTTCAGAAATAACATCGCTGGGGGTTTCAGAATTGTAATATCTGAGAACGGCGATGAACGATTTTTGTTAACGACGCGGCAACAACAACAACTACGTGGAAATGGAGGCGTCGCGGTGATTACTTGCTATCACAACCAGATCATCCAGTACGCACATAACTGCATGAGCAAGCCCAAACTAATGAGTATTCTTTCAGGAGAAAATCCTATGTGAGTGTTACAAAAAACGCAAAAAAAAATAATTGTTTTACTGAAAAATTTACTGAAAGCCTATTTTATATAGTAACGCTCACGTGGTTAGGATACTGGTTTTTCCTTGTCTAATATTTTTCTAAGATCACAAACCTTAGAACTAATTTCAGCTCGTTTTTGATACTCTTGGCCGAGTTTTTGACGTATTGCTTCAACGGTGCTAAATAGCGTTATAAATACATTAATGTCGTTACCGTACAAACAAGCATTGATGGACTTTTGAATTCCTTTCACGAGCCTGTACATCTTAGGTAAAACAAAAAGACCCTTACTAAACTGATACTCAATCTCTTCATATTCCGAGGCAATCCTGTCGCAGTCGAGATCTTCAGATAATACTATCCCTCGATTATTCAAATTTGAAATTTCAACAATTATAGAATTTACATCTTTGATATCCATTATTGATATAATACATTTTACCTCTAATTATTAAAAAAATAACACTCATTTGGAAATCTCGCTGGCGCCCTATGACGTCAGAGACCCAGAGGTTACTTTATTAACTTAATTAAGGACAACACAACACGCATCTTGGAACTCCTTGGGTGCCTTTGCATCCAAGTAAGCCCAAGGGCACCCGAAACATACATCTCCGGAAGGGAGACCTAAGGTGACAAACGCCATCTTAGACCGCCCAGAAGATATGCTTGGGGGACATCATTACATGTACTTAATTAAGTTAATTAAGGACAGCACATACATGAAAACCCCATTTGGCAATCCCGTTGGCGCCCTATAACGTCAGAGAGACCCAGAGGTTACATATACGACAACACATCTTTGGAACTCCTTGGTTGCCTTCACATCCAAGTAAGCCCCAAGGAACCCGAAACATACATCTCCGACGGGAGGCCTAACGTGGCAAACGCCATCTTAGACCGACCAGAAGATATCCTTGGGGGACAGCACTACATGTACTTGATTAAGTTAATTAAGGATGTACAATGAAACGATGATGTGGGACGGCACAATGCCATATATATCTCCATTCGAGTGTTGTGGCAGATTTTAGGCATAACATATACTTAATTAAGGATGGATATTTACAATGAAACGATTGATGTGGGACGGCACAATTCCATATATACTTAATTAAGGATGGATATTTACAATGAAACGATGATGGAATTTGTGATGTAATGATGTGGGACAGCACAAGAGAGCACAAACATCAAACGATGGGGCAGATTTTCTACGGCCAATCCAACCAATCAAAAGCATCCCAATTAAATTAAACTGGTTGCATGATTGACAAAAGACAACCACACGCCCGGGTCAATGGCGTTGGTTAGTTTTGATTGGTCGGATTGGCCTTCGAAAGCCCCAAGCTTAATACCTTTCATAACATATATAAGGTGACTAATACAGCAGCGTTGATTTACGGGTGTGTTATTTTATTTCCTTGAATTACTTATTAATGCTGTTTCACAACATTTAAATGAGACAAAATATTTAAATAAAACACTAAACAAAATAATACAGTTGTTAGATAACAGCGTGTATTCTCCCTGTTCTAATTCTCTAGACAAAATGCATTATCGATTAGATCACAAAGAGCTGTATACTGAGGAATTTTAACCACGCCCACCTACTTAAATGAATGGGAAACACTAGTGTTTCATGATCGTTCCGGCTGAGCGAACATAGGTAACGCGCTGGATTATAAAGAACGTCTGTACTAAAAGTGTATTAATAGCTGAATGTAGATGGTCTAAATAAATACAACTGTTTAAATGATGCGGTTTTAGCCAAACGACAATAAAAAGTTTTAGAAATGTTAAAAGTTGATAAATACAACTCTACCGAAACTCGTGTATTATACTCCATTACAGTCACGTGTGCGCGCGCCTATGCCAATTATAACTCTCTCTCTACAGGTGTAGCAGACGACACAAAATACCTTTGACGGTCAAAATACAAGGGAACTTAGTGAGTAGAGTGTTATGAGTGGCGGCGGACTTATCCATAAAGGAGTTATCTCTCTTGAATCGTTTCAGATGTATACGAATTTTATTTTATGACCATTTTTCTTTGACAGAGTTAATTTAGTTATATTTTGTGCAACAAATCGTATTGAAGACCTACAAATATCAAAATATGTACTGGCTTCATTTATTGATTGAAATATTTTTTCTTCGTTGGTTTCTGTATCAAATGATTTAACATGTTTTGCCCTTTTCGCGTGTTTGCCGGCTCCACCTAATTTTGCATTCTCACTTTGAGTAACAACTCGTAAGTTATCCAATTTGTTATTTTGAGGAAATCCATCAACGTGATCAATCACAAATCCGTCTTCGATTAATCCGTAAAATGCTTCATAGATGGCTCTATGACAGAGATATGTCCTCCTCCCAGCTGTAAACATCAAGTATCCAATATTATTTACCCGTCCAACCGGTTTTTTAGTCTGCGATGCCTGACAACACCATCACGGGATGCTTCATAATTAACAAGCACTGGGTGCGGTCTGAAATCTTGGCTCATTTGTATAATAATAATACTTGTTTAATTTATTATTTGCTTTAATTATAAGTCTATCAATGTAGTATTGAGGGGTTTTTATGATTTTGTCGCTGACGTAGTCATCAGTAGGATCAATGACTGCATTTTTTATTCGTTTGTCATAGTAGCGTTTTAGTTCCCTGTAACGTTTGCCGCCACAACTGAGATTTTCCCCTTACCCCCACCCCACATCGGAGGCACGGAAGGGGGCCAAAGGAACCGTTGCGAACGCTTTGTAAATGATAACCACAGAATTCGCTTCTGCATGTTTTGTTACATGGAGTTGTTGATCCAATCATTAGCCACTTGCAGTGATTCATTATACTATATTTTTCTATTTAAATACTTGTTTTAATTATAACATGGAGGAGTTTGAGAGATTATCAGCAATTAAGCCTTTCAAAAACGTTAAATTTAATCTCGATAGAACCCTCAAAGATGTGACAAAACGGGCAATAACTGATAGAGTCCTGATAAATAAAATACGCGATTGTATTAATGAATTCAAGCACGACGGTGCATCTCATAGCTGGTCAACATTTTGAATTGATGGCGTTGTTGATGCAACCATGAACGACAGCAACGCAGCGTTGATGTTATCACAAGTTGGCAACAAAAAGTATTTTTTTAGAGTGAAATTCATTATCCGTGTAGAATCAGGCGGTTGGATTATACGAGACAAATTTGAACCGATTCTCAAAGACAAGAAAACAGTCGTTGTTAGCCGCGATTCTAAGCCGGGTTTGTTAACTGGAATTGACAAACCATACTATGAACGAGCATATCCTGAAACAGCAGTTGTGTATGGGATATATCCGTTAAATGAAAAACCTGATATAAGAAAACTTAAACCAATAAAACAGTCGTCGCCGGCGACTTCGTCGTCAGTGGCTTTGCCACTCAATTGTGTAGCAGCACGAATAACAGAACATTTTACAAATGCATCCCGAGGGAACAACCTTACCGATCTACGGCGTAGCAAAATAGCTCAATGGGAGTTAACGGTGAAAAACCGCGGAGCAACTATTAGCGATATAGCGAAATTAGAAACATCACTGAGATTTCCAATAACAGTTATGACGATAACCGGAGAAGTTTTATACGAATCAAAATATAAATCAAAGGGAGCCCCAATTAAAATTATTGATCATAACGAACACGCATGGACGTCCGCGGTCACAATATTTCCACGAAACAGAACAATAAAGTATATCCCCGACGAATTCTTACGAGAAGAATTCTCCAGGGATGGTATTCTCGTTGAAGAGAAACTATTCTATGCTATTGCGCATTTGAGTAAAAACGACCCCGTGTCGGTATGGTTACTTCGCAGCACTGAAGACGACACGAATACGTTTGATCAGTTTGTAAGACCAAACGGTTAATTATACCGCACTTAAGCAATTCACAACAAATGAAAAAAACAGCTAGCGGATTTTTAACGGCGTGTGGCGAAGGCAACAACAATGATGAAATCATCAACGATGAAATTATCAACGACGAACAATTATTGACAAACTATTTTACAATCCCGTCGATTGCAGCTCATTTTGCAAGAATCAAAAACGCATGGAAACCAACGCGCGTAGAATTCTTGCCAGACATTGAGGCTAGTTGTTTAGAATTTAATCATGGCGGTTTATGGAATCAAAAATACGACCATGATAATATCATTTCAGTTGATATGGTTGCTTGTTATCCAGCGAGTTTTCTTGGTTATGGAGAGTGTACTGAGTATTTTAAACGATTTGGACACCCCTTACATGAAATGACTCGTGTTGCAATTAATGAGCCGCTGCCTGATTTTGATTTAACTGGATTCGCTCGTGTAGTATCATTAGAATTTGCAGCAGGACTTCATCGCTGTTGTTATATTTGGATTGGTAGACACATGTCTGAAAAGAAGTGGCTGCCAATAGCGCTATTACGATTCATGATTGATACAAAAATGTTAATTTCGCTGACGGTCAGTGAAGCAATTATATCATATCGGAAACAAATCAATGTCTGGTTACCAACACCGGAACGTCTTGATAGTATAATTGAGGAATCCAGAAAACATATTGATGCCAACGAAGAATATATCATTGAGTGGTCCAAATGGGTATTTAATCAACGAAACATCGAAGCTAAAGATCTCGGCAGAAGAATAATCGGAAAATTCACTCAGGGAGGGAAAAAATGTGACTATAAAAGACATTGTTCACGGCTGATTATGGATAACACCGAACACGACTTCGTAATCGCGGATGCAGTATCTAAAAACATATATATGGATCGTAAAGATGCTTTTTTTCCGATGGAACAAAATCGGGTACGGTTGTTACTTATAGCGACGGTTACAGATCCCCGTATACACATTTGAGGTCGTCGATGCTGGGTTATGCTTGTATTAATTTATTTTCAATGATAAATAGATTTCCTGACACTGCGGTTAGAGTTGCCGTTGATTCATTTTACATTAACAGCAAGTACAGTTGCGCAGTTGCTGAATTCACTAATTCGGATGAAAGTTGGGGGTCATGGAGAATTAAAAAAGAAATGCTGCGCGGTTATTCTGAATCAGCAGAATCCAATTTATAGATTGGAGATCTACCAGTTGATCGTGTTATAGTAGATATGTTATGCGTAGTGACACTCCAAATAGGATCAGTAGCCCTTTTTTTACCACCTTCGAGTTCTCCTGGTTCATATAAATATCTCACGGCGACATTGCTGAGAATTGGCTGAGAAACCCTATCCCGCTGTTGTTGTGGTATATACTTTTTTTTATTGCGTTGTTAGGTTTCATATTGATTGCTCTGGTAATCTCGTTATTTAGCGCTGCAACTATCCCTGGTAACCTTTTGACCCACTCACGGGATCGCTTTTCTTGGATGAATTCTTTTGCGTATTGATATCCAAATAACCGCTCAGCAAGAGTCCGATTAAATCGTTCTACAATTGCCTGATCGCGATGTAACGCAGTATGCCCCCGTCTGATGGTGACATTGTGATGTTTCATTGTAGATGCAACCACACCCTGAAATTCCTTGCCAGGATCGACTTGTAATAGATTTGGCCAGCGTAGAGGGCATCGTCTCGATAAATCTTTTCAAATGCAGAAGCAACTTCAGGTGATGATTTTGTTTCTAGCGGTTCTGCTTGTTTGTATCGACTCGCAACGTCAACTACGGTTAGCGCGTATTTGTAACCGTTGTCATGTGGTAAAAACAATAAATCAGCTTGATGAACTTCATTAGGTCCGGTAACATCAAAACGCGAGAAACTGATTTGTTTAGGACGCGGTAGATAAATTTGCTATATAGCCTGTTTGGATAACCAATTAGCCGCAGTGGCCTTTTTCACTTTTGCGGCTTTGGCGAGTTTATTGATTGCAGCGTTACCCCTCCAGTATCCCCTCGGAGAATAATAAATTGATTCCATATTATTAATTACCCATCATCAATTTGCCTTTCATAGCTGATTTTACGAACCATGAAGCCAATTTTTCTTTGAAAGATTTATCAGGAATAGCATTTAACGCATGAATTAATTTCACATCCGCGAGATGCCTGTTTTTCAGATTGCTGCTTTTATATGCAACATCATGAGCATAACACGCCTTATCAATAGCATTTATCGGATACTAGCCGGGTCGGGGCAGATTTTGATCATCAAGTCTGATATCTAATCGTGTTCCGGGGCCACAGTAGCTATATCCTGGAAGGTGCTTTTCTCCGGGGTACTTTGCCCATGGGGTTCCAGGGAGTTTTGCCAATTTGGCTGCGATATCACCTCCTCGTTTTTTTTTAAAACATCTCCGGATTTCATAGAAACAAATCTAAACTTTTTTATACCACATGTTGCACATCTACCAGTAAGTGGTGATCTGTTATTTTTAGTTGCAATCATCGTCACATCATTTGTGACAGTACGCGTTTTACACTTCACACAATATAGATTCATAATTTATGTATAGAGATATGAATATAATTGATTTTTCAGCGACTAAAACAAGAGAACCAGTTAAGCATCATGCAGCGCTACCAAACTCTATCCGCGCAATTATAATCGGGCCATCTGGATCCGGCAAGACGCAATTGTTGCTAAATTTATTAGTGAGATGGATGAAGTGGGATAAGTTGTATTTAGTTGCTCCTAGCGTAGATGATCAACGATGCTATGAAGTGTTAAAGGATTTTAACGAGAACGCATCAGAAATTAAGGGTGAGAACGCCATTGATTTTATAACTGATATTGACGAGGCACCATCCGTGGATGACCTTGATGGGAGCATTAACAATTTAGTCGTATACGACGATGTGATGTTAGACAATCAAAAAAACCCAGCTAGAATATTTTCCCGAGGCAGGCAAAAAAACACCGACGTGATATATGTCACTCAACGCTACACTCAGATTCCAAAAGTGATCAGAGATAACTGTAATATTCTTGCTGTGTTTAACGGCGTTGATACACATACGTTACGAAATATTTGGCAGACATGGTGTTCCGATATGGACTTCAATCAATTTAGAAATTTCTTTAGTAACGCTCAGTCAACCCCGCATGGATTTATAACAATAAATTTACATGATCCTCGGACACGATATCGTATCGGACTTGATCAAATATTTGGTTGAAATAAATTATTAACCTGTAGGAGCAGGGGTGGGGGGGGGGGGGGGGCGATGACATCACGACGAGACCGTATTTTGACTAAACGATGAAAACGGTCTTGGAGTATGATTTGCGATAAACGTATGTTTCGAGCAAGTAATCCTTTTTTTTGGGTTGAAAAAGAAGGATTCGAATTAATTATCTCGAGATGTTTGTTAGATTTAGAGCAAATGATGTCTTGGGCAAATGTCCGATTCGCCCCCCCCCCCCCCCCCCCTGCTGCTTAATCATGCAATCTGGCATGGTGCTGGTGATGCTGTGGGTAAAGTCATTTTAACAAAACTAGCATTGTGGATGCTAGTATTGACTCCATCAATCACAACAGAAGTTCGATTACTATCATTTATGAATCATGGAGGAAAATCATTGCTAAGTTGGCTAACAACAACAACGGTCATTAAACAATCAGCTGTTAACGGTACATTCATATGGCAATTTGCATCAAAACAAGGCGTTGTTTCGCTACGTTACAGAATACAGCGCGAGTTGGTGATCAAACACGCAGCCATATGATATTTGATAGGCTCGGCGTTACTGGGGCTTCGCTAAAAATAAACGGCCGACAGGAACCAATCTAGGATATACAACTTAATTACACAGAAAACCATATCGCACACTTGTATCATCGCAAATTCAGTGTCGTGATCAAAACGTCGACACTGGTCTACAAATATCTCAGTTGGATTTTAAAAACATATCCGATCTATTACTTTTCGCTGGAACATCTTCATTTAACCAGACAATCCGTATTTGACATATACTTTAGAGCTACTATAACCACTGCTGGAGTTGGTTACAGATCAATTGCTGTCATTCTCAGCGACAAATCAATGCTACTTGAAGGTGTTGTTGGACGAATGAGAGTAATCGATGCACCAGTTTAAAATATGTAATGTAGCAATTAAATCATTCCATGATTTAGAAAATACCAGTGTTTTTTACAATAAGATGTCGTATAGTGTTGTTAGTGTTACATTGACCCCTGGTCAAATTAAAAAGTTGCAATCAGTAACAGCTAAAAAAAATGTGGAACCACGATATCACTGAAACACAATCAGATGTCTGGTGGTCAGAATAAATTCTCGCTGACAACTCGTCAGATAAAACAAGTTAATGATTCTTTATTAACTGATGCAATATTTATTTTTTTGGTCGTTTTTGGTCATTTTAGTCATTTATTGGTCATTTTAGTCATTTGTTTGGTCAATTTAGTCATTTTTTTGGTGTTTACAGTCATTTTTCTCTGCCCTTGACAAATCAAGGAATTAAAAAAAAATAATGTCAAATGGTTGACGCTCTCTAAATGAATCACTTAGAGATTTTTCTCATTAAAAATCATTTGATGATTTTCAGGTCAAAAATAACCAGAAAACGACCAAAATTCATCAAAAAAGGACTAAAAATCTAGAAAAATCCTGATTTTATCAGTCGGGTCAAATGGTCGATTTTCTCTAAGTGATCCATTTAGAGATTTTCTCATTATATATTGTTTATGGTACTGGTCACTTCTTTGTCACTGGTGATAAAATCACCGCATTTAGATCGTACATTAATTAATAATGGTAAATGAATCGCTAACGGCTAGATTAGCACGCGAACAGTTAGCCGCAATTAAGAAATTTATCCCAATCCGTGATTCAGTTCGAGAGAAATTGCAGGCGAGACAGCGTCTTAAGACTGATTTACAACAGGAACCGAGGATTTATTTAAACCAATAACCACAGCAACCAAAAGATGTAAAATCGGCCGCTGAAACAGCGATATGGGAGTTGTCCCCGAGGAATGGAAAAGGAAATAAGAGCCTCTTCTTCCTGTGCTTGAAAAATAGCAAAACGATCCAAGCAAGCAAAGACATCTTTTAAAACACTTCCTGGTGATATAATGGCTGCTGCAAAACAAAAAAAAAGAATTTGAACAATTATGTGATATTGATATTAGCTCCCCACCACCTGGACCACTTGAAGATATTGAACAAGAACAACGAGAAAAACTTAAAGAAAAAAAGGAAAAAATTCGAAAACGAGGAGGGAATAAACACCTCAAGAGATATTTCCGGATGAAGTGATAAATAAATTTAAAAATTACACGGATGATGAATTAGCTAAATTTGCTATTGATTCATTTCCAAAGAAGACGAGGGGTAAATATATAAACGATGATTTTAAAAAAATCCATAAAAGACTTTGACACCTGGAAAGATAAGGTATATTTGGCAAAACACGATGGCATTAGAATCTTAAAAGATGATAATAATTATAATTCGTATTTGAATAAAATAAAAAAATAAGTAGTGGTCAACCACCATATGATCGAGATGAAGATGATTATGATGATGCACAGGGTCCAACTAGTTATAGTAGTGGGAAGGGATTTTCTCAGAGTGGAATTCCAAGGGTATCAGGTAGTGATCCAATTCATTGTCCTGGTAATATTCTCAGCAATATAGCACGATTAAAGGTTCTTGTAGGAGGTAAACGAGCTGGAAATAACTCAACATAAATAATTAATGAATCAGCTGATATCTGCGGGCAGTTATTTCAAGGCGGCATCATGGATATTGGTGTATATCGAGAGTTTGTTGACGAGCTAGTGGACGGTTATTATAGTGATTAATTTGATGACTTCGTCGAAAATCCGTAGGATTGGAAATCGTTTACAGTGAAAATCGTTTACAACTTTACGATTAGATAAAGATGATCATACACTTCAACCACGATAATCCAACTATGGTCTATGCAGTAAACTCACGATTGCCAGTTTACAATGCTTACTTTGTTGATGGTCTCGGCAATACCATTGCAGGGTTATTTTCAAGAATGGCTCCAACAGTAGCGCCATTAGCAAAACAATTATCAATGAAAGCTATTAATGTTATTCGTGATAAGGGTATTAGCGCTGTTGCAGATGTTGCCGGGAAGGCGTTTTCCGCCGCGAAGGAAAAACTAATGTCGTTAGTTCGACGAAAAAAGAAACCACTGAAGGTATCGCCGTTACCATCTACGGAAGTGATGTCTGCAAGTGTTAGCAAAATAATAAATAAAGCAGTGAATTAGAAATTAGCATCGTTGGCGACTTCGTCGTTGGCCAGTGATGCATATGAGGCAAAGAGAAATAATATTGCAAAGATGATAGTGGGAAGAGGCTTGAAGCCACAACGAAAACCACGACGAAAATCATGATTTAGATAAAAAAATTATATAATAAAATGTTCAAACGGACATCTGATCCAGCCTTTGATATGGGCGCCCCAGTATGCAAAGATGATTCTGTACAGGATTATCAATATTATTCCTATCACGCAGTACAACCGGATATTCGAGCAAGAATCGAACTTCAAGTCCAAGATACAAGTAGATACTTTCTGCCTTGTGAAGCATTTATTGAAGTAGAAGGAGAACTCGTAACAAATGTTGATGCTAATAATGCAGATAATAATAATTAATGTTAATAATGGTATCATGGCGCAATTTGAGAGTGCAAGATATCTGATTGATGAAAAAGAGATTGAATATATAGAACGTGAGGTTGATGTTGCCACAACAATAATAGGGTTGGTAAGATATTCTGATGATTATACAAGATCAGCGGGTCCGGCTATGATGTTTTCTAAAGATATTGCTGATCACCCTGAACACATTCATTATATTAAATTACGGACACCGCAAGATACCGCGTCTGATCCACAACCAGACGATGTTGAACACCAAGTAAGACCAGCTGCTACCTTTGATGTTATAAAAAGTATTAATAATTACAATCTAGGGTTTGCAACACGCGTAGCAACGTTAGATGGACGGCGTCGACAATTTTCATACGCGATTCCACTGCATCATATTTTCGGATTCTGCAGAAATGTTAGAAAAGTTCTATCTATGGAGTGAAGCATACAGTAGCACTCGTGCGAAAAGGTAATAATGATAATCAGCAGCAGCGGGGGGGGGGGGGGGGGGCGAATCGGACATTTGCCCGAGACATCATTTGCTCTAAATCTAACAAACATCTCGAGAGAATTATTTCGAATCCTTCTTTTTCAACTAAAAAAAAAGGATTACTTGCTCGAAACATAAGTTTTTCGCAAATCATACTCCAAGGCAGTTTTCATCGTTTAGTCAAAATACGGTCTCCTCGTGATGTCATCGCCCCCACCCCTGCTGCTATGGGTTTTTACGATTTCAACCGAATATTTGATCAAGTCTTTAGGACTTTACCAACAAACTAATCGCTAACACCTCGTCTTGTAGATCAATCAAATTATTTGACTGGTCGGTGAGTCGGAAATTAATTCTCGTTAGCGAATTATTATGGCATCGCATGTAAACAGGATTAATTGGGTTTTCAATAATTAGGAATTCTGGAGGAGCTGTTGGTGCAAACGAATCAAGAATATATCCTTGCTGTGCTTGATTTGATTCCTCTAGATTAATTTGATAGCTTCCTTCAATTGCATCACATGTTAAATTGAGCGCAATCACCGTTGAAATATTCACATTGTGCGGGGCAATATGCCTACAGCCACCATCTGGATCATTATTATATTTGAGGAGGACAGTTGAATCTAGTGTATGTAATACCTTGATAACATTCCTAACAGATTCCTTTAGTTCCTCAGCGTTATATCCGGGAAACTTGAAATTACGCAGATCGGCTTCTGTGATATTGTAATCGGTTAGGAATCATTGTTTGTTGTCGCTGTTGTCATCGGTTATTGTTTGAATAATTAGTTCATTGATATATTCCATGTCAGATATAAGCTGATTTAATATTTCAACGTGTTTTTGCGATTTTGTTTGCCGCAGATGTTCTAGTTGTGTTTTATGTAATTGATTAATTTCATTAAAATAACCAGTGATGTCAGTTAGCGTAAATGAAATAGTAACAGATGAGTCGGCTGTTCTTTTAATGATAAAATCCCATTGCAATGTGTTTTTGTTGGTAAATATAAATCTATCGGCGATTTTTCCTTTTTTATATCAGATAAATTATCTCGATACATGGGATTGATTTCATGATATGATTGTACGTCTGTGGTTAAGTCGGTGGTGGCTCCGGGTGGTTTTTCAGGCCATCCTAACACTGTTCTTAACGAGCTATTATAGATATCTACAATGTATCCCTCTGTGCTTATTTCAATCGACGACGAGATCGTCGGTTCATGAACTTTAATAGCTATTTTTGATTTTTTTCCAGTGATTGATTTTATTCTACGCTGAATTTCAGCATCGATTTGCTCAATTTGGTACGACCCAGTTGGCAACGAAACAGTTTCCCACGCTGAAGTACCATCAGGTTTATTCTTATACGAGAACACCAGTGCGTTATTGGGTTGCTGACCGCCAAATGCAACCGATCTGATATTAGGCCAGCTATGATATACTCGTAATTTTTTCAGCGCGATCTCGCGCACTGGAATCGGAGAAGGGAAGTTCACACTAAATTGTGGGTTTGTTGATGTTATTGATATCATGCTTGTTCGTATCGGAGTGGTATTCTTCGCGATTCGTTGAAGCAGTTCGAGTGACATTATTGTTAACGCTGTCTTCAATTTCCAATTTCAACATCGCGGAGTTATACAACTGGGTCATCGTGGAAAATTCAACATCGGATATGAACGAATTATATATCGACAGCGAGATCATCTCGGATAATTTCGAGTATGCGTCAAATACAACCCGGTACCGAGCTGTATAATCACTGAGTTTTTTCTGAGAACACGATGATAACTTTTTAGTTATCGCGGTGGTGACTTCCGCAATTGTTGTTACCGCGGAGATAGCGATTGGAACTGCAATCGGAGCCATCATGGTCACCGTCGACAAAATAACCCCGGCGCTGGCCATCACACCGGACACCGAGTACACGGTGATGTCGATGATTGCTACGCTGCGTCGGTATTTTTTCATTTTTTCACGATAGCGCTCAGAAAGTGATTTCAAGTTCGCGGAAAACTCTTTCACGGTATCATATCGATATCGAAGCGATTGTGATACCTCTGGGACTATTATCGGTTCAATTGATTTCATCGATGTCATTGTTATTTTAAACCCGCTAGTTTTTTCAATTATTCGATTGTGTACTCGGATTTATGGTCGGTGGGGGGAATACCGGATATAAAGTCTAGCGTCCAGGGAAGCGCATCGATAACCACTGACTCGTCTGATGTAGTTATATTAATCCTAATAGGGTATCTTATTCGGTCGGGTGCTGCTGGTATCATATCGTTTATATATGTTACTATGTTAACACCGCCTATATACATTGCCGGGGAGACTCCCAAATCAAGTTTGTGGCGATGTATTATTGTAAATCGATAACATCCCGGTATACTACCATATTTGCTGTGAAAATGTAAACTATTTTCATTTCCTCGGATCCAATCAAAGGTCCCACTGGCAACTGTGTATACGACGTTATCAACGGTTTTTACGCGGTGGGGAATTTTTACCTTATGGAGTCGTTCGATCATTTTTGTAAAATCATCTTTGACGGCATTAACTGTTGTTTTACTTTCATTGATAGCCACGATAATTTCAACGAGAGTCATATCTACCTTAAGTGGGATTCCAAAAAACTTAATAATGGGGAAGTCGGTGGGTTTTTGTATCCTTTCAAAGCCTGCTTTTAGTTTAAAAACATCATTGTAAATATCGAGATAATTTGCCCTGATTCTAGTAGACGTAGGCATTGTGAGTATGCTTGCCAATAAACTCGCTAATTACAGCGAGAGTCATGCCTGCCACAAGCGGGGTTCCAAAAAACTTACCAACGACGTCGTTAGTGGGTTTTTGTACCTTTTCAATATTTTTTTTAGTTTAGAAATATCCGCGTAAATATCGAGATAATTTGCCTTGATTTCATTTTCATTCATCATCCTCAATGCCTCCTTGTTAAAAAAGAATAAAGATAGAAAGTTTTTAATTTCAGCGAGAGTCATGCCAACCACAAGAGGGGTTCCAAAGAATTTATGTACGACATTTTTGCGAAAACTATTATAACCTCGTATATAATAATCCAGCTCACGGCCGTGGGCTTCAATCGCGTCGGTGATCGTAGACACAAGTGCACCTGGTTTAAGTCGTCCACCGCTGGAATACAGCGCAATGGAGTTTTCAGCGGCATCGCTCTGCCGAATAAAAATGTCATCCGCGGATATATTACTGCTTTTCAATTTACCCTGGCGACCTTGAACAACCAACTATTTCATTCGGGTCAACACTGGCTAAATTTAACGTCTCAGCGATTTCATCTTCAATTATTTTTTTTACATCCTCGATAGAACCCGCAGATGTTTTCGTGGTTGGTTTCGACATTGACAAAGATCGTCCCCAAATATCAATCATTATTGTTAGCGCAACTTATATTTTCAATTTATTGATTCTCTAAAATTACCTTGTAATTTCCCACTCGTGTATTTATTTACAACCAGATGAGGTGGTTTCTGTGACGATGAAATCTCCGCAAGGACATTTAATACTTCACGGCCGCATATCGGTGGATCATTTAATTGTTGTGTTGGCAGCGTGGAATAAAAAATCGGAAACTCTTTGAGTTTAATCGAAGAATTTATATACCGCATAAACTCGCTTGGCGAAGCTAACCCATATGAATCAAAATAGAAAACCCCACGTGGATCGATCGCGTATGCAACCCAGTGAGTTCCCGATCCGTTACTGTTATCAAGATTGATGATACCGGTTTCGACGCGTTTAGGTTTTCTTGGTAATTGATCTCTCATAAAAACCCCTCTGAAGTTTTTTATCGCTAGTTTTTTAGCAGCATCAATTAAATCGAAATTGGACATAGGGAGAATTGGGCTTTCAACTAATAAACCGTGCCTGGTATTCTCAGACCCTTTCCGCTGCACCATGAATACGGGGTTCCTGGTAGTCTTAAACCCCTTCCCTTTTTTTATATTCTTTCCCAGTTGCCTTTTTCAACGCCGTCCATGCCGCGGTCCCAACGGCTCCCAACGCAGCCGCTTTCGCCACCGCTGGGGCAGCCGCTGCAATCAATGCTGGTCTTGCGGCTAACAATGGCGACTGCAGCCTTTGAAAATATAATTTGAACCCCTCTCTTATTCTTTAGCTCATCATTGAAACGCTTTATTTGACGATCCGTCAGTGATATTTTATGTGTACCGCCTGACATCTGCGCTGGTTTTAACGTTATTGTTGTTCCACATTCTTTAGCGGATTTTGATTGCAATTTCTTGACCTGACCATCAGTCAACTTGACACTAACAACACTGTATGTCATTTTATTGTAAAACACATCTATGCTTTCAATTGATCTAATTGGAAACTCTTCAAGTTTCATTTACATATTTTCCACTGGTGCATCAACGATTCTCATTCCTCCGCCAGCCCCTTCTAACAACATTGATTCGTCGCTGAGAATGACAGCATCCGCTCTATAATCGACACCACCAGGATCAATACGAGCCCTAAAATGTATGTCAACGACGGATTGCCTTGTTAAATCAAGATGCTCCAACGAAAAGTAATAAATCGGATATAGGTTTTTAAAATCAAGTTACGATATCTGTAAACCAGTATCAACATTTTGATCACGACCCATAAATGACAGCATCCGATGATACACACGTGCTATATGGTTGTTTTCGTAATTAAGCTGTATATCCTCAGATGGTTCTTGTTGTCCGTTTATTCTCAGTGAAACCTCCTTGACTCCTAATCGATCAAATATCATATGACTGCGTTCTTGGGAACCTAATCGATCCCGATTCTGCAGCGCTATAAATATATGACGTGGAGCTGAAACGCCTTGTTTTGATGTCAGGTGCCGTGTAAATGTATCAGCATCATTATCCTCTTTGGCATCAGTTGTTTTTGTTAGCCAACTTATCAATGATTTGCCACCTGTGTCCATAAATGAAAGTAGCCGCTCTTCCGTGGTAATTGATGGGATCATTGCTGGCATCCACAATACTATTTTACTCAAAACAACTTTACCATCATCGGCAACAGTACGCCAAATTGCATCATTGTCATTGCCTTTTCGCACTAACGCGATTGTGTGTTTGGCTCCATAGATGACTTTTCTGACATTTCTGCAGAATCCAAATATGTGATGGAGTGGAATTGCTCCTTGTCGTGTTTCAAATCCTAAATTGAAATTACCATTAACGCCTCCGAGAATATCAAACGCAGCTCCGGGTCTAGCTCGACGTTCTGGATTAGCTGCTTCTTGTTGATTTGCTTCTGCAGTATCTTGTGCTGTTAACACTTTAATGTGTTGAAGGTGGTCAGCGTTATCAGAGGTATCCTTTGCAAACATCATAGATGGACCAGCCGACCTTGTATAATCATCAGAATATCTTGCTAGCCCGATTATTGTTGTTGCAACATCAACTTCACGGTCTATTGATTCAATTTCTTTTCCATCAATGAGATATCGTGCACTTTCAAATAACGCCATTATGCCATTATTAACAAAACCTACTCGGACATTTGCATTATCTGCATATGGGGTATCACCTGCAACATTTGTTACGAGTTTCCCCTCGATTTCAATAAATTCTTCACATGGCAAAAAGTATTTACTGGTATCTTGAACTTGAAGTTCAATTCGCGATCGTAGGTCGGGTTGTATTGCATGATAGGAATAGTATTGATAATAGCGGACGGAATTGTCCTTGGGTACTGAGGCTTCCATATCGAAGGCCGGATCAGCTGTTCGTTTAAACATTATATTATTCACACTAGTGTTTTCAATTGTGAAACTCTTTGTAATCATCGTCGTTTTTGTTTTCGTTTCAAACCACTTCCTGCTATCACGTTCATGATAGCGCTATCTGTTACCGGTGAAGCCGTCAATGGCGACGGAGTCACCGAAGAAGCCAACGACGCTAGTTTTTCTTCCACTGCGCTATTTATTGCTTTTCTGATTTTTGCAGGCATCACTGTCGTTGGTGGCAGCACCGTTGGTTTCTTTCGCACCAATGATGCTATTTTATCTTTCGCGGCAGAAA
Source organism: Unio delphinus (assembly GCA_029339505.1). NCBI lineage: Eukaryota > Metazoa > Mollusca > Bivalvia > Unionida > Unionidae > Unio > Unio delphinus. The sequence continues at coordinate 98,540 of JAQISU010000140.1, forward strand.
ATGCCTTTCCGGCAAGATTTCCAACAGCGCTGATTCCCTTATCACAAATAACATCAATGGCCTTCATTGATAATTGTTTAGCTAATGGCGCCACTTTTGGGGCCATTCTTGTAAATAACCCCGCAATGCTACTGCCGAAACCATCTCCGTAATATGCTCTATAAACAGGCAATCGTGAGTTCACCACGTAGACGCTAACGGGTTTATCATGGTTGTAGTGTATGATCATCTTGTTATAAAACTAGTAGTTTTTCAATTAGTGATCAATCGCTAAAATCCATAGGATTTTCATCATAACCATGGGCATCTCTGTGATTTTCAACTTATTCAGCAATGAGTTCTCGATATACATCAATGTCCATGATACCGCCGGCAAATAATCGTCTACAGATATCAGCTGCTTCATTAATTATCTCGACGGAGTTGTTTCCGGCTCGTTTTCCACCCATAAGTACTTCCAACCGTGATATATCACTTAGGATGTTACCAGGACATGTCACGGTTGCGTTGAAATCCATAGGACTTTTAATTGAATATCCTTTTCCGCTTGTTTTCTAAGAACCGGCTTCTGCTCTTATGTCTATATGTTCCGGGATTGGATCCTCCGTATAATGTGGTGGTTGTGGACCGCCTTTAACCGCAGCTAGAAAGTCATCATAACCAGGGTGCTGCGACGGTCTGATTTTATCCCCGCCGCGTTTCACTAAATATATTTTTGATGAAAAATCATTTCTGGATTTAATAAAAATTTTAAACTCGTCTTTTAATACATTCTCTCTTTTACCCTTTGGAAAATTGTCTCTAGCAAAATCAGCTAATTCGGAATCCGTATGGTTTTCTCTAATTTCATTTAATGCTGCGACTGTAAATATATTCTCAGGTGAATAGTCTTTTCCTCCAGCTGCACCTTGTTGTTCTTCTCGAGTTCTTCAATTTCTCGTTGAGTTTTTATATCACTGGATAGCTGTTGTATCCCTGCGCGTGTTTGTTCGGTCTCTGCTGCTATCTTTTCAAGTGTATCAAGCAGCGGCGCCTTCTTTGCTCGTTCTTTTTCAGGAATATCTCTGTATATCGCTGCTTCAGTTAACTTTTTCACATCTTTGGTCGCACTTGTTATTGGAGTAAACAGTTGTTCACTTGAGACAGAAGAGTCAGTCTGCGCTTGTTGTCGTTGTTGAAGTTTCTCGCGAAGTCTGTCTCGAACCGGTATAAACTTTTTAATTGCTGTTAGCCGCTCTCGGGCTAATTTAGTTGTAAGCGATTCACCTACCATATATTGTTTGTGAACTGAGTTTCAAATGTGAAACTATCACAATTAAAAGCTGAGTTATTAAATAATGTACCATCAAGCTAACGTATCCATCTCCGACAGGGTTACACTGTACGACGCTATCCGCGAGTGTTTCAGAAATAACATCGCTGGGGGTTTCAGAATTGTAATATCTGAGAACGGCGATGAACGATTTTTGTTAACGACGCGGCAACAACAACAACTACGTGGAAATGGAGGCGTCGCGGTGATTACTTGCTATCACAACCAGATCATCCAGTACGCACATAACTGCATGAGCAAGCCCAAACTAATGAGTATTCTTTCAGGAGAAAATCCTATGTGAGTGTTACAAAAAACGCAAAAAAAAATAATTGTTTTACTGAAAAATTTACTGAAAGCCTATTTTATATAGTAACGCTCACGTGGTTAGGATACTGGTTTTTCCTTGTCTAATATTTTTCTAAGATCACAAACCTTAGAACTAATTTCAGCTCGTTTTTGATACTCTTGGCCGAGTTTTTGACGTATTGCTTCAACGGTGCTAAATAGCGTTATAAATACATTAATGTCGTTACCGTACAAACAAGCATTGATGGACTTTTGAATTCCTTTCACGAGCCTGTACATCTTAGGTAAAACAAAAAGACCCTTACTAAACTGATACTCAATCTCTTCATATTCCGAGGCAATCCTGTCGCAGTCGAGATCTTCAGATAATACTATCCCTCGATTATTCAAATTTGAAATTTCAACAATTATAGAATTTACATCTTTGATATCCATTATTGATATAATACATTTTACCTCTAATTATTAAAAAAATAACACTCATTTGGAAATCTCGCTGGCGCCCTATGACGTCAGAGACCCAGAGGTTACTTTATTAACTTAATTAAGGACAACACAACACGCATCTTGGAACTCCTTGGGTGCCTTTGCATCCAAGTAAGCCCAAGGGCACCCGAAACATACATCTCCGGAAGGGAGACCTAAGGTGACAAACGCCATCTTAGACCGCCCAGAAGATATGCTTGGGGGACATCATTACATGTACTTAATTAAGTTAATTAAGGACAGCACATACATGAAAACCCCATTTGGCAATTCCGTTGGCGCCCTATAACGTCAGAGAGACCCAGAGGTTACATATACGACAACACATCTTTGGAACTCCTTGGTTGCCTTCACATCCAAGTAAGCCCCAAGGAACCCGAAACATACATCTCCGACGGGAGGCCTAACGTGGCAAACGCCATCTTAGACCGACCAGAAGATATCCTTGGGGGACAGCACTACATGTACTTGATTAAGTTAATTAAGGATGTACAATGAAACGATGATGTGGGACGGCACAATGCCATATATATCTCCATTCGAGTGTTGTGGCAGATTTTAGGCATAACATATACTTAATTAAGGATGGATATTTACAATGAAACGATTGATGTGGGACGGCACAATTCCATATATACTTAATTAAGGATGGATATTTACAATGAAACGATGATGGAATTTGTGATGTAATGATGTGGGACAGCACAAGAGAGCACAAACATCAAACGATGGGGCAGATTTTCTACGGCCAATCCAACCAATCAAAAGCATCCCAATTAAATTAAACTGGTTGCATGATTGACAAAAGACAACCACACGCCCGGGTCAATGGCGTTGGTTAGTTTTGATTGGTCGGATTGGCCTTCGAAAGCCCCAAGCTTAATACCTTTCATAACATATATAAGGTGACTAATACAGCAGCGTTGATTTACGGGTGTGTTATTTTATTTCCTTGAATTACTTATTAATGCTGTTTCACAACATTTAAATGAGACAAAATATTTAAATAAAACACTAAACAAAATAATACAGTTGTTAGATAACAGCGTGTATTCTCCCTGTTCTAATTCTCTAGACAAAATGCATTATCGATTAGATCACAAAGAGCTGTATACTGAGGAATTTTAACCACGCCCACCTACTTAAATGAATGGGAAACACTAGTGTTTCATGATCGTTCCGGCTGAGCGAACATAGGTAACGCGCTGGATTATAAAGAACGTCTGTACTAAAAGTGTATTAATAGCTGAATGTAGATGGTCTAAATAAATACAACTGTTTAAATGATGCGGTTTTAGCCAAACGACAATAAAAAGTTTTAGAAATGTTAAAAGTTGATAAATACAACTCTACCGAAACTCGTGTATTATACTCCATTACAGTCACGTGTGCGCGCGCCTATGCCAATTATAACTCTCTCTCTACAGGTGTAGCAGACGACACAAAATACCTTTGACGGTCAAAATACAAGGGAACTTAGTGAGTAGAGTGTTATGAGTGGCGGCGGACTTATCCATAAAGGAGTTATCTCTCTTGAATCGTTTCAGATGTATACGAATTTTATTTTATGACCATTTTTCTTTGACAGAGTTAATTTAGTTATATTTTGTGCAACAAATCGTATTGAAGACCTACAAATATCAAAATATGTACTGGCTTCATTTATTGATTGAAATATTTTTTCTTCGTTGGTTTCTGTATCAAATGATTTAACATGTTTTGCCCTTTTCGCGTGTTTGCCGGCTCCACCTAATTTTGCATTCTCACTTTGAGTAACAACTCGTAAGTTATCCAATTTGTTATTTTGAGGAAATCCATCAACGTGATCAATCACAAATCCGTCTTCGATTAATCCGTAAAATGCTTCATAGATGGCTCTATGACAGAGATATGTCCTCCTCCCAGCTGTAAACATCAAGTATCCAATATTATTTACCCGTCCAACCGGTTTTTTAGTCTGCGATGCCTGACAACACCATCACGGGATGCTTCATAATTAACAAGCACTGGGTGCGGTCTGAAATCTTGGCTCATTTGTATAATAATAATACTTGTTTAATTTATTATTTGCTTTAATTATAAGTCTATCAATGTAGTATTGAGGGGTTTTTATGATTTTGTCGCTGACGTAGTCATCAGTAGGATCAATGACTGCATTTTTTATTCGTTTGTCATAGTAGCGTTTTAGTTCCCTGTAACGTTTGCCGCCACAACTGAGATTTTCCCCTTACCCCCACCCCACATCGGAGGCACGGAAGGGGGCCAAAGGAACCGTTGCGAACGCTTTGTAAATGATAACCACAGAATTCGCTTCTGCATGTTTTGTTACATGGAGTTGTTGATCCAATCATTAGCCACTTGCAGTGATTCATTATACTATATTTTTCTATTTAAATACTTGTTTTAATTATAACATGGAGGAGTTTGAGAGATTATCAGCAATTAAGCCTTTCAAAAACGTTAAATTTAATCTCGATAGAACCCTCAAAGATGTGACAAAACGGGCAATAACTGATAGAGTCCTGATAAATAAAATACGCGATTGTATTAATGAATTCAAGCACGACGGTGCATCTCATAGCTGGTCAACATTTTGAATTGATGGCGTTGTTGATGCAACCATGAACGACAGCAACGCAGCGTTGATGTTATCACAAGTTGGCAACAAAAAGTATTTTTTTAGAGTGAAATTCATTATCCGTGTAGAATCAGGCGGTTGGATTATACGAGACAAATTTGAACCGATTCTCAAAGACAAGAAAACAGTCGTTGTTAGCCGCGATTCTAAGCCGGGTTTGTTAACTGGAATTGACAAACCATACTATGAACGAGCATATCCTGAAACAGCAGTTGTGTATGGGATATATCCGTTAAATGAAAAACCTGATATAAGAAAACTTAAACCAATAAAACAGTCGTCGCCGGCGACTTCGTCGTCAGTGGCTTTGCCACTCAATTGTGTAGCAGCACGAATAACAGAACATTTTACAAATGCATCCCGAGGGAACAACCTTACCGATCTACGGCGTAGCAAAATAGCTCAATGGGAGTTAACGGTGAAAAACCGCGGAGCAACTATTAGCGATATAGCGAAATTAGAAACATCCCTGAGATTTCCAATAACAGTTATGACGATAACCGGAGAAGTTTTATACGAATCAAAATATAAATCAAAGGGAGCCCCAATTAAAATTATTGATCATAACGAACACGCATGGACGTCCGCGGTCACAATATTTCCACGAAACAGAACAATAAAGTATATCCCCGACGAATTCTTACGAGAAGAATTCTCCAGGGATGGTATTCTCGTTGAAGAGAAACTATTCTATGATATTGCGCATTTGAGTAAAAACGACCCCGTGTCGGTATGGTTACTTCGCAGCACTGAAGACGACACGAATACGTTTGATCAGTTTGTAAGACCAAACGGTTAATTATACCGCACTTAAGCAATTCACAACAAATGAAAAAAACAGCTAGCGGATTTTTAACGGCGTGTGGCGAAGGCAACAACAATGATGAAATCATCAACGATGAAATTATCAACGACGAACAATTATTGACAAACTATTTTACAATCCCGTCGATTGCAGCTCATTTTGCAAGAATCAAAAACGCATGGAAACCAACGCGCGTAGAATTCTTGCCAGACATTGAGGCTAGTTGTTTAGAATTTAATCATGGCGGTTTATGGAATCAAAAATACGACCATGATAATATCATTTCAGTTGATATGGTTGCTTGTTATCCAGCGAGTTTTCTTGGTTATGGAGAGTGTACTGAGTATTTTAAACGATTTGGACACCCCGTACATGAAATGACTCGTGTTGCAATTAATGAGCCGCTGCCTGATTTTGATTTAACTGGACTCGCTCGTGTAGTATCATTAGAATTTGCAGCAGGACTTCATCGCTGTTGTTATATTTGGATTGGTAGACACATGTCTGAAAAGAAGTGGCTGCCAATAGCGCTATTACGATTCATGATTGATACAAAAATGTTAATTTCGCTGACGGTCAGTGAAGCAATTATATCATATCGGAAACAAATCAATGTCTGGTTACCAACACCGGAACGTCTTGATAGTATAATTGAGGAATCCAGAAAACATATTGATGCCAACGAAGAATATATCATTGAGTGGTCCAAATGGGTATTTAATCAACGAAACATCGAAGCTAAAGATCTCGGCAGAAGAATAATCGGAAAATTCACTCAGGGAGGGAAAAAATGTGACTATAAAAGATATTGTTCACGGCTGATTATGGATAACACCGAACACGACTTCGTAATCGCGGATGCAGTATCTAAAAACATATATATGGATCGTAAAGATGCTTTTTTTCCGATGGAACAAAATCGGGTACGGTTGTTACTTATAGCGACGGTTACAGATCCCCGTATACACATTTGAGGTCGTCGATGCTGGGTTATGCTTGTATTAATTTATTTTCAATGATAAATAGATTTCCTGACACTGCGGTTAGAGTTGCCGTTGATTCATTTTACATTAACAGCAAGTACAGTTGCGCAGTTGCTGAATTCACTAATTCGGATGAAAGTTGGGGGTCATGGAGAATTAAAAAAGAAATGCTGCGCGGTTATTCTGAATCAGCAGACGATTAAATTAAAAGTAATTACTTACGCGGTGATAATTTATCAGAACGTTCTAATGCACCACCGATATCAGATCCAATTTGTAGATATAAAACAGTTTATTTAAACGGCTGTGGCGGGTCAGGAAAAACGATGCGTGCAATCGAGTTATATCGAGGACGCGTAAACATGATTGTGCTGACGCCAACACATAGATTAGCCAGAGAGATAAAACAACGAGGCGTTTCCGCGTGTACGTATCATAGTTTTTTTCAGATACAGTGGTGACAAATGGACACGTGAACGAATGGGAGAGAAATTCATCCCCGAGGTTATAATTTGGGATGGAGTATGCATAGTATCAACAGAAATATTAAAGATGTTCTTAGATTGGCTGCTGACAAAAAAACACGACCGTGATAATGTGCGGAGATCATGGACAGCCACCACCATTTGTCGGCGCGGGTCCACATAAGTGGCTGAAAGAATTCGTCGATTATTGTGAAGAAATTGATAGCGATTATAGGGCACTTGACGAACAATTAAGTGAGGTTAAAAAATTAATCAGATTACAACCGGATAGAATCCAATGTGAAATAATCAGAGAAATAATTTCTGAAACTCCAATGGAGGAATTTTATAACACATGGAGACCAAACGATTGTGTAGTTGCTAGCAGAAAAATAGTCAGAAACACACTTCAGAAAAAGTTGTTTGAGCTTCACAAAGAAAAATATCTCTGATAAAAGTTCCATTGTGTTATAGACCCGCTGACACACGGCGACAGAATATTGAAGCTGAAATTCCAGGACAGCGCGAAAGACAAACACTAGTATTAAATGCTATTGTGCTGGTTGATATCAATGTTGTCGAAGGTGCATTGCGTGCTAATAAATCGCCATGGACACTGGGTTACGTAACAACAATACATTCCTCGCAGGGATTAACCATCGCGGATACAATTGTTTGGATAGTCGATAGTCGCATTGAGTGGTCAAATTTAGTCTATCTTGCAGTGTCTAGAGTACGGCGAATAAATCAACTTCGAAGAATTGTTTTCGATGATGACACCACAATGGATGATATTGATGTTAGCATCATTAATAAAAAACTCTCCGGTTACAAACTCCAAGACAAAAAAAAAAACAACGAGCATTTGATATTGATGCTGAATTAATAATTACGCTGAAGCAACAACAAAATAATCACTGCGCGAGATGCAATTGTATAATGCGTTGGCAGTATTTGGATAAAGATCCTCGCCAATTTACCGTAGATAGAAAAAATAACAGTCTCGGTCATGTCAGAAACAATGTGATGTTGAATTATCTTGAGTGCAACAGACGCAACGGCGCTAGTTAAGACCATGCGGCGGCAATTGAGTATCATCAGGAATCACTTGTAATTGTTCGCGTGTAAAACCCCTCTGAGGGGCAGTTGAATCCAATTTATAGATTGGAGATCTACCAGTTGATCGTGTTATAGTAGATATGTTATGCGTAGTGACACTCCAAATAGGATCAGTAGCCCTTTTTTTACCACCTTCGAGTTCTCCTGGTTCATATAAATATCTCACGGCGACATTGCTGAGAATTGGCTGAGAAACCCTATCCCGCTGTTGTTGTAGTATATACTTTTTTTTATTGCGTTGTTAGGTTTCATATTGATTGCTCTGGTAATCTCGTTATTTAGCGCTGCAACTATCCCTGGTAACCTTTTGACCCACTCACGGGATCGCTTTTCTTGGATGAATTCTTTTGCGTATTGATATCCAAATAACCGCTCAGCAAGAGTCCGATTAAATCGTTCTACAATTGCCTGATCGCGATGTAACGCAGTATGCCCCCGTCTGATGGTGACATTGTGATGTTTCATTGTAGATGCAACCACACCCTGAAATTCCTTGCCAGGATCGACTTGTAATAGATTTGGCCAGCGTAGAGGGCATCGTCTCGATAAATCTTTTCAAATGCAGAAGCAACTTCAGGTGATGATTTTGTTTCTAGCGGTTCTGCTTGTTTGTATCGACTCGCAACGTCAACTACGGTTAGCGCGTATTTGTAACCGTTGTCATGTGGTAAAAACAATAAATCAGCTTGATGAACTTCATTAGGTCCGGTAACATCAAAACGCGAGAAACTGATTTGTTTAGGACGCGGTAGATAAATTTGCTATATAGCCTGTTTGGATAACCAATTAGCCGCAGTGGCCTTTTTCACTTTTGCGGCTTTGGCGAGTTTATTGATTGCAGCGTTACCCCTCCAGTATCCCCTCGGAGAATAATAAATTGATTCCATATTATTAATTACCCATCATCAATTTGCCTTTCATAGCTGATTTTACGAACCATGAAGCCAATTTTTCTTTGAAAGATTTATCAGGAATAGCATTTAACGCATGAATTAATTTCACATCCGCGAGATGCCTGTTTTTCAGATTGCTGCTTTTATATGCAACATCATGAGCATAACACGCCTTATCAATAGCATTTATCGGATACTAGCCGGGTCGGGGCAGATTTTGATCATCAAGTCTGATATCTAATCGTGTTCCGGGGCCACAGTAGCTATATCCTGGAAGGTGCTTTTCTCCGGGGTACTTTGCCCATGGGGTTCCAGGGAGTTTTGCCAATTTGGCTGCGATATCACCTCCTCGTTTTTTTTTAAAACATCTCCGGATTTCATAGAAACAAATCTAAACTTTTTTATACCACATGTTGCACATCTACCAGTAAGTGGTGATCTGTTATTTTTAGTTGTAATCATCGTCACATCATTTGTGACAGTACGCGTTTTACACTTCACACAATATAGATTCATAATTTATGTATAGAGATATGAATATAATTGATTTTTCAGCGACTAAAACAAGAGAACCAGTTAAGCATCATGCAGCGCTACCAAACTCTATCCGCGCAATTATAATCGGGCCATCTGGATCCGGCAAGACGCAATTGTTGCTAAATTTATTAGTGAGATGGATGAAGTGGGATAAGTTGTATTTAGTTGCTCCTAGCGTAGATGATCAACGATGCTATGAAGTGTTAAAGGATTTTAACGAGAACGCATCAGAAATTAAGGGTGAGAACGCCATTGATTTTATAACTGATATTGACGAGGCACCATCCGTGGATGACCTTGATGGGAGCATTAACAATTTAGTCGTATACGACGATGTGATGTTAGACAATCAAAAAAACCCAGCTAGAATATTTTCCCGAGGCAGGCATAAAAACACCGACGTGATATATGTCACTCAACGCTACACTCAGATTCCAAAAGTGATCAGAGATAACTGTAATATTCTTGCTGTGTTTAACGGCGTTGATACACATACGTTACGAAATATTTGGCAGACATGGTGTTCCGATATGGACTTCAATCAATTTAGAAATTTCTTTAGTAACGCTCAGTCAACCCCGCATGGATTTATAACAATAAATTTACATGATCCTCGGACACGATATCGTATCGGACTTGATCAAATATTTGGTTGAAATAAATTATTAACCTGTAGGAGCAGGGGTGGGGGGGGGGGGGGCGATGACATCACGACGAGACCGTATTTTGACTAAACGATGAAAACGGTCTTGGAGTATGATTTGCGATAAACGTATGTTTCGAGCAAGTAATCCTTTTTTTTTGGTTGAAAAAGAAGGATTCGAATTAATTATCTCGAGATGTTTGTTAGATTTAGAGCAAATGATGTCTTGGGCAAATGTCCGATTCGCCCCCCCCCCTGCTGCTTAATCATGCAATCTGGCATGGTGCTGGTGATGCTGTGGGTAAAGTCATTTTAACAAAACTAGCATTGTGGATGCTAGTATTGACTCCATCAATCACAACAGAAGTTCGATTACTATCATTTATGAATCATGGAGGAAAATCATTGCTAAGTTGGCTAACAACAACAACGGTCATTAAACAATCAGCTGTTAACGGTACATTCATATGGCAATTGGCATCAAAACAAGGCGTTGTTTCGCTACGTTACAGAATACAGCGCGAGTTGGTGATCAAACACGCAGCCATATGATATTTGATAGGCTCGGCGTTACTGGGGCTTCGCTAAAAATAAACGGCCGACAGGAACCAATCTAGGATATACAACTTAATTACACAGAAAACCATATCGCACACTTGTATCATCGCAAATTCAGTGTCGTGATCAAAACGTCGACACTGGTCTACAAATATCTCAGTTGGATTTTAAAAACATATCCGATCTATTACTTTTCGCTGGAACATCTTCATTTAACCAGACAATCCGTATTTGACATATACTTTAGAGCTACTATAACCACTGCTGGAGTTGGTTACAGATCAATTGCTGTCATTCTCAGCGACAAATCAATGCTACTTGAAGGTGTTGTTGGACGAATGAGAGTAATCGATGCACCAGTTTAAAATATGTAATGTAGCAATTAAATCATTCCATGATTTAGAAAATACCAGTGTTTTTTACAATAAGATGTCGTATAGTGTTGTTAGTGTTACATTGACCCCTGGTCAAATTAAAAAGTTGCAATCAGTAACAGCTAAAAAAAATGTGGAACCACGATATCACTGAAACACAATCAGATGTCTGGTGGTCAGAATAAATTCTCGCTGACAACTCGTCAGATAAAACAAGTTAATGATGCTTTCAAAGATGAAAAGGGTATTCAGATCACACTCTCTGCAGATGTTATCAAAACATGATAAAAACAGGTGGTATATTTACGCTGTTAGCTGCGAATCCAGCATTAATTGCGGAAGCGGCCCCAGCGATAGCACAAGCGGCAGCGTTAGGAGCCGTTGGTAACGCGGCAGGAATGGCACTAAAGAAAGCAACTGGACAGGGATAAAAAAAGGGAGAGGGTCTAAGATTACCAGGAACTCCGTATTCATGGTACAGCGGAAAAGGCCTGAGACTAGGAACAGTTTATTAACAACAATAGGTCCCATGTCAAATTTTGATTTACTCGATACTGCTAAAAAAACTAGCGATAAAAAACTTTAGAGATGTCTTTATGAAAGATCAGTTGCCAGAACAACCAAAAAACGTTGAAACCGGTATTATTAATCTCAATAACAGCACCGGACCCGAAAACCACTGGGTTGCGTACGCGATTGATCCACGTGCAATTATTTATTTTGATTCATATGGGTTAGCGTCGCCTAAAGAATTTATGCGTTATATACAACAATTAAAATCTCCTATCTGGTATTCTTCGCTACCAACACAGAAAATAAATGTCCCACCAATATGCGACATAAAAGTATTAAATGTCCTTGACGCCATTTCATCATCGAGAAAACTACCTCATCAAGTCGTAAATGAATATACGAGTAATCGCTTTTTAGAGAGAGAAAGTAATATAAAATAAACATGTTTACTTTGAAAGATGCATCATTGGAACCCATGGATGAAAAATCCGATTTTAATCTCATTGATATATCACCAAAACCCATAATTAAAAAATCCGATTTTAATCTCACTGACAAAAATAAAGATTCTCCCCATAAAACATTTCAGAGGTGTAATTTCAGAGAATAAATTCCCAATACAACCAAAACTCTTTGAAACCGGCATAATTAATGCTGATTGGGACAATTCCGAAACGCGTTTGGCTTGTTGCGTGATACATCCACAATGTATCATTTATTTTAACCCGAATTGATTTACTCCCTACGAGAAAAGATCATTTCTTAAGTATATATCTAAGTTGAATCCCTCCATTCCTGTTTTATATTCAGAATTACCCGTGTTGGGTCTACTTGAAAACTCGTGTGGGGCAGAAGTACTTGAACTGTTAACTGTTACCCATGAAGTTCTTCATGAATACACGATAATGAATTACTTAAAGAGACGAATGTAATATAGAATAACATGATTGATATTTGGGGGAGATCTTTATCAAGCCTGAAAAAGTCTGATGCCGATGGCACTGCAACCGGTGATGTAAAAATTAATAATCGAAGATGACATAGCTGAGATGTTGAACTTAGCAAGTGTTGATCCCAATGTAATAGTTGTATTTCAAGATCGTCAGGGTAAATTAAAAACGAGCAATGTTTATCTTGATGATATTTTAGTTAAACAACGCGACGCAGTAGAAGATACTATCGCGTTGTTTTCCGATCAGGATAAACTGAAACCGGGTGTACTTGTTTCAATTATTGTGGATAGAATTAACAATATTGATAACCTATATTGGACTTCTTTGGAAATCCACCGGTGACCACACCGAAGCTAACAGAGACAAAAACAGCTGTATTATAACTAGCATCATTACAATCTATGTATGCAGATCATGTCGAGAACTTTTCAACTTTTCGTAGAAATCTCATTGAGAAATTCTTTATTACTACATTTGATTAATTCGACATAAAACTCCCCGATATTAGAAAATCCATCGATGATCTTAAAGCAACCAGCAATGAAATACCCGCGATTAATCGGCGAATAGAAGCTATCAACGCTGATATTAAAATAACCAGCGATGTCATCAGAGATGATCTGCCGAGGATGATAAAAGTACTTGAAAATGTAAAATTTCCTCATAAGAAAGATATAAACTCGGTATATACGATCCAACACGGATCATTTGCGTGGACACCTACAAACAACAAATTAGATATCACCGCGACCGTGAAGGGTATTTATCGATTAACACTAGTGACACCGACCAATTTAATATTTCATCAACGAGTTCATCTGAGGTCAACAATACAATATCAACGATCATCGACAAGGAAACAACTGAACGATTCATGATAACAACGACTGATAATAATTTGGCTAGGTTTTCATTCACATGGTATGTGGAATTTGTAGCCGATTTGAGTAAACAACTAAACTGAAATCTATTTAAAAACACTAATGTTTTCAAAATAAAATGTTATCACAGCAGATCGCTATGATCTCAATAACATCAACCAATCCTGAATTAAGTGTGAATTTCTCTACTGCTATTCCGCTGAAATAGCGTTAACAAAATTACGAGTAAACCATAATTGGCCAAATATTAGGTCGGTATCATTTGGTGGTCAACAACCGAATAATTCCTTGGTGTTTGTGAGTAAAAATAAACTCGATGGTACTCCAGATTGGAACGTTGTTTCGCTACCATCTGGGTCTTACCAAATCGAACAAATCAATGATGAATGACAATGCAGAATAAAATCAATTACTGGAAAAGAATCGAAAATCGCTATAACAGTTCATAAACCAGCACTATCATCCGCGATTGAGATAAACTCGCCCGTGTATGCCGTACACATCTATCAGAGCTCAATCAGAACTATATTAGGATGGCCTGAAAAAATTCATACACGTGAGCCACAAAAATATGATTATGTTATGGATAAACAATCATACCATGAAATTACCACATCATATCGAGAACACCTCATCGATATAAAAAAGTCATCACAACCGGGTAGTTATTTTAATTTTGTTGATCGGGATTCAGCCTTTTGGAAATTTAAGGTTGGACGGACTCCAGAATCAATTAGATATATAAATATATATTATAACATAATTATTGAATACTTTAGAGACATCAATCAAGAACACAGTCAACAACTACAACAAATAGAAGCTAATGAGTCTAATCGGAATGAAATCAATAAACGAATTGAAACATTAAATCAACTTGCATCCGACATAGAATATATCAACCAGCGAGTAATTCAAGTAATAATTGATCATAGCGATGACAACATTAATTACTCTAAACGACATTTCCTAACAGTATATAATATAACAGAAGCCGGTCTAGAAGTTTCCTGGGTATAACGCAAACGAACTAAACATTTTATCAATGAAATATTTACTGCGATATTTACCTCATGGAGACACCAACACTAGGGTTCAATTATCCTCAAACATAATAATGACCCAGACGGAGTCGGGCGTAATATCGCTCCTCAAAACTTCAATATATCCTCGGTGGTTGCATTAAATGTGATGTTATCGAAGGAAGTTACCAAATAAATCTTGAAAGATCGAATCAAACCCATCAGGGGTATATTCTATATTCATTTGCACCAATGGCACCACCAGGATTTCTTATCATTGAAGATCAAACTCAGCCAGTCTATATGCGATGTCATAATGATTCATTAAAGAGAATTAATTTCCGACTCACTGACCAATCCAATAATCTGATTAATTTACGAGACGAGGTTTTACAAATTAGTCTGTTTGTTAAATTCTAAATTTCTAGCAATTTCAAGGAGTGTTAACCACATAGCAGCAAAGGGGGTGCGACAACGACTTTGGTGTCTTTTTTTTTCGATGAAATTGCTTAGAATTCGAGGAAGCTTTAGTTAGCTAAATTGACGTTCAGTCAAGTTGTCCGATTCGCCCACTTTGCTGCTTCACGGTATGACACTCAGGGAAATATTACTGCAAATATGATAGCGGAAAATCGTTTGAAATCGCCAGCGAGATCGCGATTTAGATCAAGAAATATATAATAAAATGTTCAAATCGACTCCTGATACAGCGTTCGATTTAGATCCACCAGTACCCAATAATGATTCTGTACGCGATTATCAATCCTTTTCCTATCATGCAGTACAACCAAATAGTCGATCAAGAATCGAACTTCAAGTCCAGGATACCAGCAAATACTTTCTACTCGCTGAAGCGTTTGTCGAGGTAGAAGAAGAACTCGTAACAAATGTTGTCGCTGATACACCATATCCCCTAAATGTCGGAGTTGTTTTCGTCAATAATGGTATCATGGTGCTATTTGAGAATGCTAGATATATGATTGATGGATGGAAGAGAGATTGAATCCATATAACACGATTTTGATGTTGCCACAACAATAGTGGGGTTAGCAAGATACTCTGATGATTATACAAGATCGGCAGGTCCATCTATGATGTTTTCTACGTATATTACTGATCACGCTGAAAACGTTCAGTATGAAATAAGATAGCCAAAAGATCGTGTTGGTGCTCCTAATGCTGATATAAAAAATATGATTATCAATACGTATCCTGCTTAAAACTTAGGGTTTTCAACACGTGTAGCAATGTTGAAAGGACCGCTTAGATTATTTTCATGCGCGATTCCACTG
Organism: Unio delphinus; assembly: GCA_029339505.1. NCBI lineage: Eukaryota > Metazoa > Mollusca > Bivalvia > Unionida > Unionidae > Unio > Unio delphinus. The sequence continues at coordinate 114,322 of JAQISU010000140.1, forward strand.
CATCATGCTTTTGGATTTTGCAGAAATGTTAGAAAAGTTATCTATGGAGCGAATCATACAGTAGTACTCGTGAGAAAAGGTGATAATAATGATACAGTCTGGCGTGATTGGTGTTGATGCTGGTAAAGAAAATGTAAGAAAACTATCACTGTGGATGCCAGTAATGTCTCCATCGATCACCGCAGAAGAAAAATTACTATCATTTACGGATCACGGAGGAAAATCATTGCTATCATGGCTAACAACAATGATGGATACTTCGAATTCTTCTGTTAACGGCGTATTAACATGGCATCAAAACAGGGTGTTGCTGCTGATCATGCATTTAAATGCTAGAATAAATTATGAAAATTCAAATTATTATGGTGACAGGACAAAATGTCCCGACTCAAAATGTCCCGGACATAATGTCCCTGACAAAATGTCCCAGGACAAAATGTCCCCATACAAAAATGTCCCGGACAAAAAGTCCCCACATATTACAATAAAATTAATCATATTCAAAGCCTTCAGGTGTGACACGAAATGTTCCGTCAGCGAACCAATGCTGACACTGTTGCAGAAAATGTAGATCGTCATCCGCAGCATTGTAATAGATTGAAAAGCCACTGCTATGAGATTTGTTTGAGAACGCTTAAAAGGCGCCGAAAAGCCGAAAAGCCGAATTTATAAGAAACGAACAATGTCTGAAAGAAACCGCTACTTAACCCGGAATTAGACGCGTACGTGGATCAGTTCTTGGCTTTTATCATAGATGGTGTCAAAAAGGGCCACGGGCCGTCAAACGAGTATTTAAAGGACTCCGCAATATTATGAAGCTGTAAATGTAATTCGAATGTTTAATAAAAGACGAATGTTTAATAAAAGATAACAAAATAATTAAGGAAGATGCTGTAATTCAAAACGTCACAGAAGGGAACAAGGAAGCTTGTAGTCGGAGGATTCTTATTCACGAAGCATAGAAACGGTGCAGATGGAAAAGAAATTTGGCGTTGCGAGGACCGGAACTGTCGGGTGCGAATTCATACTCTGAATAATAATGCAATTATTGAGGAAGTTGGAACGCAAAGTCATGCAGTTACCCACGGAAGAGTGTCTGTTGAAGAAGCAAGAAGCGAAATGAAGAGGCAGGCTCGGGAAACAGAAGAACCCAGTAGACGCATTGTACAACGGGCTCTGCTGGCTGTACCTGTTGACGACGCCCATCTTCTGCCTACTCGTGAGACCTTATCACGTGATGTCCGAAGACAGCGTTTGAAGACCAGACGTATTGCAGATGGAGATGATATATGTCGTACGACACAAGACGGTAACTTATTTTTAAGAATCGAAGACGATGACATGCTCGTCTTTGCTGCGGATGACGATCTACATTTTCTGCAACAGTGTCAGCATTGGTTCGCTGACGGAACATTTCGTGTCACACCTGAAGGCTTTAAATATGATTAATTTATTGTAACATGTGGGGACTTTTTGTCCGGGACATTTTCGTATGGGGACATTTTGTCCTGGGACATTTTGTCAGGGACATTATGTCCGGGACATTTCGTCCGGGGACATTTCGTCCTAGTACCATTATTATGTGTATCAGGTTCTTTACTGAGAAATTCACATGGTAGTTGCGCCAAAAATATTTGTGTGTTCTATATAGTTGGATACATGATTATTCCGCCATCAGTTAGCCGGTTGTTTTTAAACGTATTTCTCATATATTTAAAAACAACTGTAGCAATGTGCGGTAAAATGAAACTGAAGAAGCGCTGTTCATCGTTTAAGCCTTTTCATTCTTTTACGATGCCAAATTTTCTGATTACATGTAGAGTTCAAAATAAAAGGATAATCCATGTCTGAATTCCAGTCTACCAAAACAGAAAACAAAGTTTTTATCATTTGGCACGTTTTTGTCATGTTATCATTAATACTTATCGTTATAGTCGTGCCTGTAATGAACAGCGGCTAAACTTGACGCCACAACGTATAAACGAGCTTTGACAAGAAGCACAATAAATAGTTTGGTACTTTCGACGCAAGTACCAAAATAAAATGTTTAAACAATCCCAAAATATTTAACCTGCCTTATCACGGTAACCAGTAGATTACCATTATTTGGCATTGTATTTTCTTGATAACGTACTACCAAATGTATTTAGTTAACTTTTCAGTCATTGTCACCTTACATTATTTATTTGGACCAGTTGTGTATCACGGATTCTCAGACGGCTTTGGTCGGGAGACGTAGCGCCATCCACTTGAAACTGGATTGTTGTAGCGAGGATTTCTGCAATAATATAGGTACATAACTTTAGTCATCCTCCTCCTAATCCTCCACAATAGTATCTACATCATAATCATTATCGTCATCATCATCGTTGCTAACATCATTAAACTGCAGGAACGTCATTGACGGTGCATTTGTTCTTGTTGTTGTTTGCTGTTTATGATATTTGCACATGTTATTATTTTTTACACGACTGACGAAGAGGGTGTGGGAAAACAACTCGCTGACAGTGCAAACCAAAGTCAAAGTTTACCAAGCCTGTATTCTCAGTACCCTTCTATATGGAAGTGAGACCTGGAGTACCTACATGAGGTAAGAGCGCCGGATCAACTCCTTCCATTTTCGGTGCCTTAAACGCATTTTGAAAATCAGCTGGCAAGATCGTGTCCCAAACAGCGAAATCCTGCAGCGTGCAAATACCCACAGCATGTTCTCCCAACTGAGCAAACGTCGCCTTCGATAGCTGGGACACGTCCGACGCATGGAGGATGGGAGGCTGCCAAAGGACATCCTATATGGACAGCTGGCCACTGGAGAGAGTCGGCCGCCCCTCACTCCGTTTCAAGGATACGTTCAAGAGGGACCTGAAGGCATGTGACATCGCACCTGATGGCTGGGAAGTGCTGGCCGAGGACCGAGGCACCTGGAGACTGACAGTAAGTAAAGGTATATCAGTCGCTGATACGAGGAGACGCCAGTTGGCGGCAGAGAAACGTGTAAGAAAGGACCACATGATAGCAACCACAGCAACTCAGGCTTCACAGCATGTCTTCACAAACTGCAAGAGGGACTGCCACTGGCTCACAGGCCTCCACAGCCACAACAGACGCTGCCAACAACCCAGAGACAGAGGACACCCCAAGGGCGCTATCCGTATGGTCTCCCGAGACTAAGGCAACAATGATGATCATAATTTTTTAGGTTATCATTCGTTAATGTGCTGTGTAAATGTTTTTAATACAGTAGTTAAAAGATTAATAATTGTACTGTATGGTACACATTTTGAGGATCAAAAGTGCAAAACTAATATTTTTCTTAGCACGAGTAGATGTAAATGTCAAAATTTCTGACATCAAGTTAATTGTTTCCATAAAGTAATACTACACACACACAGTATATATATATATATATATATATATATATATATATATATATATATATATATATATATATATATATATATATATATATATATATATACACTCATCCATCCTGTTCATTTGAACTGAAAATCACACACACGCACGCACACTCTAACACACAATACATATTGCAAAGTTATTGCAAACATGCTTTACCGCTTACGGAACGTACGGTTCGGTTATCGAAACAGAGCACTTACAAAATGCACAAACGCAAAGATATCAAATGATAAAGTACACACGTGGAAATACAAATAATTCAGATAATGTTTCTCTTGTCTTCAAATTTGTATAAAAAAAACTTATATTTATGAGAAAAAAAACTAACATCATTTTGTGTGATATTCGAGGTGATATTGGAACTGTATGGTTTAACGTAAAATAGACGAAATACTATTCCAGAGCTTGAGTCAAAATATTATGCCTTCTTCTTGACCATATTTATTTAATTCATGATGATCACGGATGTGTTATTTTCAGCATAAAATAAACGATTTAATGCAGTTTGTGTAACACCTTTTCGTATAGCCAAATACAACACAGAACAGCTAATGCTAGCTTGTCATTGTAATCTCCTCTGTTTCTAGTATGCAATCACTCTCAGAATGAAAACTAGGACAGCGCATGGCCATGATCTAAATTTTAATAAGTTTTATCTGTTTACGTTGGAGTTGGCGAAAATAGAAGTAGGTAATTTATGCATTTATTTTTCCTTCCAAAAATGCGATTAAATAACATGGGTGCTCGTTTTATTGTTGCTAATTTTGTGGTATAATATGATTTGTGGGTTCATGAAGACAAAATGCGACATACTGTAATATCTGCACTCAATCGGATATGCCTCAAGTTATGGTATCACATGGATTTAATCAATATATATATGTTTGAGAATGTTACTCAACGGAATATTGCTTTTTTAAATTTTTAGATGTCCATTGATCAAGTAAATGTTTCTTTTTCGTAATTTGTTTCCTAATTGAGTTGTTGTTTCTCTATGCACTAACTGAACTCTTTACAGATGCAATAATGTAATTAAATCACCATCTTGTGTTTTGTTATCTGTGATTTCTTTGCATATCATTTAATATTCAGTGTTCTGCGGCTGTTAATACTTCATCATCAAATCATCAATTAATTTGATTCGAATGATATTTTCATTCAAATCCAACAATACAACTCAAGCAATGTCTCAAATCCAGTTATTGCAAATGGAATAAAATCTACAAGTTATAAATACAAATCGATACAACCCAACTTCTAAAATACCATTACAAGCTTACTTTAAACCAATTTTAAATGTTTTGATATCGTTCAGTATTTATTCTCATTACATACTGTATTTGTTCGAGACCATCTCCCTAAGATCGCGCAAACTTCTATTACATACTGCTTGAATCAAAATTCTAGGGCATGCAGTTAAAATCAAACTTTTAGAACAGGCTGTATGACTCATGTCATACGCAATAATCTAGCAAGAAAATATATGTATTGTGTATAAATGTTACAAGCTTAAAGCATACTGGCTATCAGATGACTTGTGTGAGTTAGGCAAACAAATCTGAAAGGACGAAATTGAATCCTTATACAATATGTATTGCTAACGTAGAACCTGACACAAACTATGTAATGTAATCATTAACATATTAGATGCATGCTACCTGTGTGCAGACATAATACATGTGTATGCACGTCGGCTCCAAACTCGTTTATAGGTATTATGATATTTTGTGCAAATCGTAAAAAAATATTCATTCAATGTCATCAGTAATATATATGCATACGATATATGTTGATACTCTAACAATGGAGAAAAACAAGTAATCCGTTCAAACACTGAAATTGCAGTTATAACAACAACGACGGAGAAGATAACGACGGAGGCTCATCATTATCTGACCACGCTCGCCCATCAACGTTTTACAACACACAGGCCTTTGCACTGTACTGATGACACGTCTTACAACTGTCGCGAAGATACTCTTCTTGGAGGACATTTAGCATCAAAGCATAACTGCAACAACAACGTATTCCTGCATTACTGTAGATATACATGTGGTCTTTGTTGTAAGCATATGCCATTGTTTATTCAAACGATACGTAGTCGCCAGACTACAAACAGTTAAGGACACAGATTTCAATATTACTTATTATAAAATTAGACACCAGAAACGTTATCCTTTTTAGTTAGTATTCAAGCTCTTAACATGTATTGTATGTTAAAATCGCTGTCGACTATCGGCTGTCGACATTTTTCTAACACAATCAAAAGAAAACATTTGGCAGTTGTATTTATTTTATATATGACTTTGCAATTGAAACACGTGGTCTAAGACAATACCTTAAATTAGGAATGAATAGGTAATCTATTTCTAATTGACTTAAATAGTAAGCTCCGTGTCGTTAATGACTATACATCATTTTTATACCATAAGGTTTCCGCTTATCTGAGCTTTTATGATCAAATGAGAATTGACATTTTTAAATTAGCAGATTACAGTAACGAGTTTGACGACCTCATGATGTTAACTGCGGTTTAATAGTCGTAACGTTCAATTTTAATGTGCAGAATAGAAAATAGTACTACCAGCAAATCTCAACACAATAGACTGATATACCAATTGTTAAGAAAAACGAATTACAATCTTGTCAAAAAACTGCAGAAGATGTACTTTTCTCTGACATTAGGACACGTAAGATCTGCAACGATACTATGGCACAAGCGTTTCCGATATTTTCCGAAATAATGCCCGTAATTCGTGACGTTGAACCATTTACCAAGTGCGTTACATTTAAGTGTATATTAAGAATGATATGTGACCTATTGCAAAATTCGTTAGTGAGTTATAAATTATTAATTGATTGTTTTTCTTCTTTTCAGAGGAATCGAAATTTTGTAACAGAGTATAACCAGTTCACGTTTGTATTCAGTTTTAATAACTAAGGTGGCAAAATGATTTTATTTGTTAATGTTCTTAAAGTTTAAATATTTTGCATAAAAAATTAGTCTTGATCATCGGCTTGCCATTAAATTTTAGACAGAGAATATTGGAACTAAAATCCTGATGGCATATTTCATTCTATGAAAAGTGATGTTGTTTTTATAAATATACATTTCGTTCTAGTAAACAAGAACTGAAATAAACATTTTATTTAAGCAGATTGGGTCTATTTTGCTGGAGCATATTTGTCACTATGATAGATTATTAAATAGATCTAGATATTTAGCAAATACATTTTCTTCTCTTTCTTGCCACAGTGAATGCACAGTTCTAAATTCGATTTCCTTAAGAAATAGGATTTTTCTATTGCATTATATTCCTGTCATAACATGTAACACGTTTAAGATCATTTGTAAAATATTAGGTCTTTGTCAGTCTGACAGTTAGACATTTATACGGAGAAGTGTTCTTAAACGCAGATAATTCCGCGAAAAAATATTTAGAAGGTTTTGCTAAAAATATTTTCTAAACTACATTTTATTTTTGGAGGCAACACACATTACTCTTTTTACAGGCGTGGTCGTCTTCGATAGATCCGTTGTAATATTTTGGCTAAAGATTTATATTTGCCAATTTATTGTGCAACATCTGCATCTGCTCTCTTTGATCTTGACAATCATAAACTTGGGTGGTTATGTTTTTGTTAATGTATATTTTATATATGTTTATATTTCATATGCTACTATATATATTTTTCATGTTTAAATTACATGATTATGAACTTAAGACAGTATGATCAATTTTAGGTCAAGTTAACCTGTTTTGCAGCAATGATTCAATTATTTGCTTCACATCTAGACCCGGGTCCTCTTTTTTGTGTTTCTATTCGGAAAATATATGTGATGAGACGTTGATGTAAAATGAGTAGACACCTGTTTTTATGGATTCTGCCTTCCATCCCTTATTGTTGTCAATTAAACTTCAGTTACTGAAACGTTCAATATGCTGGTAGGTATCGACTCTTGAAGACCAATGGTCAGAAGCATTGTTGGTGGAAATATATGGTATGACTAAAATAATTGTCACATTCAATCTTTTGTCATTTGGAAACAAAGCAAATAGTGTAAAAATTGAAATTACTCTTGATTTACAACATCCAGTGTAAAGTAAAAAGCTACGCCTGACAATAACAAATATAGCTTACGAAGCTATGAATGAGAACGAAATATTTAGTGTAAAAGTGGAAATCTATTCCTGACAGTAGGAAATCAAGTGGAATCAAATAAATTACTCTTGGTAGTGAAACATCGACTGTAAAAGTGGAAATTACTAGTTAATGTCAACTGGAAATTACAAGTTAATGTCAACTAGAAATGACTAGTTAATGTCAACTAGAAATTACAAGTTAATGTCAAGTGGAAATTATTTGTTAATGTCAAGTATAAATTACAAGTTAATGTCAACTGGAAATAACTAGTTAATGTCAACTAGAAATTACTAGTTAAAGTGTAAATTATTTGTTAATGTCAACTGGAAATTACTAGTCAAGTCAAGTGGAAATTACGTACGGTAGTAAAATAGTAAAAACACTAGTGCAAAATATACATCTAGTCACGATAGTGAAAACCCCAATGCAAAAGTGGAAGTGTGAAGTTACTCATGAACGTGGACAATATAGTGTGAAAGTGGACAATATAGTGTGAAAGTGGACAATATATTGTGAAAGTGGACAATATAGTGTAAAAGTGGACAATATAGTGTAACAGTTTACACTTACTTATCACAGTCAAAGTTTTTAGTAGAAGTGGAAAGTTACTCAT